>VWZF01005593.1:191355-289218 GCA_013396755.1 Sclerurus mexicanus
CTGTAAATGACATAAGTTAGTTATTACAAACCACAGTAATTAGACTGTTGCAACCATCTAAAAACTTTTAGGCTTCCAGTCTGTGCTGTTAGTGTTAAGATGTAAAGTGCAATCCTAAGCTAACATTGTCTGTGCAAGCACCATAGAAACATTTGCATATCTGCATATATCTTACAACTATACTCTTTACCTCCTTGTGATAAAGCTTTGTCTACCTGCAAACACAGTCAAAGGCTACAGCTGCAAACCAAAGCCAACTCTAACAATGGCCAATAGCTCAACGACAGAAGCAGCCACATGCTTTGGTCAGCCTTCTGTAACTTTAATTAGTACAAAGGAACCTTTCCATGAACTACCTGCTGTTTTCTGATGACCTCTGGGATCTTTTCATTTACCCCTATACAAAGAAACAAATATGAAAAAAGTCAATTCAGTCACAGTGTAATCTTCTGAGGCCAAAAGTCAATCTAAATGCAGTGAAGATTTGCTTTCATTTAAGACAGAGGTGAGAACAAAGTCTGCAGTGGAAGTTATGATAGAAAGCAACAAATGTGGATCACTGACCAAAATAATTATGTACTTGATGCAAATGCAGATTGCATATTGTTATATATAATACATTATGTTTTATTTTTTTTCCCATTCAGTCTCTTTTTTTCTGTGGTGAATATATGTTGTTAGAAGATGTCTTGTATGGTCTTAATCTTTGTTGTGTACTATTTTTTATAGTCTTAAGTTATAATGAAAAAAAAAAAGTAGGAACCAAACATAAAAGGTCTAGTAAAGCCAAAAATTAATTTCATATTGATTTAAAGTGGTCTAGGTGAGTTTTTACACTGAAAGCAAAGATATAGCAATTGTAGTCCATGGTATTTATTTTCAGTCAAACCAAAGTTACATATAATTCTGCCTCTGCTTATACGGGATATTAACACTAACAATACACTCCCTTTGGAAGACTTGCACAGGCCAAATTGTTGGAATGCTGGTTTTCTTGACAACTCCAAACCCAAAAATATGATAATGCGTTATGGTGTAGTTGAAAATAGCATAGTCAGATGTTTGCTTAAAACCTAGAAACTTTACGTGTTGCTTTTCATGTGCTGTGCCAAGTCTTGATAATACTTTTTCCCCCAACCAAGGGACCTCATAACCTGATTATGGTTATTGCTTTACAAACAGTTTTTGACAGAAGGTGGCTGCTAGAGCTTAACATATGTACCAGTTCCATGTGATGGTCCTGGTTCTTGCAAACTAAGCTCATCATTTATTCTTTGCTGAAGTCAGCAAATAGACTCAAAGATATACACAGTCATCTATCACGCCAAATAAAAGGACATAACGGCTTTCAAAAGGGTTTTCCCACTTACCCAAAAGGCTTTCTGAAAGCTTCTACCTCTGCAAAAGAAAAAAAAAAAAAGAAAAAAAAACAAAAACAAAAGAAATTAGAACAATTATGGCAGATTGCATGAATTGTGAGAACGTCACAGTAACTGCTACTTTTCATTATGTTTGTCTTTGGGTCATGATCAACAGAAAGTTTACAGTAATTACATCGAGAGAAGGATTCACCTTGTAAGTGATTGTTTTCAGTCAATCAGTCGTCTAAGATTCTGATGTGAGGATTACCTGAAAGGGAATGATGGGTGTTTCAAGTGCATGTTCAAGAGACTTTGATGGACTGGAACTGAATGTGGTAATTGCACCATCAGGAAGGTGGCCTAAGACTACAATGCTAAAGTATGCATACCTCAGTTACAAAACTTTTGAAAGGAAGTCTCAGCCACAGAATGCATATACCTGTAGAGTTTTGCATGGGTTTTATATAAATACAATTTAAAAAAAAAATAGCTGCTTGCACATTATACCAGAAAAACCTCCAAAACTGCAATTGCTTTGAAAATAGATTTTAGGTTTTTTGGAGTTTTCTGAGATGCTTGGTCTGTATTTTGATAATTGTGCATATTATGTAAAAATGTTGGTGGACCCATAAATGACCAGAACTTTTTCTAAGAAAAATGTTGCTTTAATGCATTTCATGAATTTTTACTCTTATATCATTGCTTGCTAGTAATAGCAAATCTGCTTTTCTGCATCTGCTTTGCGTAGCTATTGTAAGGCTTTGAACTAATGTATGTATTTATTGCTTGAACTTCTGTGCATACCTTATAAAGCATAATGTCTGACAATTTAAATGGCTCATGTATTCTTGCTTCTATCATAAGCTGAGGACGGGGGATTATGATCTTTTGTATACAGCAAATTTTAACTGTAGCACAAACATCTGTTTATGTATTGGTGGGATATACCTGTTTTATTTATCTTTTTTGAGGTAAACTAATTTTTTATACTTTTCATTACTGTGTACTGTGTTCATACCTTGAATTCTCTGACGTTAGAAGTCATGGTTGAGAATTGTAACAGCTGTTATTCGTTCTGTATTCATGGCTTTCACTGCTGAATAAAATAAAGGACCAAACCTAGGATTCGAAAGAAAACTGTCTACCTCTAACACCAGGGAGTTATCAGATTTTATTTTACATAGTTTTAGTCTACAAAGTCACAATTGCTTAAACCTAGTGAGCTTAAGGCTTATATTCTGTGTGGTTGAATTCATGGCACAGTTGTACTGTTTGAAAATCAATTAAAGTTTCATGTGAATGTTACAAGTATTTGGTAGATTTGCCACTAACTGGGTTTTCTTTAGATAAAGCAGATATGGGGAAACTGTCATCAGCATTCTGTGTCTACAGCTGGTTAACTTCATAAGAATGCATTTTTTTGTGATTAAGGAATCCAAGCACAGTCAGCTAGGATCAGAGCTACTGAACTGCACTTAGTAAAGACCAGTCTGGACTCAAATGTCCTGGGTCTCCCCATAGTCTGATTTACAAATTTCCTCAAATTTGGCACTCATATTGTGTGGGTTTTTTTAAGTGTTATTGTTTTGCCTGCACGCTTTATTATTAATGTGCATTCTGGAAGGGTAGCTTTATTATTGCTCTAAAGCAATTAACCAGCAGCCCACTTTGCCCTTGTTGTTTCAAGAATTCAGATCACTATGGAGGGGTTTTGTCCATTAAATTTGGCATATTTAGGAAAACAGGATGTACATTTTGCTATAGAATCGATGTATGAACAGTGTTTTCACTGCTAATGGATGTAAAAATGTATATGAAAACATTTCATTCACTTGCTTACATTTCTGGAGTATAAATAAAAAATATAATTCTTTTTGATCCATTTATAACCCACAGGGTTTTATTCTTTCTGAGAGGAACCTTCTTTCACCTTAAAGAACTCAGTTAATGGAAGTCTTTCTATAGCTTGCTGTAGCTTTCTTACATAGGGCTTGAGATACATGAAGGACACCTAGTTTTGTCCAAAAAAGTGCAGAAACACAAACCATAAATTACAACAGCTCATTGGATCGTGTATGTTATTTTGCAAGATTAGCACATTACCAAGCAGATAAACCCTTGGAGCAGCCACGCCTGCCTTAGCAGGGTTTTGGATGTGAAGGCAATTTTCTTAAGGTCCTTTCTGAAAGTGATATTTAATGGCAAACTTTTTCCTAAGGAAATTAATCCCTTGTAAGACTTTGTTGTTGTGGTTAATATTGCGGGGGAAGGCGGCGGGGTGTTGATGTTTGGTTTTGGAAGGCAGTAGCTGGAAATCTAATTAATCTGCTGTGTCTTGTGACTTAGCCGCTCTAAAATTGTGTACGTACACACTTGCACGTGTGATCACTATTCATTGTCTCATTCAAAATGCTGGATGCCACAGTCCAGCAGCACGTGCCAGACTTCTGCCTTCTAGGTGTGCCTTGTCTAAAGAAATAATTTAATGAAAGTGGTTGCGGTGGTGTTCTTTCAATATCATGAATAACATTAGCATGAGGTCTTAAAATATTTCTATATGAAGAGCTTACTAGTGAATCATTTGGGTTGAAAGGGACCTTTAAGATTATCTAGTTCCAAAACCCCTGCCATGGGCAGGAACACCTTCCACTAGATCACGCTGCTCAGAATAATATTTCTTATCTAAATTCTCAGAACAGCATTTCTGTGTTAACTTAAAAGAAATACCTGTGAAAACATTCTTTCTATGCAACTTTCCCCTAAATAAATAAAAAAAAAAATACATTATACATAGCTCAATGCAATTGCAGCAGTTGTATCTATATGCTAGAAAATGTTTACCTGCAGTATCTCTACAAAGCAGAAAAATAAAGACATATCCTAACTATGATGCTTAATTATTAAGAAGCTGAATTATACTGTTCATGGAGGAAATGGAGGCAATGTCTAAGCATGTGGAAGATTTTTTGATCCTCCTTGATGTATCCAGTTGCAGGTACATTCATTGCATTAAATTCCATCTTTTTCCTTGTTTTTCTTTTCTTGTTTTATAAAGGGCATGCATATAAATATATATATATTTCAGAGACCGAGTGTTACATATAAACCTGCATTTGCAAACAGCCACTAGCAAGTATATGGAAGGAAGTGAAAACTTGGACCAGTCCGACTGTGTTTGATCAGCCTGGTGAGACTCACTGTGCTATATCCAGACAGAGGATACGGCATTACGGACCTGTTGCTCCAATCTTGCCAATCTCCAGTTGCATCTCCGGTCCAGTCCTGAGGAAAAAAGATGGTATAGGTTTTCTCTCACTGTAAGGGAGTAAAATTCTCTTTGATGGTTCTTTGTTTCATGTTCTCCTAGCAACATATAGAATGGAAGATGGGTAATTTTACTGCATTCTAGGCCTGCCTTAGTAGGAAACTGGGTAGCAGAGCCTGGGCCTGAGATTTATTACAGATTTATAATGTTTACAGGTCAGAAAAGTCAAGGGGAATCAATGGAAAATTGGTCACATGTCCCATTAGACACGTAAACGATACTCAAGGGACTTATTTGTGCTCCTAAATCCTTTCACAATTAAAGAAAAAGACCCTAAAATCATCAGCTACTCTCCTTCAAACTTTAATTTTACTTATAATTAAGTATGCATAAATAACAAGTATATTGTGACCTTAGATGAATGTCAAGCTATTTCAGTTATGTGCTCTCTATACAACCATTTTTATGAGGAATGTTATCTAGGTGTCCCCCAGGAGACTATCAAAAGTAATTTACAACATATTTCTTAAAAGATACATATTAACTTTAATTACATATCTGAGACAGTATGGAATACAAAATGATTAATGTGTAAATGTTAAAACTCTGAGAATGAAGAGAAGCAGAAATTCACACATTGAAATTGAAGAAAACAACAAAAATTAATGGGGTTTAGTTACAAAAAGGTCTGTATATATGTTAGTCAGATGTAAAACCTTTTCACTATTTCTTCTAAGCAGCATGAAGACTGGGTCAGCAAACAACAAGGCAGGCAATGCTACTAGTAGTAATATAAATTAAAGTATTATCTTGCAAATTTTTACTGTTTTTACTTGAAGCTATTGAAGACTGAATAAATCAGAAGTAAAAAATCAGAACAAGAAATTAATATTGTAGAAAAAGGGGGGAGGAAAAACTGCTAGTCTGAAAAAAATCTTTAAACTTTTAAGAACTATAATAAGATTTTTTTGTCCATTGTGTAGTCAAGCAGTAATGAAAGGGGATGCATTTATTGCTACAGTCCAATTTAACACTCTATGCCTAAAACATCAGTAGAATCTGCGGAAACTATTCATATAGATCAAAAGCACAATGTGGCAGTAAATAATTTCAGTGAATAATCTGTATTGAGGTAAAATTTTTTAAGATCCCTGAAGGCAAACAACCTTGAGTATGTAGGCAAATAAACTAATATGTCAACTAATATATCAAAGTGAAGTTTGTCTTTCATGGCATAGACACAGTCTGGGGCTAAATGATAGAAAGGAGCTTAGATCAGAATGAGGAAATAAAATGGTAATAATACTTCTGTGAGAAAATAGGGACAAAATACTACTAAAGGTTAAGAACATTTTTAAGTTGCTGTATCAAAGTCTAATATTCTCATTAGATTCTCTACACTTCTGTCATATCAAAGCTTAAGTAAAAATGTAAAGGTAATTTTTTTTTTTTTTAATACTACAGTAATTGTGTGATCATCAGTTTTTCAGCAGGCTCTTAATGGCTTCCAAACAATCTGAGGTCTAGAACACCTAGTACAGGCAACTGAGCATGAGTGGTATTTGACAAAGTCTGCAACATCGATATATTTGTCGCATTTATACAGAAAATCTCTGATTGTGCTGTAGTGTTTGTGTGCTTTTAATTTTTTAACAGGAATCAACTCATACTTTCCTCATAAACATTGTCATGTTATCTCATTTTTCCCCTTAGTCCTTACCAAACTGAGATTTATCTTTTTTAGTACAGTGAGCGTTAATTGCTAGCTATATATATGTGTGTATATAAATAGCTTGACAATAACTTGTTTTGTGTGGGTCTGAGTCAAAACAAGATCAAGCAACACTACCTAGCTTTATGTTTCATTTTGTATTTCAGTAGCATCATTGCCGTCTTTAAAGAACTCTTGTACTGAGAAACGAAAAAATAGATTAAGATTTTCAAGGTCTTTCTGTTGATTCCCTTGTCATATTTCCTCTCTCCCGTGCAACGAGTAGTTAGATCCAGTACAGTGTAAAGGAAATCGGTACTTCACACAACAGCCAGATCTATGGACTTTGTTTCAGGATTGTTCTTTGTTTATTATACAAGAATATAGGGCAGACACTGATATTAAATATTTATGTCATACACCTTTTTATCCTATTTTTATTTTCTAATGTTAGGAATAACCCAAGTGTTTTGAAGGAAGGGTATTTTATTGCCATATTACCATTATGCCTGAGTCCATGATTTTTAACCTATGGGTAAAATGTCATATCCAGCAGAACTACATGGTAATTAATGAGATTCAATAGATGCTGGAGTCCATCTGTGGGTATTTTTTCATGGCCACTAATTGCAGGACCTCGCTCAGTACAAGCTGGAGTACTGGGACAGTGGTAGAGTTCTCCAGTCACTCACTGTACCTTCCATTTACCTTCAGGACATCATTCCTGCATGGATTTTCTTCTGATGGAAAACTCCTTTCATTTTATTTCTGCCATCTTGTTTGTTTAAAAAGGTGCTCAGGTGGAAAAAAAAAACCAACAAGTTTTATATATGACGTAAAAAACAACTCCAGAAATTTGGTATGATTCTTATCTCAAGACGTGTTCTGGTGACTTTTTTCTGTTTTTTCCATGTGTTATGTTACTTAAGAAGGCACTCCAAATTGGACTGTAAGATAATTTTATTTGCTGATAAGTGGATACATCTTAGTTGAAATCTGAATATTCATTCAGAATTTAATTCAACTTTTATGTTCTTCCAGGCAATAAATATTTTAATAACCTTATTGATTACTGGAATATGTAACAAAGACATCCCAACATGTGTTGATTTCTAGTAATTGTTGTAAATTCACATGCCCAGTTGCAGCACTGATATGATCTAGCTTATATCTCCTCCCCTTTACAGGAGGTGGGATACTTGTTATATTAATCAGATGGAGAGAGACAGCAGATTGAATAATTTCAAATTGTAGTAGAAAGGTGTAAAATCCAGTGGAGATGGAAAGCCACATTGCTGAGACCAAGCAGTGACCATGGGATGGAAAAATCAGAAGTGGCATTTTAAGATTAGTAAAGTCAGTAGGACCAATTAATTAAGACAATGAACCAGAAGAAATTTCATTTACCTGAGAATCTAAAGAGAAAAGAAAAAAAAGTTCTTGTCACACTGTGGGATTTTGCTCTGCTCCTTCTTCAGATAATATTATCATATTCATGAAAATGTTTCAGGGAAGAAATGCTGAAATCCCTAAAATAAAACAAACTTATTGTGTTTTCATTCTGGTTTGGTTTTTGGGGGGATTTCTTGGGGCTTTTTTTTGTTGGTTTTTTTTTAGGTGTTGGGTAAGTGCTTGAGGATTACAGTGTGTTCCAAAAACTAGAGAGAGCATAAAGCAACTTATAAAACCAAAGTCTCTTAAAACTTGTTGGGTGCTATCAAGGATTTGGGGGGTGGTAGCATTTCACCTGACCCATCACCTTTTGTACTAACTCTAGCTTAGCCCAGGCATAGATGAGTACCACAGAAAGACTTTCATTTGCTCCTTACCCACACAGTAAAAGTTAGAACAGAAAATACAGGTGTTGACAACACGTTACACATTCACAGGAATACTGGCTAAATGTGAACAATATATTCTGGCTTCCCATGCAACCAAGTTTTTGAAACTACATTTATTCTGTTCTTTAGTGAGTTTGATTTCCTGATGTTTATCATCATGAGTAAAAGCTAAAGCTTTACAAGTACAGAGGTGATATAAAAGATTGAAATTGTCTATCCTGGCATTTTTGAACTACTGAATGTTCTAATTTGTGTGCCGTGACTCTGCATGTGCAGTTCTGTATTATTTTTTTATGCTTCTCACTCTGTACTTGTAAATTCATACATAAAGATGAATCTGCAGCACGTTGTCAAATGAAATTATCCACCAACAAAAGCAATAACAGGATCTTCAACACAGCATAAACAAGCATGCAGAACCACACATTTCATCTAAAATACCCATTACAGACACAGTTGCCCACTTAAGCTTAAGGAGAGGAATTGCTTTCCTCAGCTACTCAAATCTGACTCTCAGATTTGCCTCTGAAAAGCCTTCCCCTGCTGTTACAGAAACAAACTCGGCTTGGGCAGGTACAAAGTAGAGCTGAGGTGGCAATTTTACTTCTATGCAACAAAAATAAAACCTATTTTGAAAGCCCATCTTTATCAAATACTTTCTGAATGCGAGTGACATTCCTTTTTCCTCAGCACCCCGATTGTTATTTCCTTGAATTATTTTGATGCTTCTCCTCCCTGGCTGTTCCAGAGCAGTTGATCAGCTCAGGCTTTTGCTGACTGCTGAGGATAAGGGCCATTTGTCAAGCCATCGACCTGTACCCCAGCAGGCTGGGGGAGACTTGAGCAATCTGCTTATTCTGAAGGTCTTTATTTTAATAGGTAGCAAAATACATACTGTAATGACCAGCGGGCAGGATGGTGGCGGGGCTGGGCTGAGGGGAAAGAAGGCAAGGGCATGATCCCCAATCTCACTTGCCTGGTCCAGCCATGCTATGAGATGTTCTGTTAGTTTGACTTTAGGAAAACTGCTGACTGTTTCACTTTTATAAACAAATGCATAAATGAGGCAAGTTTTGCTTTCCTACAAGTTTTGTTATGAAAGGTTCACACATCTTTGTGTGAAATAAAAGTATGGTGCTAATCAACACCTCCTAGTCATTAATATGCACATTCTATATATAACTTCTTTTCCTTTGTGCAGGAACAGAGTAACAGCTGTTTTTCTTTTCATTCAAACAGAAATCTATCACTAATATATTTTCTGCTTGGAAAATACTATAAAAAAATCAGATGAATTTTTTGTTATCCAATGTTTTTCAGTTAATCAAACAAAATGATAGGAAAATTGGTAAAGAATGGAAGGAAGAGCAAAATTTAGCCCAATGAGGAGATTGGGCAAGGGCTGCATGCCATTTTTCACCTTCAAGCACTATTTTCTTCAACCTTTACATCCAGTGTAGGTGGGACAGTATCTCTCCATACAGGAAAAAGCTAGAAATTAGAGAATTAGGAAGTCCTTAATCTGGATCTGCAAATTGGAGTACATCAGTATTATATAATTGCGGAGGTTGAAGACACATTCACATACATGTGAGAATGTGAGAAAACTATGTCAGGAGAGAAAAAATCATGAAGCGGTGATAAGGTAACAGTTTGGTTTGGTTTTTCTTTTTATTTCTGGTTGCTTTTCTTTGGATTACATGGCTTTGTTCTATTTATTTTATTATTTATTGTATTAGGATTTAACTTTTCTACTGTGTTTTTCAGAACTATCCCATGACCATCAGATTTTTTAACTTGGCAATGGCTTAACATTAATGTCTTCCATTAACCTTTCCTTAGGAAAGGAAGTTAAAAGTCAAAAGAAAGACTATTTGGATCGTAATTAACTGTGTTTCTTCATTAAATGTGCAAGAATTGGAGAATGACACCTTACAGACCGACATTTTCAAGTGTGAACACAACTAGCTGCCCAGTGAGGTTTAAATCATGTGTTGCCAACACAGGTGTCCTCAGCTTGAGGCTGGGCACTTGTGCTCACAGTCATACTGTTGTTTTGCTTTGATACTGCAGGACATGCAGTCTTATATATGAGATGAGAGCAATACATTTGAAAATATATTTGAAAGTGTATCTTTTTGGGGTTTAGGACTAAGGGATTATGAGGTTTAGGACTATGGGGTTATGTGGTTTGGCTTTTTATTGCTGTTGTTCAGGTGAGTTGCCCATTCGGAGAAACAAGGGCTGCCTGTTGGAAGTGTAAATGGATTCTCACATGCGTACAGGAAATTTAAGGAGATGGCAAAACCCTAAGTCTGAGCATCAAAACATGGGGCTATAAAATGAGTGTGAAAAACTTATAGATTCATGCTGATGGCAGAACCTGGAATACACCTCTGTTCACTAGTGAGTTATGAAATACTTCTCAGATGAACCACTGGAACCACATTGTGCTTTTCACTTTTTTAATCTGATCCTGTTTCACTTTAGCTGAAAGAAACTGTGTTTAGAATCAACAAGGTGGTCCATAAACATGGGAAAAGAAAGAAGAATGAATGTTACCTAGTTTGGAGTGCATTTTAAAGGATATTGTGTAGAATTTATGCACATTCTGAAAATAGAATGTTAACTAGCCAAGCAGAAGGAGCACAATGTCTGATCATATAGTCATCAGAGTTTCATTTTTCTTTACAAAATACTGGTAGACTATCTATTTGATCAGCACCTGAGACCTACTAATGCAAAAATTATTCATTCACATATCCTAACTGCTTCTAGGCTCTCCTAGGTTACTTCTAGTGCTGAATAACAGTGATAAATTCAGCCTACTAAACTATTTCTCTGTATAGAATTTAGAAGTTGCTGCTGGCTGATAAATACTAGAACATTTTTTAAACAGAGAGCATATAAATCCCTTTACTATTAATAAGTGAAGAACAAAATGATCTTTTGTTGTATTGTAGTGATGAGTCAACAGCAGAAGGTATAAATACAGGGAAAAGCCTGAGATAACACTGCTTGCAGTCTGTCTTTCATTCCGTTTGGCTTGCTCCCCCTGAACACTTTTATGATAGTGTGTAGAAAATCATTAACTGGTAAATGAAAATCTAGGTGAAACTCTCCTCAGCCACTAGCCCTCCAAAAAGAAAAGCTAAAAGAATGAAATGGGGTATGCTGCTTTATCTGTAACTGCAATTAAACTCTCTTGAAGCGGTGTCATTTAGTATCAGTTTCCAGGCCACCTGTGCTGCAGCCTGTGGCTCTGCCAGGCTGGGGTGCCTCCCCATGGGAATTTTGCATGGCAGTGCCCATGCAGGACTGAGAGGGAGGTACTGCAAAACAGGCAACTTGCCCAAGAGGGGCAGCCCGGTAGCTACACTGGCACAGATCTCAGTAGGATGGCTGCCTGGGATAACTTGCTGCCTGCAAATCAGCTGAAGAACATGTTTAAATATACCAGCCATTGGTCTGGAAGGAGCGCCTTACTGTCACAATGAGACTGCTATCTAGCTAAGTCTTCTTTCCTCCATAATACGATAACAGAAGTGACTGTACAATGGACATACTCTACATATGGAGACAGTGCCTGTGACTCCATAATCTTTGACTGAATAGCCCCTTGAGACTTACAGAGTGGTAATTTCAACTGCTGACTAGTTGTTTGACTATAAAGAATGATGAAGAAAACAAAAGATTTGAAGAAGGGTCCAGGCAGCCTGGAAGAGGACTAACACCTCATTTCTTTTCACTGACACTTGAGGATAGAGTCCTCTGAACCATATGCAGAAGACTCCACAGCCCTGAAGGTACTTTAGGTACAATACTAGTTATTCCTTAATTAAGAACTAGAAAAATCAGGTTTTTAGTAGTATTAGACACCCACCTTCCAGCATTTGGAAAAAAAATCTCTAAAAATGTGTAACTGTCACAAATTGTTTCAAGGACATGGAAACATGCTGAGCAAATAGATCAAATTTTGGATCAGATTAGGAGCTATTTCAGTGCAGGGAAACTATATATTTGAAAGTCCTTGAGTTTAAAATTCTTTGATCCCCAAATCCCATTGATTTTCTCCCTTTCTGTGTCATGGTTCTTCTGCCGCTTGCATGATTTTATGGTATTTAAATTCTCCCTAGAGAAGATCACAGGCTCATTCCGCAGCAGACTGTACAAACACAGTGAATAAGCCGTTCTTCAGAAGACTCTAAAGGCTTACAATCAACATATATAGGTATGTTGATATAACAAGATATAACAAAACTCAGTACATGAAACATTTACAAAGTGATCTGGTCAAGGTCATCACAAAGATCAGTTGCAGAACCAGCAATATCATCACAGACTCTGGACTGCGAATCATGGCCTCTAGTCACTACTCTGTAGTTGCGAGATCTCTTTATATAGAATTTAACTTTTAGCCACAAATGCAAATCTATCAAAATCATTTCCATGCAATTGTATTCTCCTCTCTAAATCAGGAACTAGAAGCTATTGCCATGCACTCAACAGCATCAGTATTAATTGGTTCCATTTCATATTCTTTTTGTCTGACCAATGCAGCTTGACAGTCTCTGATGGGATTTTTAGATGCACCATGGATTCTTAACTGATCACTTTTTCTCCCCAAACACATGAGTTTGCTCTTTTTCAGACCTACTTCTACACCCTTTTGCTACCTAATTAGCAAGCACACAAAGAAAAGCTAATTCTTCTTAATCTGTTTTTTTTTCACTGCCAGTAATTGCAGAAACACCTAAATAGGCAAGTCAATGTAACTATTGTTTTTCTCTAAATACAATGCTATTTCATTCACTCTTTAAAAACTTGTTTTATAAGTAAAACATTTTTTATTTAATGATATTAGTAAAATTTTACAAATTTGAAAACAGGTTAAATATATTTTCTCCACAGCAGAGATCATACTCTGTCCCCATAGCTTGATCATATTACAGATAGATGAGACTAATTATCAGGGATCCAACAAGTACAATTATAAAAAAATCATATTATTACTTTGTAAAGAGATGAGTTACACAAACATCATCATAAAACCTGTCTGTTTAACTCTTCTCTGTGTTTATGCAATATTTGCTGTATTATTGTTTGGCATATCCTAAAGCCAAATTTGATTGTGAGTTTGGCCAGTTATACATAATAAAGGTTTTTAAAAGACTTTTAGAGAATGTTATAAAAATGCTCAGGTATTCTCTCAGAAGTGGGAAAACTCATGTCTGTTTAATTTGCTCTATACTTTAAATCACTTAAAACCATTTTATCATTACTTATACCCTATGTATTATTTACTACACATTGACCAAACCAACAAATCTAAAAGACAGTGCCATTACCTTGTAGTGATAGAAGTTCAAATATCCTCTTGTAGGTATTGTCTTCAGAGCTGTTATGCCTATTGCATACAAGTACTCTGGCAGACTCTGCTGAGGGTCTATCTTAATTTTAATTCTTTTCCCTAGCTTGTGGATCTTGTTGCTCTAACCTTTCCAAATAACTAAGATCATTGTATTGCTGTGGCACTCTGCTTGCCCTTAGCTGCACCTTCTCCATTTCTGTAATATCCTGTTTTATAATAGGGTGACCTGCACTGTGCTGTTTTCTTATTATGGACTCATTAGTCTCTTGGACTGTGCTAGCATAATTTCCTCAAATTTCTATTGAATAATCATATCTATACTTTTCCAACATATGGCTGGCTTTTACCTCTCTTTTTTTGACTAATAAACATTACACAAATTAATTCACATTTTTTCCCAGCATTGTGAAAACCTCTCTTTTTACAAGTATAGTAGCATGGTTTAATTCAGTGGCAGTGAAGGCCATCATCATGATATTAATGGTCTCTTTCTTTCTCCCACTAGAAACCAAACATCCCTCCCTTTGTCTCCTGTGTTTTCCCTCTTCATTTACGCTTTCTCCCCACTCCCTGGAAGTGCCTCTTACATTGCCACTAAGGACCCCACAATGAGTACTGAAAGCCAAGTACTGCCTTACTTAGAAGGTATGTGAATATGAACACAGTGATGGGGACAAGATGTGCAGAAGAGTGTGAGGTCCATGGTCTTCTTCATAAGGAAGCAGAGGGGCAGCTGATGAAGATGAGAATATTGGGAGAGGAAGAAAGTGTGTTGGGGATGGATTTTACAGCATTTAAATTCTTCCTAAAGAAGATGGCAGGTGAGGACAGAAGAGGTAATAAAATGAGGTTGCTTGGTCAATGTTTACATCCAGCTGGCCAAAACAAAAGCCTCACAAATCTAAACCAGTTTCTTTAAAGTGTGACCAACAAAATACTTACTTGTCTTCACAGTGCTTACATTTTGAGCTGTACCGCTGCTCATTCAGACAGTTACCAAGTCACCAAACCATTATTCAAATCATGCTTTTACATATGAGTTTTTAAATTAGCTAAAATGGAGGAAAAAAAGACCAATCTCTTTTCACATGGCAGTTTTTTTGTAATTGTATTTGAGTCCTACAAGGTGACACACTCAAAGTTTATCCCCATCTGTTTTACCAGATTGGGTTCTCCATAGGTAATTATGATGTTGAAATCAAACCAAGACTGGTAAACTGTTAGTTGCAACAAGGTTTGACATACAAGCTCCAGAAGTGATATCTGAGTGCCAATATAAATGGGTCAGAAGGTATAAAATAACTGATAAAAATTTAAATTTTAATATCAGAAATTTCACATGTATTTTTGTAAGTCTTATATTTAAGAATTCAAACCAAGTTGGAAAAATAAATTCATCAACATTGTAGTTCCATTGTCCTGGGGATAAAAGTATTATTTCTTCTACAGAGACCATTTTTATGGCCTTTACCTTTCTTCTGTGGGGGGATTCCAAATTTCCAAGGTGAAAATTGATCATGTTCCTTAAGAAAAATGCCGTAAAGATCTTAATTTCACACAGTGTTTTAATATGACAAAAATTAGAGCAAGAGAACTTCAAAAACCCCTCAGATCTGCAATAGAGGTAAAAAAATAATTTGAAGTAATTTTACTTCTTGCCCACAGTACCCTGTTTCAAGGTGGAGTGGGAAAAAGCAGGATTTTCCCCAGTCGAAGGCAAAACAGATCTGCTACACAAAACCCCAGTTGTTAATGTTGGATATCCAAGAGAACTCACCATCCTGGTAGCTCTGTATCTGCTAACATCAAGGTTGTGCTTCAGCCATTCCAATCTAGAAAAGCAGAGAGCCTGGACACTACAAGTGCAGCAAATACGAAATCTTCAGTAGGCCTGAGAGTTTGACCATCCTTCTACTTCAGAGATTCTGTTGTGCTCTGAGATGCAGATTTGGAGTTAGATTTGGACCCTCACATAAATATTTTAAATTTCATTTTTTAAAGAAAAATCCTACAACATTTTTCAGGGTTGATCTTTAAGAGGTTTATGGCACAAAACCAGTTACATATTTTTTACTTGCTACGTCAGTTGCTAATTTTTCATACTTTAGATTTGCATTTTGTTACATGTTCCTCAAGATGCACATTAAATAAGAATATTATTGTATAGCATCAAATTATTATTATGAAACTCACAGTAGATAGAATATGGGTAGTGCCAAGCAGATTATTCATTGTAGCATTTTATTATCAAACACAAGGGAATATCATCATGAGAGAGATTGGATTGGGAATATCAATTTGTAATTACAAATTATATTTAATTAAAAAATTAAAACATATTAGCTATACCACTACTTTCTGTAATTTTCAGAATCACAACAAAAATATATTAGTGCATTATGCTTTCTTATCTTCATATGTAGTGATTTGTTTAACAGCACTTTGCATAAATTAAGGAAAAGCAGGAGAATCTCTACAAGCACAAGGGAATTCACGAGGCAAAATGATAGGGATTCCTTTCATTTCCAACCCCACTATGCTATCCATAAAGAGAATGCTCATGCTCCCTACTTCTACTGACATCGGAATACTGTCACAGGGAGATTGCAGTATATGTTTTCAAGAAAGTGAGCTTGTGAATTAAAAGCCCAAATTTATACCCCCATTCATTAATAACAATAGGTGTTGGAATATTTGTTTTAAAAGCTTACGTTTTATCTTTTTTATGTTTAGAATTCATAGGTAAAAAACTGAGGGCTTTTATAGAAAATATGCACTTCTGTTTTCTGATGTTGAAGGGATTTTATTATGAGGAAAGGAATAGCCCCTACTATGGATTAAGGCTTTGCAACTGAGAAATACCAAGAAACAAGGGTAGAGCCAACTAGGAGGATGGTAAGATGATCCCATATTTTTCATACTTGTAAAATTGCAACTGTTAGCATGCAAACAAATTTCTGGATTAATGGTCCTTCTTGAGGTACTCGTATTCTTCTTGCCTTTAATGATTTTTCCCAATGCCTTGTTGTTTTCTGCACCTGCTGGGGCATTTTTATCCCTTTTAAGGTTTGATTGCATCTTCAGAGATGCATCCAATCTGAATTTGTCTAAATCTGCTGTGCAGAAGACCACCAGCAAGGCCATGTACCTACCCTCACTCAGTTTGTGTCACAACCAGTGGAAGGGTGGTCTGGCTGTGGAGCTGTACACATAATTATTAACAGGTCTGCTGTTTCTGCTGTGCAATAGCCAAGGTGCCACTAAGAAGATTCGTGGTAACGAGGGTTAATTAACTATATGTAGAGAAAAATTTCTGTACTAAACCACAAGCTTAATATCTGGGTTGTTTGCTGCATTTCACTACTCTGGGAGGGCAAAAACTGCTTCTCTTATAAGGGTCCTTGGACTTATTAATGAATAACTGTAACCTCCATTTTTAAGAAATTAACCTCAATAAAGCTCTTCTTTCCAACTTCTTGGTAAGATGACCACCTCATTTTTTTCATTCACTTCTCTTCATCTTACTGCTGAAATGGCCTCATTTTTCACCAGTATTCATGAAAATTGCTTAACATTAAAAAGCAGAAGAGAAAAGAAAATCTCTTTTGCAGTTCCAGAGTTCATTTATGCCCCAAACCTTACATAGATATAATCTAGCTTTTACAGAACAAGCCCCTTGAAGGCCTTCAGAGGTTAAATATCTGTATTTAGATCCTTATCTTCTTATTACTCAATATCCCCCATCCATTGCACTTTGAACACTGGTTATGATTTGCCCTCATGTAAGATCCTTGGCACCTTATTCATTTTTGCTTAATCTAGCTTTCTTCATTGTTCTGACTACACGTTTTCCACTTATTGTAACTCAGACATCCAGACATAATTTGACAATTCGCATCTAAGATTTTATCTTTTTTTTTTTCTCTGAAGAAATATCAGATTAAGTTGGACTTTCTTACCTGACAACAATGCACAATGAATCAGTCAAGTGAAAAGCACCTTACCTCATATCTTCTGACTGTCCTTGTTGGCCTCATGGCTAAAAGAGAAGACTGTGAAACAACATGAACTAAGGAAGAAACTCCTGTGAGCTGGGAAATGTGTAAAAGGTTTTATTTTTAATAAGAGAATGGACTGGCCAGGAAGCTACAGGCATTTGAGGTGCATTAGCTCTTCATCAAACTTATTGCAGAAACTGTGGCCATGATGAAAAAAGGCCAATGCCTCAAAGGGATTTCAGCACAGTACATAAGAGACAATGAACACTCGTCGTTCCCTCACAAAATCCCATTCTTGTCTCTCATTACCCTCACTGCTCTCAGTCAGTCATGTTAACTTCACTCAGGGCTTTCTCTGGATGTATGTGTCTTAGCTACTTCAAGAGGTTTTTTGCATATGTCTCTGTAAAAACTTTGATAAATATAATCTCCTTTCCCCCTACTTTTTGAACATAATATTTTTGAACCTCTTCTTGGCACCAATTTGAGGAGTAGTCTGACACCACTTCAGAATGACATTGGTAGCATCTATTTTCTGGTATGTATGTTAAATATTCCTAGTACAAAAGGGACTTGATCTTGACTTGGATCTTCTAAGCTGTGCTGTACAACAAACAACGTAAACAAGCCACAGCTTTCCACAGAAATATTATAAGCACTGACCCAAAAAAACATTGACTATTTGTGGTAAAAAAAACCAGACTTTTTTAAAACACAGGGAAAAAATGGCTTATTTGTCTCACCTATTTCTTTCAGTAGATTTTACATTGAATGTAAAAGGACTGTACGTAAAAATTTTAATTAATGCTATTGGTTCAATATGACCATTGGTTCACTATGACCATTGGTTCACAGGGAAGTCTGCTGTCTCCCAGGGGCTCAGATGAGGAATATTACTGGAAAATTCTCCAGTCTAGTAAGGCCTTCTGATTACTATTTACTAGTGGTTGTTTGAACTGGCAATGACAAAATAACAAAGAAGAGTACGAGGGCAATCAAAAGAGACTTCAGGACCTTGGTAGAGGGATCAGGAGCAGAGACAGTAATCTCCTAATTCCTTCCAGTAACAAGGAAAAATATTGATAGGAATAAGCAGATCCATCAGGTCAATGAGTGGCCTCCAAGGGTGGTGTAATCAGAAAAATGTTGGGTTTTCTGACCCTGGCATGATCTACTCAACAACTGGTCCACTGATGCCAGACAGGATGCACCTTTCTCAGAGAGAAGAAGAGTTCTAGTGTAGGAGCTAGTAGGGCTCCTTGACAGGGCTTTAAACTAGCTTGAAAGGGGGAAAGGGGCAAAACCAGGCTCACCAGTGGTGAGCAAAGGGATGGTGTGCCACAGTCTGAGAAAACTTGCACTCATGGGATCCTTCAATCTGCCTCAGGAGGTATTGTCTACAATGTACCACACTCAAAATGTTTCTATGCCAATGCAGGCAGCATGAGGAAGACACAAGAGGAGCTGGCAGCTTTGGCCCAGTCCAAGATTTGGCATCACCAGTGAAACCTGGTGGGATGAGTCCTGTGACCCGAGTGTGCTGTTGGATGGTTACAGGCTCTTCAGGAGGGACAGGCAGGACAGAAGAGGCAGAGGGGTGGCACTGTGTATAACAGAAGGGTTAGAATGTAGGGAGCTCACAGCTGGCAGTGGCACAGCTGAGAGCCTCTGGGCAAGAATTAAGGGGCAAACAAATACTGTAGATGTCATTGTGGGAGTCTGCTATAGACCTCACTGCCAGGACAATGACACAAACAAATTATTCTTTGAGAACCAAGGGACACTTCCAAGTCAACTGCCCTTGTCCTTATGGGTGACTTCAAATTGCCAGAAATTAATTTGAGCATCACACAGCTGGTAGAACCAGGGCCAGAAGATTCCTAAAAAGCCTGGATGACAACTTTAGGAACAGATCCTAATGAAGCTGACTCCAAAAAATGCAAGTGCTGGGATCCATCAGTGCTGGTCACTTTTCAAACTTCACCTTCTAAGGGCACAAGAGCAGACAATTCCCAGATGTCAGAAGTCAAGCAGTCAAGACAGAAGGTCAAGTGCTATGGGCAAAATACAGAGGTGCTGCTTGCCACTGTAGAGAGAATATTCATTTGGCCAAAGCTCAGCTGGAGTTGAAGCTGCCAGAAATGTGAGAGACAATAGAAAGAGCTTTCTCAAATATACTAGTGAAATAGGCAGTATAGAAATATCATCGGCCCGTTAAAGGATGAGCATGGTCACCACACAAACAGGGATGGAGACAAGGCAGAAGGGCTCAATGCTTTTTTTGACTCCATCTTCAACACAGATGACAGACCAGGTGGGGTCTCAGTGACATGAGCAGGACCATGACTGCAAGAATGATCCACTCCCAGTTGACTCTGAAACTGTAGGATCTACTGCTCTGGCTGGATCCCTACAAATCTATGGACCCTGATGGGATTCATGTCAGAATCCTCAAGATGCTGGCTGATGTCATTGAAAACCTTCTTTCAGTGATTTCTCAGATGTCTTGGGAATGCAGGGAATTCCCAGCTGACTGGAAGCTGGTAAATGTTGCCCCAATTTTCAAGCAAGTGAAAACAGTAAGTGTATTGTTTAAAGATAGTCCTGTACAACTCTTTTCTCAACATGTATTTGCTTGAAAATAAACGGCATTCATGAAGATTGTTGTTTCAGTATGGAACATTATTAGTGAACACATTATAAATTAATATATAAGAATATCATGTGCCCATAATCTGTTTAAAATGCACAAACCAATCCTAGGCCAGCTATCAACAGGTAAAATCTCCCTGTGTTCATGACACTAATGTTAGGCTCTATTAGCATGCAGGTGGACAGATATTGCTAAGTTTCTTTTAGATTAAAAAAGATACACTATAGAGGTTTGAAGCTGTCAAGCTGCAAAACTACACATTAATGTCATCAAGAATCAGTATGCTGAAGAAAGCAGAATGTTGGTTTCAACCACACCTGCTTTTTAAAGAAGTAGCCTTGAAACTGCTGAACAAGCATCTACCTAGTTTCACTGAAACCTGTACTTACTTATACCACCAAGTATATAAAGATCTGAGTGATATTCAGAGCTTATTTAAATTAATGGCTAAACTGCATTTGAAGCTAAGAGAGCAAGATTTCTGCTTTATATTTTCTTCTACATTCTGCAAAAGCCTGAATGAACTCTTCCTCTGCTGCAGTCCCATTGGATTCATGGGGACACTGAAGGATCCCATTCTTCTGACAGCGTTTTATAAAAACAAGAAGTAAATTGACAGTTTTCACTTATAAGTTATTGTGGCAATTTCTGAGAAATAAAGAAGGATGGCATGCACATACTGTGTAGAGGTTTGAGCATGATTTTTATCTTAGGAGTGATGATCTCTCATGATGAACTCATGCTGCAGTTGAAAGACAGATACTAGAGTGGCATGTGTCACATTAATCCTCCCATTTTCTGCCTATCTGGTTGATTTGCAGTCATCCTGATGACTGCCACTTTCTTGGCTAATGAGACACCAAGTGTGTTCCAGAAAAGGAAAAACCCATTTCAGAGCTCCTCCCTCTGCCACACCAGTAGTTTTAGAACTCTGGTCTAAGTAATGGCTGTATGACAGCTTGGAAAATGCAGTGTGCTTACCAAAGTAACCTCATAGGTCTTGGAAGTACCTCATCTTACTTAGTCTAATGAATATCAGAAATTAATCCACTATGATCAAATATTTTGCTTTTTTAAACATTACTTTAAAATAATCACATTTATGGAACTCCAGAAAACTAATTTATTTGTGCTATTTTAAATGCTTTTCATTATGAACAAGAATTTAAAAATTAAGCTTGGTGGTTTTTTGATTAAAATACTATAGCAGAATAATAAAATAGAAAATAGATTAACAGAACAGTGGTCACACTTTGAAGTTTTAAAACAACAGGAATAAAATAAAACCTAATTCTGCTCCAAGCATTTGTTAGTCAAAAGTGTAAAAATGAAAGACAAATATTAAAAAAAAAATCTAATGTGTCATTTGAGAGAAAGAAAATGCTTAGTCGTTGGCTAACAGCTAGAGCTGAGCTCACCGATGTAGCAGAGAGGCATTTCAGGATTCTGGGGAATGTCCTTCTGATAGAGGCCTATTCTGTTCAGCTGAAGAAGTGTTGTGAAGATGGCCCTCTAAGAAGACTCTGTTATGGGCACTTCCAAAGACAAGTTTTGGTTCTGGAAGGACTAAGAAGACCCATGGCAAGCATCCTAATGGGTGGAAGTATGCAATGTAGCCTGGAGGAGGACATTAGCTGCTCCCCTGGAATGTTTGGAAGAAAAGTTCTCATTTTTTGTAACTGAATGTTTGAAGAGATGTGCAGGTTCCAGTTTACATTTCTATATGAATACTTTATGTAATGTTTTCTTTCTTAATAGTGGCAGATACAGACTTATTTTTCAATCTGAGAAACTCACTAATGTTTTATTATGTTCCATTTGACACTTTCTTTCTCCTTAAGCAACTTCTTTTTGTTATTGGAGTTCCCCAATAAAACTACAATTGTATCCATTTTTGCCATTACAATTCCTACTTGAATAAAACACAAAACGTCAGAGGAAAATGACAGAAACTGATTTTTCTCTGTCATGACTGACCAATGCCAGTATTTTCAGATATTTTAGGTCATTTGGAAAAACAAGTAGAATTTCAAAATGCAGCAGCATCTTACTCCTGACTTGCAAATGAAGATTTAGGAAAATGTCTATACAGATGGATGCATACAAGCCTGCATACAAGCTTTTCCCATGCTCCAAGCCATCTGAACGGGAGCCAGCTCCAGGCTGGCAGCCACGTAACTGGGTTTACTTGTCACTTGTTTGATGTAACATACCCTGTCTTCCATCATATGGAGGTGGCCCTAACCAGTTCCCCAGCAGGTCATGTTACCTTGCACACAGTGCCTTCCTGACTCAGCTGCAGAGTTTCTAGAGTAGAGTAGTTTTGCCTCTGAGGTTCCTCTTTATTAATAAACTGGCAAACTATGTGTGAAGTATTTGGAGAGGTCTGCCTTTAGTATTTCAGTCTGCTTATTGTTATCTTCTTAGAAAATCTGTCACTGTGCAACAGTAACTGCTGTTCTGTAGCATGACTTTCTATGACAGCTTTGGCACCATGTTTGCTTGTCCAAACCATTTGCATATCTTCGGATCCTGAAGCCTGAAGTGACATGGCAGAGAAAGGAGAGCTTGTAGAGCCCCAGCGCTCTTCCGTTGAAACAAGACAACAAGCTGCTTGGGCAGACGCTACACAAATTTCTGCGTCGCAGACTGATCAGAACTCGACTAAGTGATTTGTGCCTTCTCCAGACCCGTGGCACAGTCAAGCATGTTTGCACATTTCACAGGACACCAGAGAACTGTTAAGGGATGAGTAGTTATTGGTTCTGCTGGAATACTTTCTGTTAACTGCTTCTAGTTTCAAGCTATGGGGAATAGGAAGCAATGCATTCTTAGTGATGGTTTATTGGACCCTTAATTCCCTTCCCTGCTGATCTCAACAGCACAAGGTTGTTCACCTTCAGGTCACATTATAACGCTCACCAATTTTGTTTATTCGAATTTTTACTGGTGGGAGATCATTGGGTGCAATACCTGGGTATCTGTTCAAGTTTTTTAGGGTGAGATGCTGTCCACATAACATTTTATTCAATCATTAATCTTAATATTGGCAATTACTGACACAAGCCAGAACAATACTGCCTTACTTTCTAGGCTGGTTAAGAGGTGACGTACTTCCCTTTTTTCCATCATTACCTACTGTGGGCAAAGGTAAACTTTGTCCATCTTCGGAAAAAAATATTAAACTAAAGTTGTTCAGAAATGTCTTTGCTAAATGAAATAGTGAGTGCATGATAAAAAATGAGGTTCTTTATTAGTTACTACACAAAATCCTACAAAATCAAAAAAGAATGCCAAAAACTCTTGAAATCTTATAATGCATTGGTTATGAAAAAAAATGACAAAAATCTGTTGGATCAATGTTCACTTTTTTGATACTCATTTGTAATCCAGTATTTTTTTACCCTTATATGTTAGAAACATATGTGTCTATAAACACATGAAATACTGATCAATTTTTTGAGTTAATGATGCCACTAAACTATATTTAGCAATTGATAGATGTTATGTAAAATAATAAACACAAGTCTGAAGTCATTAACTGGACTTAATCTCTCATTAGAAGCCCTTCAGCCTTAAATGTAAAGTAGATTACTCTCCTTTCTGTCAAAATAATTTACAAAGAAATTTTCTACTTTCTCTTTGCAGTTTTTCCTCCCAGAGTATCATTATTTCAATAATTAAGCACCTTTGATGACAGCAAACTAGCAACACATTTATTTTTAAGTTTCATGAAGAGTAATATTTCCTTCATGCAGCCACAGAAATGGCCCTTCGTCCACAGGAAATATTGTTTACCTTCCTCATAATGACACAGCAAGGGCCAGTCCTTCCCAGAATGGCATCTTTAATAAAGTGCATGCCATACAGACAAACAGCCAGGGAATGCTGCTCACTTAGAATTGAAATACATGGCTGTCACGAAGTGAGGCCATCATGCTCCAGCCTTTTCCTTTTAAGCATAATTGCTTTTCATAAAGGTTCTATGAAAAAAGTAAGCCAACCTCTCCAAAAAACCTCTGCATGACGTATTTCTTGTAACCTTTCAGTCTCTCTGTGTGTAATTTATAGCTGTCACAGAGAAACACTATTTTTAGGGTTTTATCATAGTACGATTGGTACTGGGTTTCTGGTTCATTGTCCCATTCTCTAGGGCTCCTGTTTCATAATGGTCTTCAGAAGTTCATGTTTTATATATATATTTTAGAGGCCAGCACAGCTTTGATCCTTTCCTGTGTCATATTCAAAGAGAGGCCTGGCAAGTTGCCCTAGTCTCTAAAAGGTCACTGCTATGGGCAGCGCACACACAGATATAATGTGGTTCTAAGAAGCTGTGAAGGTAAAAACAGTTAGTAAACTTGCTTAGGAAGTAAGAACCAATTCAGGCAGTGAGAGTTTTCTTGATTCATGTATTATGAGCCATCTACTATGAATATGCATAAGGTTACCTCTTTTGAACTTCCATGAAACAAATTCTCATAAATAAACAAGGAATGCACAGCACCAACTGACAGAGTCACTTAGACTAGATGTATTGTGCTAATGGAGTGAAAAGAATAAAAATTTTCAAGGGCTTCAGCCCTCAATTTTAATAAATTTCATGGAAATCGGATCAAGCCCTAATTGCTAATTCATCTGAAATTATTAAAAAGAGATTTCAATTACATACTACCATTGAATTTTGATGTACCAAATTAAATTAGGACACTAGATTGTATCTTTTTCTTAAATCCAGACCTATTTAAAAGCCTTTTCTGTAAATTCTGAAAAGGAACTTTGTGTTCAGTTATGTTGTAAAAATCCAGCATTAGTATGAAATAGTAGGTTAAATCTCTTACTGAAGATTTTTAATGACATTTCAGTGTTCCTCTTATAATTACTCTTCATCTAAGATATCCCATAATGATGTTGGACATTCTTGGTTCAGGCTCACTGGCTTGCTTCATTAGCATGTCATTCCCATTCCACATCATAAGATTTAATTGTAATGCCGAATATGCACAGCTCTCTACAGAAGTCTAATCAAAGTGGATTCACTTGTATTATTAATATCAAAAATCAGTCCACTTGCTATTTTTATAAATAAAAGAATCCAGATACATAAATCAGCTGTCATTTATTAGCATGTTACTGGCATATCTGCCAGACATATGAGCAGCCCTATCACAGTTCCTTAGGATTATTTTCATCAAGATTAAAACCTTTCTACATTAAATATACATACTAATTCCTCCATAAAGTAATCAGATTACAGTGCAGGTGACATTGTGTGCTGGAATTCAAATGATTTGCGGTAATGAGCTGGAAAGGTGTACTTAGAGACAGAGTGAGGAAAAAAGAGAGAAAAGGCTTTGGTTTTAAAATATGATTTGTTACAACCCTGTTTTATTGTTACTATTACCTCTTGTTCCTTTCTTGAGATGTAACAGGTCTCATGGTTGTCAGAGGGTACTTGGCAAAAGCAGGTGGCAGTCGATGGGTGCCAGTTTTAAAGAACAAATATTCCCCTGCTCTTCAGGTGAGTGGAGCAAAGCATGGGTGGGAGTGTGGAAGCCATTTCTCCATCCTTTTAATGCACACATGCACATGTGCAGATATATCCACCTGCTTGTGCTTTGTTTCAGCCACCCTCCTTCTCTTTTCCTTATGTTCATACATTTCTGAAAATTTGTATGAATTTCTGAAGCTGATATTCTGCAGAAATTCTAATATTTGTTTTTTGTCAGGGTTCAGAGGGCACTAAAAAGCATCATTGATCATCCTCCCCTATGCCTCCCCTGTCCCTGACCATGGCCCAGGACCCCAGTTCACCTCAGCCTGGGGCCATCGGTCCCTAGCCCAGAGATGCTGCAGAGAATCCTGTCCCATTCCTTGCTATTTCTGAATTGCTCTTTGGCCCTCCTTGACTGATTTCAGTGTTGATTTGTCACCTTGCCATTGCTAGGTTGCTGAGCTGTCAACAGGTTGTGTTACCACCCCCACCTCTGCTTGCTGCTGCTGAGGGATGGCCTCCCATTGCAGCAGTCACTGGTGTCACTGGCATGGTTTCTGTGTTGGAATCACTACTGGCTTCTGACTTCCCATTTCTTGCAGCCCTGCTCCCGCTGATCCCTAGCATTTTGGCGTCCAACACACATCCCAATCCTGGCTGCCTGCACAGCCTCATCCTAATCAAGACAGCACAGAAACACTTTTATGACTGTCTGGGGGTCACATCTGGTGATTAAATTATTGCTGCTCTTGTAAGGTACTCTTACACTTGGTGTCAGAAGGTAGTGCTGCCTTGCCAAATCTCTTCCATGAGTCAATAGAGAATTTGGACACTTTCTCCTACACTCTTTGTAGGATGCCTCCATTTCTACCCAATGTGGAGGAGTGGTGTATTAAATCTACTTCAAAGAGAACACTGACCAAAGAAGATTTTACACAGACTCGGAATTTATGCTTTCAAGATGTGCTGTGCTTGAAATTAAATTTACTATTGTAAATATGGATGTGGTTATTAAAGTTAATACTGAAATATTGATAGGAGAAGCAGTCCTCTAAAACAGTATTTAAAGGATGTTTTTAAATACATAATATCTTAAAAATCGATGGTGATTATTAGATAGGTAATAGAATTTTTTCATTTTAGGGATCATTTTGATGCTGCAGACAAAGTAACAAAGACATGGCTGAATGGACCTGAGCAAGAACTGCCATAATTTTCTTCTCATGCTGAAAATGGATAGCCTGAGCATGGGCTATTTTTCCGTTTTGTTTTGTGGGTTTTGTTTGTTTTTTTTTTTTTGTTTTGTTTGTTTGTTTGTTGGGTTTTTTCTTTTGTACAAGACCTTCACTGAACAGTCTTTTTCCATTCAGAGTTTTGTGTGCATGAAAAAGTAAGAAGATATTTTGTGACCTTTCAAGTATTTACTCTGCAACTGACATAAAATGCACTAAGTTACTAGAGACAGCATATGCTCACATAGTTGTTCTCACATTTCTACCAGGAAAAAGTAGTCTCAAGATGGGAATTTGCTTTTACCAAAATTGTGTGCCAAAATCAACAGGATGGTAAAATCAAGGACATCACTGTGTCATGACAAACTGTGTTGATACCACCTTATAATTTCTTCTGGGATTGGAGAAGGTTGGGCATGTGTGTTTTAATTAGAATAATTGCTTTTGCATCACAAGCTTGTATAACTGAACCATAATAATTTTTCAAGCATCTGTTTTTTGGGTTTTTTTACTAGTTAGAGACATAAACTGGGAGTAATCTGTAGTCTACTAAATTTAAACATCAGTCACATTTATTTGACAAGCAAATAGCATAGCTCTAAATGAATCAGCTGTCTGTAGCTTATCCTAGTTCATATCTTAACCATGAGAGTTACATATTGGAATGGTGAAGTGAAACATACCCATGAATATTGGTCTTATAGCTGTTGCTTAAGCCAGCTTTTGATTAATCGTAGAATGTTTATGTTTCTTCGGTGTAAAAACCTGCCACATTTTATATATATATATATATATATATATACACATACCAGATATATTGCAATGGTAACCAAATAATTTCACTCCAAAACTCATCACGTAACTACAGAAAAAAATGCTTGATGGATTTTTTTGTGGTCTAGGTACTTAATATTTTTAGACTGGTTTTGTTACGAATATTTCTCAGAACATATCCTCTTTGTATTTTTCAGGAAGACCCAAATCTACTTTGTTTATTTTCCAATCTGGCTAAGCCCAAGCACGACTAAATAAACTTTTCTTTTAAAAAATACCTATATGAATACAAAGGCAGAAGATTCCATTCTGAATGGAATTGTAGTGCCAGAGATCACTGCCAGTAATTTTTGTATCAACTACTTTCAATAGTGTAACTCGCCCTGAACCAGCCCTTTTTTTTGGCAGATGAGGTTAACACAAATGTTTCATATCTCACAACAAATCCTTTCACTTCCAGATATGCTATTAAGTCTGCAGAAATGGGTGGGAATAAAATGATGTGATCTTCTAGGACACATAAAAAGTACATTTCTTCTTGCCTCTATTTCAGTGTTGTCTATGCTCCTTATTTTTCTTAACCTACCCTAATGAAGTCAAGATTGTATCATGCTCATATTCACTTTTGGTCTCTTTCTAAAACATTGTGTTGATCAAAACATTGAATTCCCATTTCTAGATATAATTTATACTTAATTTTTAGATTTGGTTTCTTTTTGTTTTGGTTTTTGTTGTTGTTGTTTTGTTTTGTTTTAAGAGGAAGAATTGTAGGTATTTCCAAATATTTTTAAAAAATTAACAAAGGTGAAACTATTTTTTTTTAAAAATTCAGAAAGAATTGAGCTACTTTCACTGAAAAGAAAAAAAATTATTCCAAAAAAACGACATCAGTTATTCATTTCAAATTCTGCAAAACACTTTAATTAACTCAGTATTAAGCAATCTTTGTTGCTTCTTCACAGGAAAATTAAATCTGTTGTTTACATGTTCTTTACCCCCCTACTTCATAGAACATTAAATGAATTAACATTTTGGTTTTCTCTCTGACAGAACTATTCATACTCTGGTGTCTGACCCTTTCTGTAATGAAACAGAAGACATTTTCAATGTACTTAGATAAGAAGAGACATTATAATAATTTTTTTCTTTTTTGCTTCTTTCAAGTGCAAGTATTTTTCCTCTTGTTGTCCCTGTAACAGTAGTTGGTTGGGTTTGTGTTTTTTTTTTTAAATATTAGTGAAGCATCAAGGACAAGACTGAAATGACCTTTGGTATGAAGTAACAGGGTGACCTCAATGTTTTCCCCCAGCCTTTCACACCCCAGGGTGTGAAAGTCTGTTAACTTTTATAATTCTTTTTGATGGGCAAAATATTGTGATAATGGAAATTACCTGCAAATTAGATGAGTTTTCTCTTTCTATTCTTTAATTTTGGCTGATGAATGAGGAATCACTCAAAAACATCTATCCATGTCACCGTATCAGGATGATTTCAATGTATGTGATTGATGATATGAAATTTCAGTGTAGTGATAGGTACACATGCTTGACACATGAATTACTCTCTGAGTTCAGTGGTTGATTGTCTCTTAGTATTAGATGTCCTGGGTTCAAATATATTTCATGAAGAATACTGGAAGTTATGCCAAGAAACTGTAGATAGGAACTCAGCTGGCATAAGATGGTATAACACCATGAGTACACTGGTTTATTTCCTCAAACATGGTATTTTATTTTCTCTTTTCTGTATTTTTTGGCCAGAACATGCCAATTTTAATGCTTCTGAGCTTATAAAATTTGGCCACTAGTATTACTACAGTTCATATGAGGTCTAGTTATGAGGTAGGGCTACTTGGAATACCTCAGAACTCCCCAACGGTCCCAAGTCAAATATGCTAAATATGGTGGAATTCAAGGAAAACCACAATAATACTGGTCAAGGGCAAGGTTATCAAGGGATGTGGAGTGTAAAGAGATGAACAGTGAGGACTGAAGCTCCGACCTACCAGCACTGCACTCCCTGCCAGAGGAAGGACTGGCAGCACAGCCAGCTGATGCACCAGCAGGGGAACTGGTGCCCAGATTTCGAGGCCCTGGGGATAAGGGAGTTTTAAGATATTACTGGTATGCACTAATGAGATGAAATTAAGACATGCCATTGTTTTGTATACATCTGTAGTTATAGTTCCACATGGAGTAGTTACTTTCATAAAACCTGTAAAACAGTTAACTGGAAGAAACAGATAAGTAATCCTCTACCACACGAATATTGCTTCCTTTGAGGTGATGAAATATGTGACTTGTGTGTCAGAATGCCGTGTGATGTGCTCAGCATGCCCAGTGTGCCAACAACAGTACTTTCACAAAACAGCCAAAACATTTGCTCTCTTTGGTCTTTTCTTGAATCCCTTTGTGCTAAGTCTCTGTGCCTTTGTTTCATTGTCAAACAGGGAAATTAAATCTGTTACACTACGCTCATTACTCACCTCTCAAATCCATTCCAGTCAAACATATTTTCTTTTCTTGCCTCTTTATTTGTTGTTAATTGAGTTAAAAAATACATGCAGATGACTGTGAAATAACTACAAGACGCTTTCAGTGACATGCTCAATAAGACAGAGGTGAAATTCAGCCCAGTGCTCTGCTTTGGGCTATAGACAGCACAGAGCAAAACAAATAGTACAAACAATACAATAGTCCAATAGCAAAACAATAGTCCAAACAAATGAGAAAAGCTTACCATTCTGTTAGTTTTAGGGATGATGTGTTGGCCAAAAAATTAAAAAAAAAAAAAAGGAAAAACAAATTCCCCTCAGAAATCAGGGGTACCCCCAAGTCTGAGTATTTTTTTTCTAAGTCCATTTGGACCTTCCCCAGCCAAAATCAAAATGTTCTGATGCAGTTTCAGACTGGAGAGCCTATTGAGAACTCATTATCTTCAAATAGGATTACGCTCAGTTAATATGAGAACATGCACATTACAATATCACATAAAATCAAAAGTTCCAATTTGCTCACTACATGTAAATCCAATTCAAAATATTTCCATAACATATATCCGCTGGATGTTACACTATTTGTATGTCACTCTAGAATGGATTAACTCCATGACAGGCTAGTCTCAGTTTTTCTGCATTTGGTGTTTTTAAACAGTTTATATTTGTTATCATATCAAAGACAGGCTTGCAGTTTTCAAAAGGAAGAAGAGAACACAGCGCCCAAGGCTCTTCCAGCATTACATTTCTTATTCCATTTTATCTTTCTTGGTTTTGACTAATGTCAGTAACAGCTACTGGTAATAAACTGCTTGTTACAGCTTGCTCTTGCCTTCAAGCACTGGCTTTGATACATTGTCAGCCAATTGGAAGCATTTCCTGATTACATTTCCAAATTGCTTGTTTATTGATCGAAAGTTAATAAAGCAAAAGACAACTTTTCGGCTTAAATTAAATGAAAGGTTCCTTTGATGTTCAAATTATCCAATCAACCAATGTGCAATGAAATGTAAGCATTTGAAAGTTTTATCTGGAAAGCAAAATGTACTAGATAATGGTTTCTGGCACAGCCACTGTATCTAACAGTTAATGAAAAACACTCATAACTTTAAATTTCATTTATTTTCTGTTGAAAAGTAAACGGCACTGAATTTTGTTATTTTTAAATAACTGAAAACATGAAAAGGCATGAAATGTATATTTTTGACAAGTTATAATTCCTACTCCAAAAGTATATGGTAAGCTGCAATAAACAAAGTAATATACATTATCATTTCCTCAGAGTCCAGATTTGCTTCTGAATCTATTTGTTTCTGGTGCTGTATTAAAACTGCTGTGCTCTGTCAGCTGTTATCATCCCATCCAAGAGGTGTTGTGGCCTATCTGGAATATTTAACTGTGCAAGAGATGCCTTTACTCCAAAAATGACCCCCAGCCTCATCATTACACTGCTTCTTCAAGTGCTGTTACTTTACATAGCGAAATTTAAACCATCTAGACTTAACATCATTGTGCTTTTTTAGGGAGTCAGACACTTCTAGCACTAAAAGGCAAAGATTCTCAGTGCAGTTTAAAGCAGCAAAATGGGAGTGGCTACAGTATGTGGTATGTACAGTAAGAACAAAAAAATAAATGCAAATCTTAGTAAGTAAGAATGACATCAATATATGGCTACATTATAGCTCAGACCTCATCAAGAGATTTGGGCGATTTATGGCAGAATAATCTTGAAATGGGCCCTTTCTGCAAAAAAGTATAATTATGCTAAAAATGTTCATGGGTAATACTTCCATGCTTCATCCTACAAGACTGTAGCAGGATTTGGGTATTTTAAGCTGAGGCCTGTATTTGTATACCACACCACTATGAAAAAATTTGGTTTTGCTGCACTAAAGCAATGAATATGATACTCTCCCTGACAAATGATTAATAAACCTTTTCTGGTTTTTTTTTGTTTTTGTTTGTGTGTTTGTTTGTTTGTTTGTTTTAAATTTCTTATTGCTGTTTGGAATTTTATTATTTCATTGTGATAGCACTAGCTTTGCAGGAGTAATTGTAAGTGTAAATGTACTGGTGCATAAGGTCTCTACATGTCAGAATTAAAATCTGTCTGTTCCCTGAAATGAAAACTCTAATTGAAATAGATTTATAAAAGCTGGAAATCATTTTGCAAAAGACAGCATGTTTAATGTTTTTTTGTCCTTTTGACACAACCCCACATAACAACTCTGAAGACCTTAATGTCAAATAAAGCTTAAAAGTACAGCCACAGCTAAACAAAGACATTTTTGATGTGATGATCATCATCAGGAAAGAAAGGAAAATATGGATTTTATTTTGGCTATTGAAGATGTTACTTAAGTTGTAGAAGATCAGCTTCATTTGGTCTGCTGTTCTTTTTTTTCTTTCTTTTTTTTCCCCACTTTTCTATTTCTCTGTAGATAGAGATATATACATTTTGAATAGTTGGTGTAAAGCAGAAATTGATTTATGTTAGAATCCACTGCTGTGAACGCCAAACAAAATGGCAGTGGTCCAGATTCAAGATTTATCAATTTTTCATCTTTTGTGAAAGGTAATCGACATGAAATCCAAGTAGAACAGGCAAACTAGCATTGAAGTAGCAGCAGAGAATGAGTCACAACCATTCCCTCCTTGCAGAGAGCATTACAGAAGATGGTGGTACCCACTAACTTTTGAATGACTTGCATGAGCATGGCATGCTCTCATTCTGCTCATGTCCTCACTCTTCCTAAGCCTCTGCTGACACCATCAATCTTCCTGTATCTTGGTCTTTATGGTTCCTTTTCTACCATCCGCAAACGTCAGGCTCAACAAGCCACAGCCTGCAAAGCAATTGCGTCTGGCAGTTCGCATGAATATAGCATCTCCTGGACATGTGAGGTGCTGCAGACATGCAGCAAATTCCTTCACATGGGGATCAACGTCTGCACCTGGAAAACTAAGCCGACAGGTACAACTCTGAAAATACTGGGACAATTTTTAGCTTGTTTCTATGCAACAGGAGACAGGTGGAAAAGCAATAATGACAGTCCCAAATCAGGAGCTGGCTATTTCTTTTAATTTAATACTTTTTCCTAATATAAGGGTATTTTATTTGCAGTCAGTTCATGAGCCTGTGCAGCTTGTATTTTCCAGATTATTCTTCAAAGCAAAGAAGGAATAGAATGGTGAAAATTACCTTTATGAGTGAAAATTTATACACATGTGTAATATGATGTCTGAAGCACAGGTCTTAAGAAAAAGTGGCAAATACGGCAAGATTTGGGATTAACTGAAAAAAATGAAAGCACTGCAAACAGCAGGACTTATTTTGTGGATTTCTCTTAGAAATACCTTTTTTTTTTCTGTGGGTGAAGTTCTTCAGATGATGCAATACTGAAATCTGCCCAGTGGGATCTCTAGAAAAACATTCTGAGATTGATAACCTCGTTTGGAAAGTTGAGCTAAATTACAGGGGATTTTCCTTTCATAACAATTTAGAATTTCCATTAATTTCTCCCTTTGCTGGAAGGAAAATGTATCAGAAAAAAAACTTTAGAAATGACATTGCTAAATTTAGAATGAAGTAGAAGTTTCAGGTTTTGCTGGTGGTGTTACCCTGCTTTAGACAACGGATGGAGTCCCTTCATCCAGGAGCTCCCTTTCACGTCAAAAGCTCTCTTCAGTTATTTCAGCCAACTGAATCTGCATCCTTTTTTTTTTTTTTAAGTAAATAGCCCTGTGAATGTTTAGCTAAAAACATTTTTATTGTCAATAGCTTCACAGTGGCAGCTCTGTAAGTAATGAAGAAATGCAGGTGTTTCTACCTGAAACTGTAGTTATATTTTGCATACTAATTTCCCCTTACAACACATTTTGCACTGTCCAGTCTCCATCTATTCGGTACAAGAATGTAACAAACCCCATGAATTCAGGTCCTTAATAGCTTTTTAACTTCACTAATCTAACTTAGCACTTTAGGAGTCTTTAGTTTTAATGGCATAAGAGTGCAGGAAAATGTTCTATAATATTTACATATATCCTTATTCCGGTCTTCTGAGTTTTAGAAACCATGCATTTTTTAAGGGTCTTTGTATTTGATGTGTTCAACTTTTATTTAAAGTTCTAAATCATTTTGAGAATATACTGTATTTTTAAGAATAAACTATTCAAGTGCTGCACTTCAACCTTAATCTTAACCAACCTTCCAGCAAATATTTTTCCTGTAAACCATAGATCAGTGATATATTAGATTTTAAGAGTACAGTTAGATTTAATTCTAAAACAAGCACAGTACCAGAGGCAATCTGAAACTCAAGCCATTAATTGGATGCCGATTTTGTTTAATTTTAGTGAAAGTAAACTGCTAAGGACTGACAGAAGACAGAAACTACTACATGCAACATTAACCTTTCTCCTTCCACATAGATGATATGCCCTGGGGTAGCCACTTTAAGGTATTGACTTAGAATGTTGTCATTAGAAAGTTGTAGGGGCAAAGTCCAATGAACTCTGTGTGCACAAAGCCACAGGCTTGTCCTTTTGTTTGATCTCCAGTGGCTGGAAATTTTACATCACTCAAAGAGTTAACCTGGTTAGACACGTGTGGGGATTTTAGCCACAAGGGACTTTTCGTTTGCATCTAGGCAATTCTTTTAAAAACTGATGTCTCTGAAAAGGCTTCAGCCATGCTGACTTGCAAACTGTGCAATGCTATAACCACATACCACTCATTCCAGCTCCTCCTCCTCACTGTGTAAGTGGGAGTGTAAGGAATATTTTTATTTTAAAGATCGTACCTCATGAATGCTCCTATTCTACATAGCTATTTAGCCATTATGCAGTACCAGGCAAAGGTATTTCTCTTGTCTAATTTGTCATATAATCACCGCAGAAGACTGAATCCTTCAGAGGGCTGAAGTAGTCTGAGGTGTCTAATAAATTCACCCTTTGCACGGAGAAAATGTTTCACGATGAAATAATAAAATGGGGTTTCAGTTAGGAAAAAATGAGATAAACTAGTGTAGCAAATAAGTAAAGATTATACACATAGGCAACTCACTGATCAAATATTTCTTAGGGCTATCGGGAATCTATCAAGGATACTGAGCCTGTTAGATAAAGAAATTACTGAAGAGTGATTTACTGAGTTGTTTAAGAGTCATGTTAGAAAGATTAGTTTGCTCACAGCAATGTGCTAGCTCTGTTTTATTTAATGATTAGTTAAAAGCTGAGGTAGAATATTGCATAAACGAGCTTCAGTAATTTATTTAACTATTGGCTATACTTACTCCTACGCTGTCAACCTAAAAATATTAATCATGTTATCAAAACCTTAGCTTCATGAGTACTTCCTCTACTCAGAGTTAGCATTAAAGCAATGCTGTACATTAAAGAAAACACCAGCAGGTCTCAGGACGTTTCCAGTTTGGTAAGAGACTTCTGCTGTTTGGACATTTGAATCACTGGACAATGAGTCAGAATGGATCTAAAGAAGTGGTCTGTACTTTGTGTCCCAGGAATCAAGAAAAAAGGATAATTATGATGTTGATTGGTTTGTACTGTTGAGCAGGCAAGAGGACAGTGTGCTTTGGAGAATAATCCCCAACAGGTAGCTCCCAATGCTGACACTGTCCCCATTCCGCAGATCACGATCACTCATCCCCTGAGCCCTGCACAGTCAGAGCTGCAAGGAATGGCCACTTGCCTGTCTGAAGTCAATGCACCTTCCTCTCTGCTGTTAGACACCGAGGGAAGCCTTTGGTCCCAACTAGCATCTGTGGTTTCAAAATTTCTGATATGTGTCACTTTCTTTCTATTGTTGCTTGTGCTTAATGTTTCCCTTCATTTCTGTGTTTCATCATGCAAAACGACAAGTGGGAATTTTCATTTGTGTCTATTTTCAATGGACATCAGAGGTTACTTTTTCTGCTTCAAAACCCTAACATTTTCCTGATTATTTTTAGTTTGGTTTTCATTAAATCCAAACTAGTTTCCTGAAATAAGGGAATCTAAACCCATAAATTTTGGGTTTCAGTTTTCAATATTTTTATTCTCTTTCACAGCATAAGTTGAGATCTAAACTTACTTGAGACATAGTTAAAATACTTTTGAAAAGCCATACTTTAAAAAAAGAAAAAAAAAGAACAGAGAAAGCGATTTTGCCTGTCTGCAAATGTAACTCATAACTAAGAAGAAAGTATTAGCAGGTTTGTTTTGCACAGAGGTCTCAAGTAAAAGCACTCAGTTGCCCAAGACTGCTCACAATTTCTAGTAAATTGTTAACAGTTAAGATTACCTAAATTTGAATGCATCTCGTCTTAACCTTCATGATGTGTGCATCTGGATTTTTAGGGGTTAAATGTGAGGAAGGCATTAACTCCAATTTAGGAGTAATTTTTCTTCTAATTTGCATTCTTTTGTCTCACACTAACCTATGATGAAGCACAGGGGCAACTTTTACACTTGCCCACGTTTGTAATAGTAGTTTGTTAAGTTTATATGGGTGAACATGCTCATTACTGGCAAAATCATAGGAAGGGATCTCAGAAACTAATTGACACCAGCATTACAGCAAATCAACTTAAACAGCAAACATACATAGTATAAGCTCTGGAATGAATGCACTCTAATAATAGATATTTTCAGACTCTGGATTATGATGGATGTACCCAGCAGGGATAAATTACTTCTCTCCACAGCATGACTGTGCCTAGGAGACACATGCTTTGCCTTGTGTACTTTTATCTTTCATTATACGTCACAGTATCAGAGCAGTACCAAGACGTAAATCTTCTGGTTTGTTCATCCCGCATAAAAAAGAGCATTGCCACTAAGCTGATCTTTGCAACACAGGGCTATACCCACTGAACTGTTTGCCCTTCTTCACACGCAAGTGCACAAAGGCATTTCATTTTGATGTTAGATTTGCTCTGCTGTTTTTCAGTTATTCACTTGGGGCTGGTATTTAACATAGGGGAGCCTGACAGTTAATGGATGGTGTACATTCCTGCTTCTCAAGTCTGATCCAGCAAACACACATGAATAGTGGCTGTGCCATTTAAAAGCTAGCAATGAGGAAAGGAAGTGTGTGAGGTCATACCATTCTATTCTATCATTATTACTATTATTACTATTATTTTGCAGGTATATATATGAGTGTTTAAGTTGTTTTCTTGCCTATGGTTGGAAGGCTGAGACCAAGTTAAGAAATGGAAAATACTGCTTAAGGCCAGTGAAAATCCTGTACTTGCTGAGACTTTTTAAGATATGCAGTAGCCTCCAAAGAGAAACAGCAAAGGTTCCTTTACTTGCAAATAGAGAATATGCAAGAATGACCATTCTCTATTCTTAGGAAGATCTATGTGCAATAACAAGCCCTCCCCATCTTCTAGTTTTATGATGTTAGTTTCTATTTTTGCATTTGCAGATTTAAGAATCTTGTAAACAATCAGTTTTTGAGGAGATTACACATGTTCTCAGTACTAGCAGATAGAATGATAAGTCAGCAGTAATATTCACCTTTCAGTTCCAAATACTACATTGTTTTGGTGAAAACTTCCAATTTGAACAGGCTTCTGATACAAGCCCTCAGTGACTTTGGCCATAAGGCAATGAACTTCTGTCAGAAGTAAGGAAGAAATCTCCCTGATTGTACAGAGATTGTCAACTACAGAAGTGCTTGAATTGTCCTTTAAAGCATAGGTTTTGAAGAAAAAAAACCAAAAGAAGTATAAATATTTACACTCATGACCAAAGCAGAGGGTAGGTTAGAAGTATCAGCAATACTGACAGAGTCCTCTTCCATACTGGCAACAAAAAACTTAGTTGAATCTTGGGTTTTTCAACAGAGGCATAAAGAAAGGGCACATAGAAAATAACCTAGTATCAAATGATCATCAATTTATTCCTCTTAATTAACCAGAAGAGCTTGGGGCTTGGGGGAGCTGCATCCTTTCCCATTAGCACCACTCGGTGTGGCATGGGCACCAACTGATGTGTCAGGGCAGCAGCTGCACCGCAATGCAGCCACCACCCCCACCAGCACAGCTGCAACCAAGCTTGTAAAGGATCTCAATTTCAAAAAGATAAACTTCGAAAAATTAAGGAAACTAGTTAATGAGGTCAACTGGATTAAAGAGCTTAGGGATTTTAATGTGGAGAAGGCGTGAAATTTCTTTAAATCAAAGGTGTGAAAACTGTCTGGAACTTGCATCTTAATCAAGGGGAAAATCTTGCAGGGAATGGCTCCGGAGCTGACTGGATAAATAACCACTTCTGAAAGGGGAGAAGAAATAAGCAGTTCGCCTAAAGGGATAGGGAGTATTCTATGTCTGAGAGGCCACAAAACAGAGAAGTAGAGATAACTGCCAAAAGTACAGCTGAATTAGACCTTGTAAACTGAAGCAAACAGCAAAAACTTGGGGGGGGTTATTTATTTCTTTTCCCCAGCCATGTATGTATAAATGTAAAAGAGAACACGGTAGGAGACACTCAATCACACTGGCAATGAACAAGGGGTCAAGAATAAAATGGTTCATCTGTGGCATCAAACAAATCAAATGTACAACTTTCTGTAACGACAGAAGTGCTGACTATGGGAGGTGAGGACAGGATCTAAATTAGAATATCCAGGTTAAAATTACAGCTAAAAGTCCAATGCAATTAACCATTTCCATCCCAAAAATATCCAAATAAGTGCATGAAAATGCAGGTACAGGGGCACTGATCTGAGTGCATCTGTCAAGTGGAGTGACCAAGATGCTGACAGGAATAAGCGAATAGAGCCCTTATATTTTAGATGATGTTGGGGACATACGGTAGCTTAAACACTGGAGGCCAAATTAGTCTGATTCTGGTATTATACAGGGCTATAGGGCAAATCTTGAAAGAGAAATTAAGGAATAAGGGGTTCCACATAAAATGCAACATGGACCTTCCAAAGGGATGTCTTCCCAGACTAAACTGATCTGTTTCTCTGCTAACTGATTTCTTAGACAAGGGAAATGCAGTAGGCCTAATCTATCTCTTCTCTGTGGTGACCAGTGACAGAACCTGAGGGAATGGCCTGAAGTTGTGTCAGGGGAGGTCTAGGTTAGATGTTAGAAAGCGGCCCTTCACCCAGAGGATGGTTTTGGGCACTGGAACAGGTTCCCCAGGGAAGGGGTCACAGCACCAAACCTGCCAGAGCTCGAGAAGCACTGGGGATGGTTCTGTGCAGGGTTGAGTTGGATTTGATGAGCCTTGTGTGTCCCCTCCAACTCAGTGCTTCCTGTGATTCTGTGACCCTGTGACTCTATCTGGAATTCAGTAAATAATTTGATTTATTGACCCTAACAAAGTGTTTCAATAATGTTTAGGAATATGCAGGTAACCAGGTTTCTCAAAATAAGAAAGAATGAGTAAAATAAGTCTGACACAAAAGCAATCTGCTCTCCTTTTCCCCCACCAACTCAGTTCATACTATTGGCAAAAGCAAAATTAAACTAAACCCACCATACTTTAATTTTGTTTTGCACTGTAATATAGAGCTAGATGATATTGAGGAAAATGTGTGTTGCATTAACCAATTTCATGTTATATTTATTAATGCACTAGTTGGACACAATATTGCTTGTTTTTCAGTGGAATTAATGAATAAAATGAAATTACATAATTTGAAAAATATGTTCATTTTAAGTGCATCATATGGAAAAGAGGAGAAAAATAGTTATCTACCTTCTTGCCCAAATTAATCAAGCATGGTAATAGGTTCTAGAAAATCTACATTTTTCTTTAAATGTATTAACTAGAGAGGCCAGTTGAGATTAGTATAGGCAAGTCATCCCTGGACACTGTCTCATTTACAGCACTGCTTTGGAGAATAACGTGCTGGCGCATATTTCTATGTTGTTGACTGTGGTTCCACTCACTCTCCAGCTGGAAACATGTGCTCAATTTTTTATTGGTAATGGGTATTTTTATGCATTTTCTTCTTTTGTTTGCATGAAGTCTGCTAATTTCTGGTTGGATGATTGATTGTGTTTAGATACTTCTGGTAAACGAGTCATGTTCCTTAGTTTAAAAAAAAAAAAAGAAAAAAAGAAAAAGCTGGGGGGGAAGGGGAAAAAATAAAAATAAAACAGAAAAATGCTTCTGTGTGTGCAATGTCACTTCTCACAAAGAGGCTTTTCTCTTTCTTTCCCCAATGACTTAATACTGTTTGGTAAACCTGCATTTTTAAATGCCTGGATTTGGGGAAATAACCAGTGGTATTGTGAAATTCACCTTCTTTAGCAACAATTGCAACAAACTTATGTCTTAAGAGTTTTGCTCCTACTATAGTTTTCCACACATAGGAACTGAAAATGTAATGGGGTATACTGAACACTTTTAAAGTGCTTGAAGCTTACTAAAACACTTTGTAATTCACTTGCTTGCTGGAGATGCTCTGGCACAGATTATGTTTTAAAGGATAGTGATTTGCCAATAAATACTTGGCAAACAGTTCGGAGGCAGAGATGTGAAACAATCCTTGCATTAGCCACATTTTAATGATTTTTTTTTTCTTTCAGAGGGAAGCTCAGTAAAATGATAATTTCTTTAATAAATAATTAACAGTGTATTATTTCAATAAATAAATTAGTGTTTATATAGTAAAGAATACAAATGTTTTGTGCATACATTATGACCCACTTCTGCAGTCCTTCTTGGCTGTTTCCCAAAGAATTATTTTTAAAAATTAATGATGAACATCAAAATATTTCTGTTTATAACATCATATCAATAGTAGTTAAATCTATAAAATAATTCAATCGTTTATCCTTCTTATCTTGGGAATGTTTAATCAAGCTTGATATTTGCTTTAAATTAGCACTGTCAAACGTACATTAGTATAAAATCTCCCAAATCATGAAAGATTTATAATTTGAAATGCATTTGGATTATTCTCTAGTTAATCGGCTAGATAAAAATTAGTGGTGCTGTAACTAGAACAATTAATTGGATTTAAAAATTAAAAAATAACCAGTACATGCTACTTCATGTACTGCTTCACTTTGGAAACACAAATAATATCTTAACTAGACCAAAGAAATTTTGTGAAGTCTTCACTAAATTATAAATCTTTATTTTAACAGGCAAAAGTTGCCTTTTTTTAAAAAGGAGTTTTGAACAAGAATTCATTCTTCAGGTGATGATTCTATATAAACATTTATGTACGACAACTCAGTAAAACACATATGCATCAAATTCAAACTGAAACTTTAGATACAAAGAATTTCATATTTCATTTAAGAGCTTCCGTTATTCATCATTGTCATAGAGGTTTTTCAGGAGTTGAGGGCCATTCACAGAATATAGTACCATTGCCTTGTATATTATTTCAGTTAGAAACCTTCATGTGCTTAGCATCATTAATGATCAAAATCAGCTTGTAAGTAAAGCACCAGTGGGCAGGCTGCTGTACATCCCTGGGAAATTGTTTCACTGATGACTTGCAGAGAATGTGTGATGATCAGGATAGCCCATTTCTGTGAGGGCTGGGCTGGACTAGTAGGATAACGGTGGCATGGAAAGCTTCAAAGATAGAACTACCATTTCTGAGCTGTTCAGAGAAGTGAGTCATGAAGTAAAGCGTTTCGTACCTGGCAGGTAGACTCAAGGGAGAAAAGAAGATTTAAAAGGGAGGCACAAGGCTGTTCTTCTTTGGGAAGAAAGCCATGGGTGAGGAGAGGCTTAAAAATATTCTCTGCCCTTTATACTGAAGGAATGCCATAATTTATATGTTGTAGAGACTTTGGGAATGATAATTGAGAAAAATACTAAGAGAGAGCAAATGTCTTACATTCGTTTTGTTGTTGAGACATGATGGTGCTGCCGAAGACACACACTTCCAAGGAGAAAGAGTTGAAGGGATGGTGTTTGTCCAGAGCAATCTGGTCTGCTCCAAAGAGGAAATCATACCTGCAGTAAGAAAATGCCATGAAAGCTTTTTTCTAATACCTCTAAAAAGTGTTTTATCAGTTTTGTGAAAAGCTAGTTTATACTTGTATCTGCATGAGACTTCAAAAACAATTAAACAGGAAAACCTTCTGCTGGTAGAGTGCTCTCTGGGGTCTGCTGATCTGACAAGCTGTGTTTTTCATGGAAGTGGGTTCTCATGCATTTTATCAATTTAACAGTAAAAAATTCTGGAGATTGGTTTGGGTTTTTTTTTGGGTTTGGATTGTCCCTGTCCCCATCCACCTTCTTTATTTTCCATGTTTTGGCCTCCTAAAAGTATTTTTTGGGTTTTTTTAAAGTAAGGGTGGTGGTTCATGTTTCTGAGATCAATGTCAAGATACAATGGTTTAGTTTTCTTCTGCTGTGTATTTGCTCTGTGGTATGACAACCTCTGCACCATAGCTGCTTCCCAGCACTGCTGCTCTCCAGAATTTTCTTATTCCTGGCCACCTCTTATTTAAACATTTCTTCTTAGTAGACCCCCAAAATGAAAATATCCCCGTTATTTGGGTTTTCTTCACATAACTGTAAGAAAGAGGGCTATACATCAGAAGCAAGAGGCTGCAGTACTAATGCTTAGGAAATAACACAAAGCAGAAATATCTACCTGTGTCACAGACACTGATTCTCTGACTGATTCTCAGACTAGGAAATGACACACATTCTCTTGCTTCCCAGTGGTAGTATGGTCAGAGAGTAAAATATTATCCTGAAAATTAGGCTTTGGAAAGTGGGCTGAGAGGTGACTTTCTATCTCCTGTCCCTATCTTCTCCACTTCACAATCTGAATACCCAGACATGTCATTCTCTGCTGGAGGAAGGACTTTGCAGATCACGGGGTTTTTATCACTGTGTTGTACTTCAGACATGGTGCAAAGTTCTCAGCTTTAAGTGAGAAGTTATTAATGCTGTGACATTTGTGCTGCAGCCATCGATCAGCTACGGTGTGATTTTCTTAGTGATTTCCCAGTCAAGCAATCCCTAGATAATATAAGAAAACATGACATAGTTGTACTTCCTTTTACAGCTTATTTGACATGATTGTTTTATTGGCAAGGATAAGATCAACACCAAAACATATCCACAGTTCTTCATAGGCTTTGGAGACAAATGCATTTTTTCGTCTGTGGGTTTTTTATTTCACTAATGAGTCTATAAGAGCAGGTTTTATTCCCCAGATGCTGTACATGTTCTCTCTCTATCAGACCAGCAGGTGTATGATAGATCTATGGGTTTAGATGGCAATTCATATTTTAAGTCTCACTAAAATTCAATGCCTCTGGGCACACTTGGATTTGAGTTTGGGTTTATCTGGTGGTCATGCCTGTTTCTCATTTAAAGAAAGAGCAGCTCAAAATCTCTGATTATACAATTAGATTTCCCAGCGTGAATTTTAGCTCTCTTTCCAGTCACCGTGGTAGCAGCATTTTTATATTGGATTCTGTTTCTGTTGTAATTCATAGCCCAGACAACATCAGTTCAGTTATCTTTATTTATTCTGTATTTTGTCCTTGTTTTATTGGACCTCTTTGCATTTGAAGGAAAAAGAAAGTGAGATTTAAAACACCAGCCAGGCTTTACCTTTGTTATCCACATTCATGCTTCCGCTGGTACTTTTGGCTTTCACCAAGGCAAGACATACAATATATCTACCAACATATATGAAAAAAAGAATGTAAAATTGTGGCAGTGGCAACCCATAGTCTGAAAACAGTTTTAGAGAGTTATGTCCAAGGCAGTGAACATTTGCCTGGGCTGTTTGTAGCAGTCGGCAGAGCTCTGTGGTGGCTGAGAACAGACCAGACAGCCTGCAGAAGCTGTTGGTACTCACATACACTGGAAGAGCAAGTGGGATGAGGAACATGAGCCAAAAAGCTGCAGGGCAGGTATCCCTGACACAACTGCACAGCAACCTCATAAATCAAACTTATCTCAGAGCTCATACAAAGTGTGCTTAGTTCACAGTTTTCAAGATAAATTATTTCAGCTGTTTAATTTGTTCGGTTTTTTTATTATTTCAAATTAATTTAAGTAAAGGTTTTCATCTGAAGAGCATGCATGATCAAATGAGAGCAAAACTCAAAAAAAAACCTCAAAAAAGAAGAAAGGAGGAGATTGAATGTTTTCCATCTTATAAAAGTACAGTGCTAAAAATGTTTATTTCTTAATACACTGTTGCCCATAAAGTAACAAACACAGTTATGGTATTTCAAAGTTTATTGGTCTGTGTAGAGTTGGATAAAAGGCCATATGTTTCTAGTGGGGTCTCTTCAGACCAATAAATGTAATGTTTCTTTGTTCATTCAGAACAGTGAGATTCAACTGCATAACTATTTCAGTTTACTGCATAATCTTTTCTACAGAAGCTTTTACTACAGAAATACACACACTTTTATCCATGGGGTACTTGCTTTGTTTCCACAATGCTAATAATGTCTTCCTTCTTTCTAGGGATGTATGAGGATGATTATTACAGCTGGCTGGCACTGCCTTGGAATGCCAAAGCCTTCTCAGCCCTCTTAAAAAATCTGCATTGGGTATTATTCATTTAGGTTTTAATTATTAGCATTTATATCTGTTTTTACATCTTTTGCATCTCATTCAGCCGTTCAAAGGGAATATTCCCATGCTGCCAGTCTGAAGAGCTTCTGTTTGAAGGCACCAGCAGCCCGGGGAATCCTCTCATACGCTGTCTGTGGCCAATCCAAAGTGCTGCCAATTGGGTTCTGCCAGTGCACATTAAACTGATACCATTTTGGAGACACTTTATCTGTGATCTTAAAATAATGAGCTCAAAAAGATTCTTTCAGTGTCTTTCTAACATATTATGCTTGCTTTGGTCTCTCTGATAATTATTTTTACTCATATACTCTATATTTCCTGTTACATATTTACCCTTTGCAGCCTGATATTTACTTTCCAAATGAGCTGCGGGCTGTTGTGATTGCTATGGCTGGAAACCTCCTCCAGAGGTTGCTAGAGAGATAAGTGCAACTACCAGCATTAGCTGAATAACAAAAACTGTGTCACATGATATCTAGAACATTTTTCAAATAAATTACCCAGAATTTCCGCTACTCCCTCCCCCAATTTCTTTGTATGCAGAAAAATAATTTAATCTGAAGTTTAAATGGGATATAAACAAAGTTTTTGTGACTTTCTGTCTTGGTTTCAGGGTCAAAATTAAATTCCATTCTTTAAAATTACCTTTTGATATGAATACCTATACATTTTTAAATCTCCAAGGATAATCTCTCTGTCAAGTCTTTATTTCCACTGTTCTAGCTTATGCTATCCTTTTTTGTTCTCAATTTCGTCTCTATAGACTCTGCTCACATTTTGCATGTTTGTGTTATGTGTATTGGAGATCCAAAAACTGTAAATTACCTACAAATGCCTATCACCTTCATCAAAGTACTTAAGACAAATCCTCGTAATTTCTCTAGCTCAGGATCGGTTGCAGTGTTAAATATAGTTTTTATTAGACACCAGAAAATCAACAGTTAAGTTGTTGGAAAGGAGGAATGAACTTCTTCTAAAAATGAAAGACTTCAACAAAACTGACGTTTGCACTGTATTACAAATCAAACAATTCTATCTTCATCTGTGTTTCTCTGTCTTGTATATTTTTTGTTTTCTATTGGAGATCATATCTGGATGTACATTTTTGCTATGATTAGGTCATCTAGCTCTTTTCCCCCATATGGATTGATATCTAGCCTTGGCTTACACTGTAGCCTTAATATAATTAAGTAAAAAATGTCAACCCACACAATTTCTTTTGAAAGAAGTGTGTCACAGTTCCACAGTTTGCACAACTCCTTAGTCGCTTCTATTTGGTTTCTAATTTCCTCTAGTCCTTGAATCCTCTAGCTTGTGCTTATATCACATTATCATCTGCAGAATATAAAGCCCTTTCTGTATGGCAGATATTTTGTTCCAGACATTCTATTTAACTTGAAAAGTTGAATAGCTTGTCTGATGTTTAACACAAGGTAAGTTTCCACATGGGTGTTATTTCAGAGGAGTTAGAGAACCATAAATGTGCACACCTATATACCTGTAGTGGGTTGACCCTGGCTGGATGGCAGGTACCCACTAAAGCCACTCTCTCCCTCCCTTCTGCAACTGGACAGAGGAGAGAAGAAAAAACAATGAAGGATTCTTGAATTTAGATAAGACCTGGGAGAGGTCACGTACTGATCACCATCACAGGTAAAACAGACTCAGAGTGGGGATATTAATTAAATTTATTACTAACAGGATTAGACCAAAAGAGTGAGAAGTAGAATAGTTTTAAAAAACACCTTTCTCCCACCCCTCCTTTCTTCCAGGTTCTACCTTCTTTCGCCCGGCAGTGTAGGGAGAGGGGAATAGGGGTTATGGTCAGTTGCTGTTTCTGCCACCACTGAGGGAGATGTGTCCTTTCCCTGCTTCCTGTGGGATCTCTCCCACAAGAGTCCTTTATGAACCTCTCCAGCATGAGCCCATCCCACGGGTAACACTTCTTCACAAACTGCTGCCATGTGGGTCACTTCTCCACAGGGTGCAGTCCTTCAGGTACAGGCTGCTCCAGCGTGGGTCACCCACAGGGTCACAAGTCCTATGAGGAAATCTGCTCTAGCATGGACTCCTCTCATTGTGGGCTGCAGGTCCCTTCCAGGACCCTGCCCCAGCATGGGCTTCCCACGGGATCACAGCCCCCTTCACACATCCACCTGCTCCAGCATGGGCAAGTCCACGGGCTGCAGGTGGATCTCTGCACCCCCGTGGTCCTCCACGGGCTGCAGGGGCACAGCTGCCTCACCATGGTCTGCACCACGGGCTGCAGGGAAAACTCAGCTCCAGTGCCTGGAGCACCTCCTGCCCCTCCTTCTGCACTGACCTTGGTGTCTGCATTGCTGTTCACATGTTCTCACTCTGCTCTTCCCTGTCTGTAATTTTCATCTGCCCAACAACTCTTTTTTTCCTTCTTAAATATGTTAGCACAGAGGAGGCGTTACTATCACTCTTAATTGGCTCAGCCTTGGCCAGCAGTGGGTCCATCCTGGAGCTGCCTGGCATTGGCTCTGCAGGACACAGGGGGAAGCTTCTGGCAGCTTCTCACAAAAGCCACTGTTGTAGCCCCCCTGCTACCAAGACCTGGCCACAGAAACCCAACACAATACCAAACACCCATGTGAACTGAACTCATTCTGTCTTGCCTTACTGATTCTGTCTACATGCTTCCCATCCCTCCTCATAATGAAATATTTTTAAAAGTTTATATGATTTCTTTAAAATGTCTTTGTCTTGTCTGGTTGAAAATTTTTGACCAGCTACAATTAGTGACTGAACTTGCAGAATAGCATATTGCCTGTGTTTTGCTTCATGGCTTTTGTAGCTTTTTTTACCTAATGGCAGAGTGTTCTGTGGAATAGAATAGTCCTCTGTGATTTCAGAAATTTTTTTGTGGGTGTTGCTGCTTGCTGCAGTTGCTCCGCCTACATAATGAACTGCAAAGGCCCTGCTGTGTGGGTGTAGCATAGGTCAGCAGAATTAGATTTTCTGTTGACAAAGTTCCATCAGTTTCCTGAAAATAAGCTGAACTCACTTCAAATAGTAAAGCTTTGTCAGCTGTGGGATTTAATTTTTAGGATTTTGCTCCCAAAACACACTTGTAGCAGTAGTATGTTCATGCAGCCTTGCCCTTTTTATTTTAAGTATATCTATTTATGAAAACTGAACCTGGCTAGAGTAAGTATCAGCCATGGAGACTTTAGTGCATTCTTTTGCACTCATAAAGGAAACATAGAAATGCTCTTAAGATCAAAACTTAGTGTCTTTGCAGTTTGTTAAAGATATCTTTGGCATTTTGTTGTTGCTTTGAAAGCCCACAGGATTGTTGTGTTGATGCAACCCATTTACTTGTTTGAAATGAAAGATACTTGAGTATCTGGCATGTGCCAGTGAAAAGGTGTAGAACCCTATTTCTTTCTTGAGCCAAGTGTTATTTTTGTCTTTGAAACAGGTAGCCTGTCTGCCTTTTTGTATGTTTCTGGAGATAATTTTTCAAAAGAAAGATCCTATTCAGAAGCTAATTTCATTATTTTCATTATTGCTTTTCTCACCGTATGACATTTCAATATCAATTTGAAATGTTTTGTATTGTTGAGACAAGTGACATCATGGAGTGTCTTTTAGAGGAGACAAATCAAAAATTAAATATAAGTACTAATTAAAAAAAAATTACTTGAAATGTTGTTTTAACAGTTCTGGGTACATGCTGTTGCTTTTCTCTGCCTAATTTCAGTGACTGCAGTGCTAAAGAGCTAACAAATACCGAAGCCTTTTTTGAAACCTTTAGCAGTCATGCTAAATCAGGTTATGTAGCAAAAAAAAAACCCAACCAAACCACAAAAACAACAAACATGTGCCATGTCATCTCTGGTACATATAGAGATGTAGATATATTAGAAAAGAGAGCATACCGCAAGTCCGTCTAGCAATGAATGGAATAAATAGTACCTGCAGAAGCATATGATACTTCCAAATTTCCACTCTGATACATTTAATTCTATTGTGGACACAGAGAGAGAGGAAGATGGGAAAAGATGAACTTACATACCACTCAGGATAGGATATGAAGAACACTGGTAAGTTGGAGTTTAAGAAACTATTTGAGTTCAGGATACTCTAACATGAAGAAGTAAGAGATGCGGTGTAAAGCTGCTGCAAGGGTGAAAGCCAGCAACATGTAATAAAAAAAAATCTCTGAGAGGAACTGGTTCAGAACTATCACTTACTGTGCCTAGTCAACTTACTAGTGCTTTGCAAATCTGAAACATGTGATGTACACCATTAAATAGGGGATTTCTTAAATTACAGTTGTGTGCTAATTACTCACTTTAGGCAGTGGTTTGTCTGAAGCATTAAATGATCCCAGACTTCTTGTTTTAGCAAGAAAAAAAATCTTACCACTGAAATGTTGGGGACTGTTAGTTACCAGTGCAGGAATTGCCACTTTTCTAAATCTTGAACAGAAATGAATTCAATAAAATGAGACATAATGACAGATTTATAAAAGCACCGTTCCTTTACATAACATATTTTCTATTCTAATATTTCTTTACTATAATGCTTCAAAATTATTCTAAAAATTTATATTTATATTTCAGTGATAGTAAATTTATATTTAAGTGATAGTAAAGAATTCATTAAAAGATTAATAGTTCTGGTTTACTAATTCACTTACCAGGTCACTTAATTATTTAGTTCATTAATTCTGTAAATGTCAGACTTACCATGAACTCTAGTGATTTGCATAAGTAAGGTTATAGTTCTGTGAGCAATTGTCATCTAACAACTTCAAACAAGGATTTGGCATTATTTTTACATCTCAAATGAATGAAAGTGTCTGTGTCTACACACACACACACACACAAACACACACACACAAACACACACACACAAACACACATACACACACAAACACACATACATATAGGAAACCAATCTAGCTAAATGACATATCAGAATGGCTTGGTGGAGTGGGGAATATTTTTTTTCCAAAGCATCAAGAAGATACCCTCCAAATTAAACTTTATGAATAGGACCTCCTTTAGCGGCTACATTTCTCATTAAAAAAAAAAATAAATCAGTCTTTGAAGGAAATATGAAGCTTTCTAAAACCTCATTTATTTATTTATTAAAAAATTTTACTCCTTGGAATAGTGAGATGATGGTTCACTGCAATTATCAAAAGGATCCTAGCACTGAGGTGGCAGATAAAACATTTACAATATCTTAATGTGATCCCAACACTAGTGCTTACATATATAGATCTGTATGTATACACACACATGTATATGTGTATAAAACACATCTAGAGGCACAGAAGAAATACTTGTAAGAACATTGATAATAGTCTGAGCAGCCACTAGCTGTTATTTAATCTTTAGTAGTAGCCATCAAGGCAAGACACTGTACAAGACGACACAATGAACCTTTCTTTAGCATAGGTGAAGTTTTCCATTCACTTAGTAAGCCTGAGTGGAGAACATCAATAGCTGGTCATTATGCACCATGTAAAATAATTTGAAGTCCTGTGATGCATACAGACTAAGTAAGGCCATCTTAAATAATTTTTATTGTGAAATGATTTCTTCCATTACAGATTCTATGCACTGTAAAATAGCATGGGGCTGTAACAGTCACAAGCCAGTGTGTACCCATGTATCTTGCTGCAGTGAATGGTTAAATGTGAAAATGAATCCTTCCTGGCAGGCTAAACTCACAGCCCTCTGTATTAGTGGCATCTGCTCTGGCATGTGAATCAGCCTTGCTCTTAGTGGGTGCCTGCAAAGCCAGTACAGGTTTCTAGGGGGTAATACGTAATCTGTTCAGACCCACTTCTACAGCCCCCATGAGTGGATCTATTAAGTACAATTAGTCTCGTAATTAAGGGCCACAGTATTAGACACTTCAAGCATTATTTTTTTCTCTTTTTGACAACACAGAATGAATCCTGTGACAGCTTCCCTGTCATACAGTCTTAGATCTTCATAAACAAAGTGTGAGGATTATGGTTAAAATTATGTGAAAGCCAGAAAGCATGAGATGCTCTTACACAAATTACACTCGTTCAGATCCGTGGAGTCGATAGGTATAAATAGAAGGAGATTAAGTCAGTGGCACATGTACACAACAGAGCTATAAAAGTGTAAAAAATGTGAATTTTAGAGAAAAGAATATTTGGATATTTTCACCTAAGGCACCTACATGTGTTGGATACTTTCTGCTTGAATAAATAGCTTCTTTTTCAGTGTCAGTAATTTTGGGACCAGCAATGTGAGTTTTTCTATGGTCATGGAGAACATTCAGTAGTTGCAGTACAAAGAAATGTAGACTGAAAGTTTTGTGGATTGATCAGCGACTGTGTGATTTCCTGGGACTGTCAATGTGTGTTTACAGACAGGGAAGTAGGGACCTGACTGTTCTCAGTGACTTTGGGACACAAATGGGCCATAAAATTCCTACATCCTTTGAAAAGTTTTATTACGTTAAAATGGGGACTTTGAAGGGAAAGAACTGGACGGAAAAAAAAAGAATCAGTGTAATGTCATGTAATGTGGCTCATCATAGAGCTGGATGTGAACAGGATTTAGAGTTTATAGATATTCAACAACGTTTGGGGACAAACTGGAGCAATTTTCAAAAAGTGGCAGATGTCTTATAATCTGCCCCTGTTTTACATCCAGCTAAAAGGTCAGTTTTGTCTGTTTGGTAGTACATCACAGTTATTCAAATATGTTATTAACTCTGAAATGTTTTGGGGAGATGAACATAAACCCAACCATACTGAAAAGCATTTAAAAGGGTTCAAATATGTTTACTTATAAAATACTGTATATAAAACATTTTCAAATTTACTTCCAAGTTTAATGAATATTTTTATTTTCTAATTGGGAACTTGCTCAATTAATCCTGGAAATCTGAGGGTCCAATCCAACCCTAAATCATAATATAAAAATCTGAAGGTCCTGTTAAAGTCAATCACAACAGCAGATTTAAAAAGTCATCAAAAAAATCAGATACAGTATGACAGTACTAATGGCCTTGCTTGAACTTCTGATGCTTCAGTTCTTTGTGTGTGTTGTCCCTGTGTTATCAAGGAGGTTCTTTATGAAATTATATGAACAGTACACAGCTGGTTAATAGGACTGAGTTTGTTAATGCCTGATTTAAAATAAAGTTAGCTGCCTTTTCTCAGTTCCTCAGTTATCAGGGAAAAGGCAGGCAGAAGGGTGAGCTGACAGCAACCTCTCCCATGCAGGTGAGAGGAAACAAGTTAGGTGGAATTATTGCCTTACACTCTAAATCATACTGGCTGTTAATCCCCAAATGAATTTATTGATGAGTAGAGAGCAGTTAAGAGGTTTTGATTTTCATTTTCCTACATGCTTTGAACAATGACTTGAATAGTGCAAACAGAATGGCACAATACAATACCAAATCCTCTGCAGCTCAGTCTGGTTACTGTGATATCCTATTGTTAATAAGTACTAATTTTCTGACTTCACAGAACTTCTACATGCAGAAATCCTCTAAGTTTTCCTGACCCTTAGGACAAGTAAGAACAGCAACCTTAAATCTGTAGCTGTGGTATATTGATTTCAAGCACGCCAAGACCAGAGGTCTGCACATTCAAGACTAGAAATAATCCAGTTTGTGAGGCAGCCTCCCAGCTGCTTGCGGATGCAGCTGGTTTGGGTTGGAGGCTGCAGCTGAAAATGAAGTGTGGCTGGATGCAGCTTCTAAATACCAGGCCAGAAACCCAGCTGATGTATACTGGCACAACTCTGCTGAAGTAGCTACAGCAGCTACAGCAGCTTATTGTATGAAGGCTCTTGCTCAAGAACTTTTCTGATGCACTAACTTGGTGTTGTTGGAGTTTGTCTTTATCGCTCTTCTGATCTAAATAAGATAATCCTGATTTCTTATAAGTGCAACATTAGCCTTCCCAACGCAGGGACTATTTGTATGTGTGACTTTGTCAAGTGAAAAAAAAAAGCTGTCAAAACAAAAATGGTACTTCAGGGAAGCAGAAATCTCACCATGTCACTTAACTTTGAATCATCCAGAGATCTGCAAAAAATAGTAGTGTTTGGATTAAGTGTGCTGCAATTTGTAGGGTGTATTTTGAAATATGGTGTATTTTGAAGGTGCTGGACGTAGACATTTCATCAGTTTTCCCTTAATGAAAGACTGAAGGATTTCCTAATGACTGCTAACAGTCAATGAGCATATATTCTTCACTACCAACTTGTCTGTAGATTACTTGGGGAATATAGATTGGGTCAAAGCTCTGTCTTCTCTATTATTGTGGTCAGTTTTAAGTGTTTTTGAAGAACAACTACTCAGGCTTCCTGATTATAACAGTGCTTTGAAGTGTGAAGATTTAATAATGCTTGTAAATTATTCTGTACACAAACTTCAATGTTATAAATTAAAAACTGAGACCATTTACAGTTTTATAAATGTCTTTATGCTATTTACATTTTGTTTTATATAAAAGTTTTAAATTTCTTCTACTATGAAAACTGAAAGTTGAAGAAAAATATTTGTTGTGGAGAAGTGGAAATATATAACATATTCAATTCTATTTGGAATGATAGAGATAAAGCACTACAAAATAATCATTGCATTAGTATTCAGCTTGTGACTATGGACTATTGCTCAGATAAAATGACAAAAACAAATGTGAAAGTTCTATGAAAAAACATTCAAGGCTGTGAAAGTCTAAGTATAGGGGACATATTCTGTAGTATCTATTCTCCATCTTTCTATGGTTTAATCAAATACCATGTTAATCACTTTGATACTGTAAGACCTTTTACTAGCTTGCTCTGATGTTTTTCTGTCAAGGGCTAACTAATAGTTTTAGCTCTCCAAAGAACAACATAACAAAGATAAGGCAAATGCCAGGAAATGTATTCATTAAATAGTCAAGAGAATGCCAAGGACAAGCTCACTGTATAATGTGTTAGGAGAACATCAATATTTGAGAAAAGGAAGATGCTGCTTTGGTATAACATATTTGTGGAAACTGGAATAAGCATGTTTTAAGCAAGGCTTCTCTTTAATTATTGTCTGAGTTTCACATAAAGTCTGCTTCATCAACTGGATAAATATTTGACTGCTGTTCTGTAAATTGCATTAGTTTACTTTAACTGTATGCTCAGCCTTATTCAGGCATCCTACATTAGGCAATGTAGTGTGTAATGCATCTCTGCAGGTGACCAGAGCTATTCTCTGTATGAGGTAAATTAAAACTCATATTTTAAAAATTAAACATTCTTGCACTTCATGATTTCAATATTTAATTATAACCTGTGTCAGGGCCTAATCTCTGACTGAGTCAGGCATGAAATTAATCAAAAACGAGGAACAAGCTTAGCAGTTCTACTGCACTGTAAAAATAATTTTTTCAGCATTTCTGTGATTCTTACAGAAGTTTTATGAGAAAGATGCTGGTGAACATGTAGTTAGGGCAACAGTTAAAAGGTTAGTAAGTAGCCAAAATACTGACGATTTTTGTTAGTTTCCTTGGAAAATACTTTGCAAAACACTTCACTCTTGAGGTGTGAGTGTACTGAGGATGTTGTGACATCAGAGAGGTGATCAGACAAGGAAAGAAACCTTTGCTCTTTCTAAATCTATTTCAGGAAGAAAATAAGTATTTTAAAAAAGCCCAGTTTTGACATACAGGATAACACATAAAATACAGGAGTAGATTATTTTATGTCAAGATAAGTATAGCGCAGCTATAGATAGTGCACATACACTTTACTTTGCAAAGTCTTTGTGCAGAATAATTTGCTACATAATAATTTACTATTTGTAGTTATATTTTTTTTGACTGATGGAAAAAGCTGGTGCTGAGCAGTGAGTTTTGTTTTCACTGTGCATAATAATTTTATCTCTCCTCCTTTTAAATTCAGTGAGTTCAGTGCCAAACTTTGTGGCTGAGAAACAAAGGAAACGTTGAGGTGTTGAAAAAGTTTGAAAACAATTCTTGAAGTTTCATAAAATTCAAGCTTTTTACTCCAGAGTCTTGAGATTAGGCTCTGGTTTTACACAAAAAACATAGGTTCAGTTGGTTTGGGTTTATTTTGATGGATTTGTGTATTTTTTGCAGCCTCAGCAGTTCCTGAAACAAATCATCCATAAAAAACAGGAAGTGCGGATGTGACCAACAACAGTGGAAAAATTTTCCAAATAAGCTCCTAAAAGCTGACAGAACTAATTTTGGCATAATATTATAAAGGATATAAATATGTTTGAACATACAGTGTAAACAGTAACTTTCTCACATCCTGGCACAAAGCTGACTGGCTTCTGAAGGCAGTCAGGTAGCAGGACCCATAATTGTTTTATTTAGCTCAACTCTATATTCTGCTCAGACACAGGCTGCCTTTGTGGTTTTAGGCTAATCATGTGTAACCTCCTTAGTTTTACCTGTTGTAAACCAGCTCACATTGGTAATGATTTGTCTGAGAATTAGAAGGGTGTTTGGTATATGAAAAATTTCTTATTGCTGGAAGAAAGTTTTGGAAGGCAGTAGCTGAGCACAAACTGAACTACTGATTTGTTTATTTGGGAGAAGGAGCCATTTCACAGGCACAGATCTTGAAGTGCCATGTTTTAAAAAGAAACAAAAATTTTGAAGAGTTTATTCACATGAGTCAGCTGCCCAAGACAGCCAAAAACAAGTCTAGTCCCTGGTGATAGTTTGAGAATCACCAGCTCACACACACTTTGACCTTTTGTTAAGATTATCCCTTAGTCCTAGAATCCCATTGGATCTTATTACCAGAAATACTTTGACTAGTTGCAACTAGAAACCTAGCTGGCTTCACCTAGCTAAGCCAGTGCTCTCAGGGAAAGCCTCTTGCTCCCCAGACACACGGTGAGACAGCTGGTGTTGGTATGTTACTGTTATTGCTTTACACGCAGATGGGATTGCTGCTTTCATTCCACAAAATAAATATTTCTAAATATTTCTTTCCTGTATGCAAAAGCCAATGGTCTTGTCCTTTGGAAGCCAAATCTTGCGAGGGCTGTGATGACTGACCAGGTGGGACTTAGCATGCCTAACTCTGTCTTGTTGACTGGCCTTAACCGAACCATACCACCTACACAGGATTTGCAGTCATTAACGTACCTTCTGGTGAATCTACCATCATTTTAATGCCATGAACTCATCCTTTAGAAGTAATTTAATTTTATGATAACATTTTAAATAGCCAAACAGAAATACTGCATGAAAAACAAGCTATGTGGTCTAATGCACTGGTAAAATAAATTATTACAAAGTATATTTGTTTTTAATAATGTTAGACAGCTTCCATTATGTGACATGAATATTACATATAGTTTTGAGCTGAATCTGTTAAGAAAGGTTTAGCAGACATGCTGAATATATATTTTCAGTAGACTGGAATAGAGTATAGAAATTTAGAATTATGTTTTTCACTTAAGAGCATCTTAATATACTTTTCTGATTTCCTTCAGGATTTTTTGTGTTCTTTCAGATCTGGAGTTTCCCTTGTACATTTGGTTACAGGATAAAATCTGTTTCTTTATAGTTTTCTAATGTATAGTGAATGCAAATTATTTCAATCCATTTGGTGAGATTATATTAGCTATTGTAACAGTTACTGTCACTCAAAGCTCTCCAGGTTTACTTTGAAGACGCTTCAGCTGTTGATCAAGCAGAGTTCACACAAACTCTTCAAAATCAGAATCACACATCTCATGTATACTGCTCCCTTTTCCATATGGGAGGAGAAAAACCTAGACCCAGGTCTCTTCTCAGAGAAAAGATATTTCCCCAATACATTGAATAAAAATATCATCTTAGAACAGGCCCAACTTTTAAGTAAACTCAAATAATTTATTCTTTGTAAAATAATGAGTGTTACCATTTGTCCTTAAATGTTTTAGAGTAGAATTGATATGCTAAAGTTATTGCAGTGAATGCATGGTTACATTTGGTGAACCTTACATAATTACATTTGTTTTAAACTTATTTTAACTTTTTTTTCTGATTTTGAATTGTATACAGTAAACTGCATTCTGAATGATAGCTGCTTTGCTTATAAAGCAAGATTTACAACAACAAGGATATTCTAATCCACATAGTTATTGTTAAGCAGTAGAAGAAGAGAGCTGAAAAAGTATCCCCTTTTTCTCATGCAATTCAAAAAGCCTTTTCTTAGCAGCCTGAGAGTTATTTGGTGTAACACCCTATTTACTGGGAAACTTCCATAATTTCCCAATATTTTCATTTCTAATAATGGCATAAAACAATTATAGTTCTAGGAGTTCAGTAGCCCTCACTGCTCTAGAGGTTTTCTAAATATTTTCATTATCTGATATAAAATGGCTTTCTGCTCAGTATACCATACAAATCTGACCATGAAGTTACTTACTAGGGTAAGTGAAAGGTGTTGGTCTGTGCTTTTATTGCCCTATTTATGGAGTGATTGCTAAACCCAACAGTACCTTATAACCTCATGAATAAATCATGGAATCAGTCACTGTATTTATAAAAATGTCTGATATTTCTTTCCAGTTTCCAGCATTTGAACATCTTTAGGTGACTGAATTATATAATTACTAAATGGCAAGCAAATAAAGTCATCAGGGCTGGCTTTTGTTGCTCAAAGTGACTGCAAGCAAAGGCTCCCCTGAATGAAGGAACTCTGAAAGTGAAAGTTAATTCATCTGTGACTACACATGCATACATACATCCCTATTTTCGTGCCTATCTGACTAGGAAGAAGTTTATGTTTTTGGGGTTTTTGTTGTTTTGGTTTTTCTCCTAATGCAGAACCAGTCTCGCACTAAGAGGGGAAAAATGTCACATTTGAAGCTGTGTCACACTGACGTGCCCTCTACCTAACACTTGCCTTCCTGCACAGCCTTTTGGACCAGGGAAATGAAGCTCACACGTGTTAGCAGCGCAGGCAGCTTCTTATGCAGGCTGTTGGAGCAGGAAAGCAGTACCACCACGTGGCAATGACAGCACTGCTGACTGCACCCCTGGTCCCACTGCTTGCTGGTTCTGTTGTGGTCCCCAGCTCCATCCTGCTCGGTGACATCAGGGGATGGGAACTAGCAGGGACAACAGCAGAGCTGCTGCATGACTGTACTGCACTGAGTTCATGTTTATTTTGCCCCATTGAACGTGGCTCCATCTGAGGCTTGAGGGGACAACAAGATCTTCTTGCTGCCATGTAAAGGCAGAATCAGAAGCATGGCATTTGTGTCTGGAAATCCAATGGTGCTGCCAGGTCCTGAATGCTTTATCATGCTTCCTTCAACACTTATGCTGTTATTGTCAGCTATTTCCCATTGCGTGGCTGAGTACCTCAAGAAAATGGCTACAGCCATTTTGTCAGGTGCCATACAAACATAATGGAGCATTAATATCCCCTAGACCCACACACTTGTTCTAAGCTGTATTTTGTAGCTTTTATTTAAAATTTTGTCACTTCTGTTGATGACTTTACTAATGTGCTCCAGACAACTGCAGCAATGGTAGACAGTGCCTCCATTTAGAACAAACTGTTAGTGCTACCTCTTCCTAGAAAACAAGCCCTGAACATTCAGTGGTCCTGGGGGTCTCACTGAACCTAGACTTGCTAGTGAGTCCTGCAGGTGGTAGAAAAGATTCTGCAAATGGTGTCATTTGTACTTCAGATAGCCAGTGGATTCTGGGGTATAAAGCTACGACCATGGCTGTTCCTCACAGCCATGTGAGGTTGAGGTTGAATACCCGAGGCACTGAGTTACCACTTATGCCGTCTCTTTGACATCAAAGTATAGGACCATTGCTCACAATTCAGCTCCTTCACATAGCTGGGCAAAAACCCTGTTAACTCTCCTGTGGCTAGTGGTAGCTTAGAAAGCTGATTTTGTTCATTGAAAGCAAGTGAAAAATCTCAGAACAGGGACTACAGCTACAGGTTGCTTTTAGTGCAGAAGATTTCAGCTGGTTAAGTTTTTGTTATGTGTGGTACATATTTGGCTGTAGATAGTCCAGTACTGTAAATAGGAAAATGATAAACTAGTTTTCATTTCAGTGCAGTAAAAAGTAAGTTTAGATGGTTTACCTTGAAGGAAGTGTAAACATTTCCATGCAAATTGGGTCAACCTGGGACTCCTCTGGAAAGGATAAGGGAACATTTATTTCTTTGAATGTCAAAGATATCTAACCTAACAAAACGTAGATTCAGTGCTTCTGACAGGCACAGACTGTTCCTTGGAGATCTTGTGAACAGTTTCTCTCTGTGTCTGACTTGACAAGAATAATTCCTTATCTATCTCCAGCACTTGCTGCATTGTTTCACTCCTTATGAAACACTTGCTCTGGTCCTATTTTGAATTGTTTTATAACTTTGGTATTATTTTGTTGTACCTTCCAGGTTCCTGAAAGTAAATTTCCAGGACATATATTTTGCTATATGAAAGTCTGGATAGATAGATAGATAGATAGATAGATAGATAGATAGATAGATAGATAGATAGATAGATAGATAGATAGATAGATAGATAGATATAGATAGACAGATAGATAGATGGAGTGAGCTAAAATTAGATCCACAGATAGGTAACTGAAACTTGGACTTTCACATCATGACATTTTTGTGCACTTCTGTCATGTTTTCAGTTCTTTTCAGATACGATTTTTTGTGTTTGTAAGTAAAACAGGTAGAAATTCAGTGAAAAGTCCACATTTGCCATCTTTCCCTCCCCACACATACTCTAGTATTATATGTGTACACTTTAATATTAAATCTAATGACTGATTATTTTTTGAAGCATTGACAGTATTCATCCTCCACCTGCTGGTGTCCTTTCAGTGACAATTTCTGTGCTATAGGCATTTTTAAATAGTTCTTGATATGTGAGAGCAGAATGGGCTCCAAATGTAAACAGTGCAAAATGTATGAACAGAGAGTTACCTCCATATGTAACACTCACTTATAAAAATATCAGGAATATATAAAAGGCACTTCTCAAGTAACTGTAGCAATATATATAGGTGAATGTATAATTTTTCATGTATATGAGGTAAAAAACCCTTCTCGTAGTCTCAAGTGTATTCTCAGAGAAGCAGACGTCCATTTTAATTTACATAATTTCAATTGCTTCTTAATATTCTGTTAATATTTGGTGGACAGAACCAGTATGTGGGTTAAATACATTTTTCTTTGGGTTCTTCATTATTATTGTCTGTCCTAGTTACAGTGGTCAGGACCAGCTTATCACTGTATGTTTGTAACCAAAACTGTATTCTACACCCTCTATGTAATTTCTGATGAACAGTTAATAATGAATGGATCGTTTGCAGCAGCTGCCCAGGGCACACATGACATCTCAGGCTACAAGCTGGATATTAAAGAACCCTGCAAGGCAGGGGAATGTTTCTATCTTCACACCAGTGACTCAGCTGTGATAACTCCCCTCCAGAGAGGCATTAGCACCTTCACACTCAGCCTGAAGGATCATGTCTGCTAGTAAACTATTAGGGACTGGCACATGAGGCAGTTGCAAGGACCTAGACCATCAAAGATTCCAAAAATATCTCATGACTCACACAACAAATCACCCATTGTGAAGCTCCGCGCCCTGGGGGGAGGTACTGGACATTCCCACCCGAACCTAAGTATATATAATTTTGGGGGTTTGGGACTTCTGGTTCCACTAGTCAGATCCAGAGGAGGACCAGAACCTCAACAGGACTGCGACTGCCACTCTTGACCAGAGTGTGACCATCATCCTGCCCAACAGGTTTTCCTTTCCTTTTACTTTGTACTCAGGGGGACCACATGGTGCTCAGCACAGGGGCTAACAAACTCCATTCTGTTTGTGCCCCAGGGTGCTGGGTTATACCTCTGGGTTTTGTGGGTTAAAACCAATTTTCCTCTGTATCATTGTATTTATTGTAATCTCTCTTGAGTCGGGTTCATTTCTCCCACCAATTTACCATTAAACCAGCACACTGTCTTTCATCTTTCATCTTATTGACAAAAGGAAGGGGAGATTGAGAAACCAAGTATGGTTTATACTGCATTTATCTTAAAAGAAAGAACCACTTCATGCCTACATGAATCTCTGTTATTAGTTTCTTCCTATGCCATGTGGGCAGCCTGGTACTGCTTTTTGGATGATTGTCACCTATATCTGAAGTGTCAGTGGAAATATACTAAAATGAATAATCTTAGGGGCTAAACAAGTCTGTCCACAGTTCACATTTAAAAACATACTATTATTCAAAGGCTATTAATGTGGGAACTCCCAGAGGCAAATAGAGAGTGTCTCTCATATGAGGGAAAAAAACCCACTCAGAAGATCTGAGCTTCAGAGCCACGTTCAGGACATAATTTGTAAACTTAGATATAAGATTGCAATCTTTCAGGGAAATTTTTTTTTCCACCATGGAAATGCCGATCCATGATCAGGTTATCTTACCTGTAATGTGTCTCATTTAGTCTCCTCTGAATGTGGATGTAGAGCTATGTGATTGCATAAGGCTATTAGTACTGTCTGAAACCTCTCAACCTTTCTGATGCTACAAGACTTTTGGAATACTGGATGAAGCAGGATGAATGTTGCCCAAACAAAACTTATAGTAGGAAAATCATTAAGACCAGGGAAATCCAGACATAAAGTAGCCTTGCTAAAGTTCTTGTTTTTCCCTCAAAATGCTTCTGGTCAGATATTCTGGCAAGAAAAAAAATATAATCTGAGATTAATAATCTGAAACTTTTATTTTTGCAAATCTGTATTACTTTAAAAATCAAATACCTTTCTATAGAAAGTTAGCATGTTGCCTGTACTGTAAACTCCTCCATATTAGCCATAATTAAAAAATTAGTTTGTCTTCTTTTCTCATATTTATGGCAAACAGAATGCCAAAAGTGTACTTATTTTCCTAATATGTCTTTTTACTCTACCCTGCTCTCAAAATTTATAATTCACATTCATTTTAAATAGCAAAAACCAAAGAAGTATACCTTCATGTGACTTAAACAACATTAAAACTTCCATTACCTATGATTTCTGGGGGAGATGGCAACCCACAAAACAAAGTTATTGTGATGTGGTGTGGTACATCATTTCACATATTAAAAATGTTCAATGAATAGCTTCATAGAGAAGCACTTTTCCATCTTTTTAGCTACTTCCTCTTGTTATGAAACTTGATTAATATTTCTGTGGTGACTGCAAGAGTTGAGTTGGAAAAAAACTTGTAAGGAAAAACCTGTAATATATGTTAAGCTATGTTAATGCAGTGGCACTGCAACACATGTAAAGAATCAGGCTGAAAAATGTATGTTGGCATGAAAAAGTGTTTTGAACGTGCAGCAGTCAATTGTATTTGCTTTGTTTTAGAGTTATTTGCCAATCTCTGTGAGTAACTTGCTTGTCATATGCAAGAGCTGTCTGTGTTAGAGCAACAGAGACCCTCTGCTGCTGGACCAGGCCTGGTGGCTGCTGGGGTGGCTGCTGAAGCTGGAGCTGGTGGCTGCTGCCATTCCCCATGTGCTGGTGCATGTGACTGCAGTCACTTTTCTACCGCAGCAGAGGCTGCCTCCTTTGCTGAAACATTGTGACAGTGTTTTATCCCTTTTAGTTTTCTCTAACAAGTCAAAAGACAGGTTTACAGACTGGTCAAAACTTAAGACATGTAAGGCAGATTTAGGCAGTTTGTCCGTGGTCTCTAATTGGCTCTACTTATCAGTCAAATAGCAAACAAGAAACATGCCATGGGCAATGTTTTGCTGTTGGCTTTGGTTTTAGCTTTTTAATATATAGTGGCATGAAACAAACTGGGAGACCTTACTGTCTGCCAGACTGTGAATTACTGATCTAATGGTTATAAGAGAGATTTCAGAAAGAGAATATCTGGTGTTTCTTCCTACTATTTTCACTGGCTTTCTATGTGACCTTGACTGGATCTTTTTCCTCTTCCCTGTCTTAATTAACTCATCATCTATAAAGATATTTATTCCTACCCATCTTGGCCTAAATATAAATTACTATTATTATGCTATGGTTTCATATGAATGTGCACTTAATAAGTAATGGATATTTCATAAATAAAATTATTTTAGTGACTTTGTTTTGGGCTATGTCAGTTAGATGCTATCTTCAAATCTGGACATAGTTGACTGTCTGCTCTTTCTTAAATGATTCTTCTGACTGACAATCAAAAAAATCCTGTTTCAATAATGATAAAGACCCCTCAATTTGTCTCTAATAGGACCATCTTTAAAATTGGAAAAGCTGTTAGTCTCATGCAATCAAACAACCTTTATATGCCATTTGGTACCAAAAGCAGCAGTTTTCTTTATGCCCAGAATTTGCCCAGTATCTTTTAGTATGAGAAAGAAAGTTTTATCCTTCTCCTTCATTTTCCCTGCTTCATTTTCACTGAATGGATGGGTGGGATATGTCCTTGCTCTCACAGAATGCAATTCTATAATGTCTGAACATTCTATTCTTTTCTATTTACAGGTGATTGGATCATTTCTTTCATTGAAGTAAAATTGGACAGTGCACTCAGGTTTTCATAATACCATGATAGAAGCTGGCAAATAAACCACAGGATCCTTATTTTACTTTTGTTATTTCAAAGTGACCAGATCATCAGAAACTCAGTAAAGAGACTTTGCAAGGGGGTTAACATTTATCAGACTGTTTCTTCAGAAAGATAAAAGTTAATACCCTTTTTTGTTTTGTTTTGTTTGGTTTGGTTAGTTGGTTTTTGGTTTTGTTTGCTTGTTTGTTTGTTTTGCTCTTGGTGGTCAATTATGAAGACCTGTCTTTGGATGAAAGAAATAAGGTGAGGTACCTGTCTACTTCAATCCACTTCATGCAGAAATATTTTGCACTGTGGATCCTCAGCTCAGCTAGCTTGTGCAAGTACCTAAGTTTCAGTCAGTTATCAGTGTGGGATGCTGATGCTCCTTGGTCCAGACTCTTAACACCTGTTTAAATATGAACAAAATTCTCTACCTTCAATCCAAGACACAGATTCAAACTTCAGAATTGTTCTCAGAACTTACAGGAATTGGACACTATAACAGCAAATATCTGAAAGAGACACTGACTTGGTGTGTGTCTCAATACACAGGGCAGGACCTCTGTAAGGTGCTGCAGTTAGTGTAATTTTAAACAAGAACCTGAAGCTGAATCTTCCACATCAAGTGTCTTTAATTCTCTTACCATCAGGCTTCTTGAAAAGGCAGAGTTTTCTCAATATTTTCTGTTAAGGCTATTAAATGTTGTATTAAATAACTAACTAAATGCATATTAGAAGAAAGTTTAAAGGGAGAGGAAGCAGGAAATTCTCCTGGGACATAGTAAACTTATATTCATGTACCTGTTCCAAAGAATGCTTAAATACTTACATGAAATGCAGGTCACTTGGTAAAGAGACAAAGGTTCACCCAGCAACTGTCAGATAAACATATTGAAAATGGGAAGACTGAGCAGGAGACAAATCCATTGCTGTTGTGACTTCAGACTCCATGATATTTTGTCTACTTGTTTGGTAGGTAATTTCCTTTTGATTAAATGGTGAAAAATGAGTCTTTTTATATTACTCCTGTAAGATGGAAACAATTTCTACCTACCATCTGTATGAAACAAAGCTGAATGTCGTTCTGGTATTGCATGAAGGGCCAGCAGGTGCTGTGATCTGGTAAACTGATTTCATTTGTCTAATTTTCATTTAGTTGCAACCCCTTCTTGTGGAACCAGCACTCCCAGTGAGTAATCAGGGAAAGATGGTTTACCTTTGAGTTTTTACCAGTATGGCTTAGGCTGTACAAATGCTAGGTGTGTAGAGTATCATCTAATTGTCTAGTTTTCCCTACAGGGGTCTATCCCTGTTAGACAAACGCTGTGCCAGCCCAGCAATGGCTTGAACCTAACCTGGGTAATAAGTGCACATGAAATTTAGTAGCTCAGCAGAACCTAAAGGTTTTGACAATCAAATGGTTAACCCTTTCACAGATCTGTTTCTTGGGAATTGAATAAATGAGGGTATTGTAATGTAAAGAACATTTGTTGGCTGAAGGCCACCATGAGGGAGATTAGTGGGGGGTATTAAAGATGAAATTATAAAGTCTCAGTGAAAGAGATTCAGTTGAATTCAATGATAAATGACAGTGAAAGGAAGAGAGGGATATTTCTGAGATGAGCTGTATTTCCCTAAAGAAAAATACTTGTGAGATCAGATTTTTAAAGAAGGAGTATTCTTTTTTTTATTATTGAAAAGGTTAGATTATATCATTTTTGAGAGCTCTGTTCTACTGAATGTAATAAAAATTGGCATGAAGTGTTTTAAGTTTGTTGATAATTCCATACTATTCTGACCCACTTTATCTGAATATCTTAAAATTCAATTTCACTTGTAGAAGGTATTCTCATATTATCCTGCTATATAGGCTACAAAAGACTGGTAAATCCATAGATGTTCACGACCACTCATGCAGAAATGAAATATTTAACTACAAGGGTATCTTGTATTTCAGAAGTTATTTGCTGACACTTCATTCTCTGATCCTTGTAGTCCATACAAAATGATTTGCACATAAGAAATATAAGTAAATGCCTTACAAATTGACTTTTTGAATATTTTCTCACTACTTCTAATAGATATTATTAAGTGCTTTCTGCTCTAAAATGTTACCAATGTTGGGGGATTTCTAACATTTTAAAGCACATTGCATATATTAATCTTCCTCAACAATTCCTGAGTTTTCCTTAACAAAAACAATAAGAGGATAGGGATTTACGTTCTCATAATAAGACATATGAATGCTGATGTGTTTTTATTATGCTCATTAATTTAACTTTTGTTAAAGGAAATATTAATAACAATGGTTTTTTATTATAGGAAAAAATCCTTACATATTTTACCTAAGTCTAAACAGGTAGAAATCACTGACTTTTTTTAATTTTTTTTTTTTTTTTTTTGCTTAGTTTGACTGGTTATGCATATAGAAATCTAACTAATCTTCCTTCTTTAACATTTAGAACAAATTACAGTGCACATTTTATCCGGTAAAAATGCAGCCTCATGTCATTCTAAATCACATTAAGAATCAGTTGAAGTTGGGGAGGTGGATGTTGAACTGTCAGATTTTAGAAAGAGTGGAAAAACTTGAGATCAGATTTTCAGCCTACAAATTCGGATGGAAGAATTTAATCAGCCACTTTCCATGTGCTTCACTGACTATCAGAAGTTCTGTCTGTCACATACAGATGTGGATGTGAATGTCTGATGTGTGTTTCCCACCTCTACCTAATTGGATAACTACAGAACTGGTATTAGAATAGACAGTTAATAGTCAGTACTGTAAACTGGACAACAGCCAAATTTGGAATAAAAGCTATATATTTTCAGTGTAACGTCTATGAAAATAAAATGGAAAAAACATTTAGCACTGAGTCAGCCTTTTCACATTGGATTTTAGGATATGTTTTCTATTATAGAAAATAGGTTTCGGTTGTTTGTTTGAAAGCATAAATCTTCAGTTTTCATGTATATTAAATAGCCTTTGTGCACCCTGGAGTAATAGAAGACTAGAATGACCCTTAGCAAATGTTAAGAAATGCCTACCTCACTCCAAAGAATTCCATTCTTAGACACATGTCCTGGTAACTCGTAGGGAGTCCCAAAATGTTAGTTGCCACTGTTATGGATAGAAATGTAAACATTACAAATTTTACCACTGTAAAACACTTTCTGAGCCTGCCTCTTGTGCTATGCAAAGGCTATTACCCCATCCAACTCTGCAAACAGACTGTCCTTTATTGTGTGTGTGATAGCATTAGCATCACAGACTGTTTATTTTCTTACCAATCCCCACTACAGGACATGAAGAATAAAGCTTCATGATTGAGGCAGATGCTGTTCAGTAGAATTGGAGCACTGACAGAGCAGGTTAAATAGTAACATACGTTTCAGACATTGTATTGTAAAATTCCAGTAACACATCTGGTCAGTGCTGTTGCTAGAAGTCATAGTCTGACTCCACCGGGCACACTGTTTTGCCTCAGTTCAGTTAGTTCCACTTAAATACAGCCTAGGCAGAATGGAAAGGCAATGAGATTTTTGAATAATTTGCTGGAGGGCTTAAAATATCTTAGTAGAACAAGACGACTATCTATAAAAAAAGAATTCTCCTGGGTGGCACATTCATGGCTTCATGACTAATTTGAGATGGCATAATTTTAGAGATACTATGACGAGGATAGAGCTGCTGCATCCTAAGACTTCAACCTACTGTCATAATGTGAGGGTATAAGGACTCCTGAAAGGGGACAATACTTGTCATTTAAATTAAAAGTGCCAGGATGGTTGTCCATGTTGTGTTTCTGAAATGGCAATATATCTTGGGGTTTTTTTTCAGATGTTACCAAAACCCACACTTTCATCAATTCTGCTATGGAGCATTTCAGAGTCTCTCTGGGGAGATACACTTGAAATCAAATTGTTAAGTAAAGCAGGATATTAATTTGTTTCTGGTTCCTATTTGGTTTGGAGTAGAATTTAAACTTTCTGGTTATGAAACCATGAACAGTTTGAACACAAATAACTTGTGAGGATATAATTTCTTTGTGAGATGTATTGCCAAAACTGCAGTTGGAAGGAAGTTTAAAAGTAAAGTTTATTCGTTTGAGGAGGGGCTCTGATATGTGGTGTTCTCCAAAGTGGTTCTTCAAACTGATTTCCTGCCTTGGTCTGAAACAGTGCGAACAGACCGGCTTACAGGAAACACATTAAAATCACGTATCAGGTTCTGAGGAAGGTGAATTATGATGTGGAATGGCACTTCAGGGTATGATGGAAAACTGGTAGGATTTTTCCCCCTTTTTTATTTTTATTTATTTATTTACTTACTTACTTTTTAAAGTATAGTATCACTTACTGACTTCTTTATACATGCTGTGGAGGAAGCACCTAGAGAATTTTTCTTCCAAGATCAAAATAAAAAAGATAAAGAACTGTGTAAGTTAGGTGAGGCCCTCAAGTTAATTTTTTTAAAGAGTTACTTTATTAAATTATTAAGGGGAATTTAGTGCTCTTACGTATTACGTGTACAATGTCATGGCTGCTTTGCTGTGATGATACAGCTCTCCCCCCTAACTACACATTCCTTCTTGTCAAGCACACTCTGCCTGAATCTTGAACATATTCACACTTTACTCATTGTAAAACTAAACAGAGAATGAGCCTTTCTAGGAATTTCCTGGAAATCCAAAGTATTTCAGATTCTTAACTTTGGTATCATTTGAGAGTAGGGTGTGTCTTATTAAAATATTGATACTACAGACTGTGCCTGAAATCTTGATACTGAGGTCTTCCAAGCTGCATCCATATTTATACTGAATGATAGTGATAATAAATTTAAAAAAAAAAAATTAAGCAACCTTGAATTGCTGCTTCTCTGGCAAACAAATCCTGGGTTTCTGTTGGATTATTACAGTTGTTCTAGGGGCAAAATGGGTCGAATGTATTATCTTTCTGTCTTACCAATGACATGACACAGCAATGCCAGATGGCTGGAGTTTATAGCCAGCAATTTGTGCACATTAAAAAGTATTTAATGACACTCTACTCATGCTCAGGAGTAACTCGGATTTAGAAATAATATCTTAGCCACCAATCACTTGCAAACAATGAATAAACCTTGAGAAATAATGCCAGAAAAAACAAGAGAGTGTGTATAGATTCCTGGAATTATGAACAGATTTCTAACTTGATGGAAATTCAAGTAGTGTCAAAAGTTGTGCAAAGAAATGGTGCAGAAAGGCTATATATAAAATAACCCAGAAACACAGCTATATTATATTATATTTAAGTTTAGCATGACAAGAATTGTGAAGAAATTGAGTTGAAGTGTAACTAGATATGGAGATAGTGTCTTGTTGAAATTTTTCACCTCCTGCCTTGAAAGGGTCTTTAGGAATTTTAAATAAGAAGAAAATTACACAAATATTATAGTACTTGAGTCACACCAGATTTGAAGGTAGCATTTTCGTATTTTCTGAAAGTGTTAGAGATCTTGAAATTATAAGTAAGGAGCTGAGTGCAGAGAAGTAAAGACAGCAGAGTAAGGGTAAGTATGTGGGATGTAAAAAATCAGGCAAAGATAGTTATTGTTAAGAAGTTTTTCTGTATACAACCTCTTCATGCTCAAATAGAGAGAGCTCATCAATCATTAAACTGATTCATGATTCCCAAAATAAGAGCCTGTTTTCTTTATTTGTAATTTTGCCAAGCCTGAAACATCTGTTCTAAAATTTCCCATACAGACTAGATTTTTGGAAAATTTCAATCCCAAAAGATATGCTTCTTCCAAGAAAAAGATTAGACAGAAAAATGTGATGATTTATCCAGGCCCTCAATGAAAAATTGAAAAAAATGAACTAAGCCTGCACCTTAGACATTGGAGCACAGTGGCTCAGTCACAAGTTAGCTCTTCTTTACAAATCAACATGATATGTATGTTTCATAATTTAATGTGATTTACTAAAAATCTATGTGTCTGAAGAGAAGCACTTGTCAAAGTCGTTTTGGTTTTTTTTAATATTAACCTCTCCCCACTTTAAACACATAGTCGTGACATTGCAAGAGCATAACTAAGTAACCAGAGTACCTCTTGGCTGCAATATGTTTCTACTTAGCAGGATGTGATAATGTGGAAGCTATAAAGGAGGGAATTGATCTTGAAGGGCTTTTTTCTTCATGTATTTCTCATTAATTACCATAAATAATACAAATGCATTTTTTGTTGTGCGGTGTTGGAAAAATAGAAACTGTATCAGAACATGATGGAGCCGAAGAATTACTACTGAGGAAGGTTTTATTTTTCTCACAAAAAAAGGTAGTTACACCGAGAGATTTCAGTTCAGTTTTCAAAAGAGCCATCTAGAGTTCACTCTTAATAGAACTGGAGAGGAGCCCTATGCAAAACCCAAATTTAGCCTCTGTTAGGAAGAAGCCCAGATCATGAGCCTGGTTTCACACTTCAGGCCCATTTTCATAAAGTTCAGAGGGGTTTAGTTCAACATACACTCTTTAAGATGCATCTAATTCAAATAGCCTTCTGTAGAGAATCTTCAGTGCATTCATTCTTCCACAAAGAGGTTCTCCATAAAAGCTCTCTCTTTCAAGCCAGATAGCTCCTGCACATGAATAACTTTCACCATAGGAACTCACTGAGGCAGCAAACCCTGATCTTAGTGTCTTTTCAGAAATAACAGGCTCTTGGAACAATATTCTCTAAGACCCCTTCAGAAGCAATTAACTGCTTCCAGTACACCTGGAGCGTATTAAGTCTGGGCGAGGCCTTAAAGCTGCAGTTCACATTTCACTTCAGTCCGGTAAGAAATCAAATAAAAGGGGGAATTTAAGAAGTTAGGTAATACTTATTCCATATTTCTGGCAAGCAAAATATTCTATAGAAGGTGCTTGCTTCCTTTGGCAAGAGAAACCCTATTTCCAACCTAGGAAGATTCATGTTGTACGAATATTTAATTTTTATTCGCTTTAACTAGAGAAAATGTAAAGTAGGACATTTTAAAGCCTTTTCTCAGTGTTCAGTGATACATCCACAAAAAGATCTGGTAAGACTGCCTGTTTTCAGAACTGACTCAGATGTAACTATGGTCACCATCTTGTCACATATCAAGTTATTAAGTGATAAGGATATTTGATTATATACATTAACTCAAAACACCAAGTTAATGGCAGCTGTGCCCCTCCAAATATTCTCCTTTTGGCTTTCAACCTATTCTCAGCAAATGGATGATTTGGAGAAAAATATAAAATTATTTAGTAAACTCTGTAAAGTGCATGTACATTCTCTGCTAAAGTTTGTGTCCCCTAGACTATACCAATTCATAAAGGGTGGCCATTACCTGGATGTGAATTTCTCATTCCCTGAGAAAGTGAAAAAAAAATGACAAAAACAAACAGAAAATTCTTTGGAGAACTGAAAAGCAATTAAAAAACACCTAAAGCACTAGCTTTCTTTTAAAACTAGGATAAGGTACTTGAATGGTCCTGATAGCCAAAGAGGACAAGAAATGGCAGGAGTAAGCATGTATGAGTATGCGGCATTGAGCAGACAGCTTTCATATGCTGATCATACCAATGATATCCATGTCACATGTGATCGTGATCCAAGTAAAATCACAAAGATGTGAATGAGATTAACCTGAAATAAACTTTTTGCTTTAGTAAAACTGCAGGCATCTGAGACAGCAAGAACCCATCTAACTGGGACTTAGCAGAAATAGTAAAATACTGATTTCTAATATTAAAGAGTCATGACTCAAATGCACTTCAGAATGAATGTGCCGATTCAATGTGCTTGGCTTTATCAGCTAAGAGAGGCTATAAACGGCAGATCAGCCTCTTCCTGGTGAATGGATGAGAACGGACCTGCATTTCAATCTTGTTCTGTAGCTTGCCCTGCAACCGACAAGCATTTATACCTGTTTAAAGACTAGTAGGGTTTATTTGGTAGTTTAAAGGCTCCATATAAGGTTCAGATGATGTGAAGTGGAAAACAATGCATGACAAGGACACTAAATTGGGAGACGCTGTTGTGCGCGACTGGATTCCTATCCCACTGGGTTATTTAATTATTGGGTCAAATCAACTAGCTCTGTGTGTGGGGAGGGCCCTGTGGCAGCCATGGCAGAGCAGACAGGAGCCGTGTGCCAGGGCTGTCATTCAAAAAAGGTCTGCCTAGTAGTCCACCACACCACGGCCCCAGGGGCCTCTGATTGTCTGCAGCACCACTCACTCTGGCCTGGAGGGTGCTGAGTGGTCAGTGAACTGGATGTCCCACCTCAGAGGGGAGGTCATACTGGCCAGACCATATAAATACAGGTGCACAGCAGCCCAATTTTGCCTTTTCTCTTGGGACCTGATATCACTGTGTGACCTATTTGTGGTAGTTCTGCAATTTTCTTATTCTAAACTCTTTCTTTATTCCTCCTCTCTTAATCTTTTTTCTTTCTTTGCTTTTTCTTTAATCTCTTGTGGGTAACTTAAAACTGATGGGTTGCATTTTACTAAGAGTTATTTTGGTGTTTGATGGGTACTTTAGTGAAATGCTTCTTCTCAGTTCTATGTTATTCCTGTGAACCTTTTGCCAAAGTGCTTATTTTCTCACTAAATTAAAAGAATTCTCTCGGGAAAAAGTCTATGGCTTTTTTATCTTTAGCAACTTCAAGGCATTAAAGAACTAAAAGGCTTTGCAAAAAGTTTGGTGGTGAATTATTTTGAAATTTAAACATAAGTAAAATGCCTGGGCAGCTCATGGCTTTGATCCAGGACTTTACAGCTGTCAACTCCCTCGAGGGCAGAGAGGCCCTGCAGAGTCACCTCAACTAGAGAGATGGGCAATCACCAACTACACGAAGTTGAACAAGGTCAAGTGCTGGATTCTGCTCCTGGGATGGGGCAACCCTTGTTGTGTGTATAGACTAGGGAACAAGAGGCTGGAGAGCAGCACTGAAGAAAGGGACCTAGGGGTCCTGGTCATTGACAAGTTGAGTATTAGTCAGCAGTGCCCCGGCAGCCAGGAGGGCCAACCGTGTCCTGAGGGGCATCAGGCAAAGCATCGCCAGCTGGATGAGGGATGGGATTGTCCCGCTCTGCTCTGCACTGAGGTGGCCTCACCTTGAATACTGTGTGCAGTTTGGGGCATTACAATACAAAAAAGTCATTGAACTATTAGAGAAATCTAAGGGAGGGCTATGAGTATTGTGAAGGGTCTGGAGTGGAAGCCATATGAGGAACGGCTGAGATCACTTGGTCTGTTCAGCCTGGAGAAGAAGAGACTGAGAGGAGACCTCATCATGGTCTTCAACATCCTCTTGAGGGGAAGCAGAGAGGTAGGTACTGATCTCTCCACTCTGGTGAGCAGTGACAGGACTCCAGGAAGTGGCATGAGGCTGAGCTAGGGGAGGTTTAGGTTAGATATCAGGAAAAGACTTTTCACCCAGAGGGTGGTTGAGCACTGGAATGGGTTTCCCAGGTTAAGTTGTCACAGCACCAACCCTGTCTGAGTTCAAGAAATGTCTGGATGGTCACATGGTGTGATTCTTGGGCTGTCCTGTGCAAGGCCAGGAGTTGGGCTCAATGATCCTGATGTGTCCCTTCCAACTCAGCATGTTCTATGATTCTATGCTAAAGAGGTATATGAAATTTGAGTAGATAAACTTTCATCTGGCATTCCCCAATATGTAATCCTGTCTGAAACACTGGCTGTTCAACTTTAATGTTCTTTGAACATATTTTAAATAGGCACAATATAAATGATATTCCCTTCAATTGGCACTTCTCCTGGGACTTGCATGCCTTACAGCATTTTTAATAACTTAGAGACATTATATGAATGTAATGGAAAACTGGCTATTGTTCTTCCACTGGTCAAGGAACACTGTGCCTTTATAAGAGTACCAGGATATTTTGTGACTCTTTCTGTCAAATAAGCAGGTCCAGAAGGCTGAGGGCAGACAGAAAGATTAAGGTGACCATGGCATTGTTTTAATCTTAGGCAATCTGTCAGACTGGGCAAAGGCAAAGGGACAGTTAACAATATGCACATACGTGTCAACTACATGAAAATGTCAATTTAGCTCAAAATGAGATCTATCTTACTATAACCAGTAACTCCTTCAAGGTTGGAGAGGGATTGCTCTGCATGATTTCAGCACTCTGAAGAGAAAACACGGAGTCAGTTTGGGAACATTGGTGAAAGTGAGAACATGGGTCTCAAGTGTAAAATTGGGAGATGACTGAGCATGACTGATAGCTTGAAGAGTAGCATCAGACTTGTATTTAAATGTTTCTGTTCTCGTCTCTTTTTCTGGTATTTTGATAAGTATCTGAGCACTGCTATAATTGAAGTGTCCTGGAAGCAATGCTATGCTGACTCTTCAGTTCATGGCTCCTCGATATATATTGTGTCTTAAATTTAGAAAGGATTTTTTTTCAGTCAACAATCAAACAAAAATTCATAGCAATTTCAAAGGCTTTTTATGTTTGTTTGTTATATTGCTTAGATAATTTTAGAGACTTCCTGTAATCTTTCAGAAGCTCATTGTTATAATGTAACAGCAATACAGCTAAATACTTAGAAGTAAGATTGGAAAAGAGAAGTTGTATAGGAAAAGGGATGGTATATGAATAGCACAAGACACATAAGAGAGATTAGAAGTAAAATGTTTTAGACGCCTGCAAACTCATTTCACTATGGCAATGTGAAACATGCATATTTCTGTGGGATTCCGTATTTTACAATTGAGACAGAAAGAGAGAACCTACATATTTGACAATTTATCAGCTGTATATGTTTGCATTTATAATGTTGAAGAGAACTCCTTTTGGAAGTGTTCAACTACAGTAACTGCTAGAAAGAACTTAGAGAATAACTTTGTGTTCAACTATACCAATAATTTTACATTTCCCGTGTAATATTTCTTTTTGTATTAGATTTCCTGGACTCCTCTCCCACTCCCTCAAATTAGTTTATTTCTGTTTTTTAAAGAGACTTTAACAGAAGAGAATAAAGTAGTTTAGTTTTAGTCTCTGAGAAAGTGGTTTCATTCAGTAACGTTATCTTCTTTTAGCTTGTGTTTTTGTACTTATGCCAGAAAGGAAAAGGATGTGGTGTTAGACTTTGAAGATTATGGCTTTCATTTTGTCTGCCTCATGTGATGCTTTGTAGCATTCTTGAAAAATAATACACGGAATAAAATCGCTTTAGCAGGTATTTTGGGTACTGGTTTTATGTATTAAGAGTGTCTGGCAGACACTTTTTCAGTACCAGTGGATTTTTCACCAGTCTTAAGCTTTAATTCTTCTGGAAGATGCTCTTCAGGCCCTGTTTCTGTAATTAGATCCACTTGGTTGAAATCATACCAAGGCCTATTCACTTCAAAAAACTTGCAAGTGCTTAATATTTTTGGTTAAATCTTCAAAGTTATTGTTCTACTGCTGTTGTATATGTTCAAGGTGCTTTCTATAAACTACTTGACATACGTTTCTGGCCATCACAACCAAACCGGCCAGTGGTTAAACACCCAAAAATTTCACAAATTGATCTTTTTGCCTCCTACATGTAATCATGTTGATAACCTCAAATTCTACTTACCCTATACTTCCTTGCATGAAAAAGACCTACAAAGAGGTTGTTTTGGTTTTCGGTTGCTCTAACAGGTGCACCATGGGGAATGCTCTCCAAAGACCTTAGAGGCCAAACAGTTCCATCCTCAGGGGTAGGATTTGAGTGTGGGTCCTGCTCAGGTGAATTCTCTACTTTACTTACACTCTCTAACTTACTACTCTTGGCTTTTGGCTGTGGTCATAGGGATTAACCTGTGATAAATGCCTAAAAGCTGAACGAAGTTCGCATCTGAACACGTCAGAAGGGAAAAGAGTCAGTCAGTGTCCAGCCAGGAGATGGGTGTTCCCTGTCTGGAAGTGCTGATAGATATCCTTACTCACACGTCCTACTTTGTGTTACTTCCCTGCCTTCAGTGGATGCTATTCTCACAAGCCTATTTCTTCAGGAGCTTCAAGGTAGCAGGAGCCCATGTGCCTGTCACAGAGTTACAGATTCCACCGAGCAGCAGGGTAATTAGGTTCAACATTGCAACAATTTACTTTGAAGACCATTACCTGTACATAGCCTTGTTAGTTTATCTCTGAAGACTGGAGGATGGAATACGGGGATAATTATTGTGAACAGTAAAAAAAGACAACCCCAACAAATAACATCAGGAAAATTAGGAGGTCTCAAAATGAAGGAATTGACCTTGTAGTGTATAAATAATGGCAAACAGTGGGACAAAGGTTGAGCTTTTATTTTGAGAAATGAGACAAAGAACGTGACAATAGTCACAGATAAATAGAAGCATAACATCCACAGGAGCCCGAACTGTCAAAGGTCATTCTGGAGTCACATTTTACAAGTCACAGGCTTCAAGCCTTCTTTGGTAATATTTCAGCAAATAAAACAAAACTGAACTTCCAAGACTTCTCACTAACCGTAGCAGCTATTCATCATTCTAAATCTCTGCCGGCACTTTCAGAGCTTTTCTGTCACAGTCACTGGAGTGGCAGGAAATTCCTGTATGGAGCTTGTCTTTTCACCCAGCAGTTCCAATTACTTCGGTCCTTGACTGCCGCTTTGACAGCATCACTTCTGAGCCATCCAGCAGTGTGATAAAAATTAGGAAACAACAAAAACAACATGCAGCTTTTGAATAGGATATTTCTTAAAAAGTGTTTGAATATGTGTCAGTTAATTACCAAGCTCTGTGGTCATAAGCCAGAGCAGATTTTACCATTTGTATTTCTTTCATCTGTAGTCAAGTGTTTCTTCTTCAAGACCTGTCACAATAACTGATACAGTTTCCCCCTGTCTTCGTTGTGAGGCAGAGCTGGGTTTTTTAACTGTTATTGGAATTATCCTATACTTTATAATGAGAATAAATGGATTTTAAAAAATAAACAAGTATGGTCAGAATGTTCTTGATGTTTTCATGCATCACCACTCCTACATTTTAAGCATGAACAATTTCAAGTACCTGTATAAAACTATTCTTAAAGTATTAAAAATCTGAAATAAGAAATAATCTAATTTTTTTCTAATTTCATCAGGAAATACTGTTGCTGTTTCACCACAAGTGTCATTAATTGACAGTCTGTCTTTTGAGTGTAGTTTTAACCTTGCTATTTGAAACAATTCCTTGGGAATATTTTTTGCAATAATAAAATTTATTAATGTACTTGTGTCCACTGGGCTTGTAAAGACCAATTTTTAGCAGTCTGAATAAAACAATGACAGTCCTGATGAATTCTTGAAGCCTTAAGACTGAGCTTCCCTTTGTTAAAAATCAAAATGTGTCAGAAATCTACTGACTCAGAATAAAATTGTAGGTTACAATTTCACCCTTGGGCTTAATCAAACATGTGGTGTAATATCAAAATTATTGTGTACTTTTGCTTTGAGCTTTGCTGACATTTCAATGCCATCAGCAGTAGAAATGTCGAAAAATGTGATTGTCTTTTTCTGCATTTGGATATGGTGCCACAGTTCATCTTGGCTTTAACAAGTTTCATGATATTGTCCATTTTTTAAGCTGATAGAGGCCATTTTAGAGATCATATTTGTGTATAGAAAGAAATTCGTATCACACTAAGGTTATTATCATGAAAAACTACAGTAGTACTTTTCACATGCTACTATATAGTTGTTAAGTCCACAGTCCTTGATTATAATATTTATGAATGCAAAGATTATGTGATGGAATATTATAAATATCTAAATAATATACTGGATACTTTCTTCCTTTCAGATATTTAATTACTACATTTTAGACCCCAAAACTCTTTTTTTTTTGTCTTAATCAAAGATACACACCTGTGCAAAATCTATAGATTTAGTATCATGTTGAAAAATACTTTGCTTTTCAAGTACATAAAAAGCATTTCAGTGACTAGGACATGTGCATTATGCCCATGTATGTGTGTAATATATGTATTGTTTTAGTGTGTGATCATAAAAATGAAGCAGAAGTTTGAAATCTTATTTTCTTTCTGTATTATTTATACTGTGAAAAACACTATTCTACCATATCTGGAATTAGTGTTGAGTTGACTGCTATCAATGTCTTACTTTATTCAGGGATCTCAATTTTGTGAAAAGTCTTAATAGTGAATGCCATCTTTCTTACATTTGATACATAAATAAAAAAGTAATTCTTTACAATGCCTTTTCATCAAGTATTTCACATGTACTGGAAGTTAATTTTTGCACACGCTCTTGAAGTAGGTATTATTACTGTATTTTAAAAACACAAGAGATGAGCAGTGGCTCAAACTATATTGTTAGATCCACAGATCTGGGCATCTAACCGCATATCTATGTTGAAAGCCCTCTCAACTCACATGCTAACATATGGAGGCTGTGGCAATTGCTGCTCTTTTGCATATGGCAAACCTTGCTTGTCCCAGTTGCCACTGGAACATGAGACATAGAGGGGGCGACTCCTTACTTTGGTTATGTCTCTAAAGACCCTTTGCCATGAAAGCATCCCCTCATCTAAGCAGGGTCATGCTTATACTCTTTCTAATAGAAATTTCCACCACTAAGTTACCTAGGTACCGGTTTTCACATAGGTTCACACATGTTTGTCTCTATACTGTTGACACAGTGGACACCCATCTGCTCCAATATCACAACTGAAAAATGTGTTCAGGCACAGTGTTAGTATAGAACTGATGTAAAATTTGCTTAAGCATTCACAGGTTCTTATGCCATAATGGAGAAAAAGCACTTCTCCTGAAAGCCAGTGCTAAAACTTCAGAGCTGTGTTTTCTTCATATTTGGTTCCTGCTGCTCTTTAGGAAATCAAATTCTTTATTTTCTTTCTGTAACTATGAAGTCCATATGAAATGCTACTTATTCAGTGTCATGTGAATATCAGTGATTACCCCCTAACATAAGAGCAATTCAAAAGATTATTACACTCTGATTAAGGCTTGTTATTATTGTTTGTTTCTAGGCTTCTGTTTTTCTGTAGATGCTCAGCTGCTGCCTACAGAGAATGCTAGATAGAACATGAAACAGAAATGAGCTTTAAGTGACATTCACACTTCCTAATCTGAGCTATTTGCAATAATTTTATAATCTTACAAGAGAAGCATTAACAGTTTGAGACTACAAATGGTGCAGGTAACAGCCACAAGGACGTCATGGAGAGTCCACTGTTGCAGGTCTGGTTGGGATCCTTCAAACTGTAAACCAAATGTTAAACACTCTTCCTGACTGACTACATTCTGAATTGCTCTTTGGCAGTCCTCCTAAATATGAAATGACTCTGTAGCAGTGAGCTTCACATCTGCCAAAATTCTGTGTCCAAATTCTGTTTTACCTATCAGGTGAGTAAAATTTACCACCCTGTTGTGTACTACCATACTGTAGTATCCCTTAGTTTTTTTAACCTTTTTGTATAAAAGCCAGTGGCCATCTCTGTCTCATTTAAGATCAGTTTTGCCAGCTTAATCCCAATTTCCTCTTTCAGTGGAACAACACTCAGTGTTTCCTGTTGTATTTGGTTTAATAATTTGGGCTTTTCCACACAGTTTAATCTGTGGGGATCAGAGGTCACATATAGACTCTTCTAGGTTCGTATCATCTTGACGTCTGGACTGCAGGTTGGCTGTGCTTATGAAAGACCCAATAGTTGCAGGCCCAACATGCTGTCCTTTATTTCTTTTTAATAGCCATATTTTCTGCTCCATGTGCAACCCACCACCTCAGCAAGCAGCTCTGTGCAGGGACTCTGTCTGTCACCACCCTTCACCACCACACTGACCCAACGGCCTGAGTACACTGCGGCAAGGTAATATAGATCAGAGGAAGGTGTGAAAAGAAATGAAATTCTGGGGAAGAGGTGAATGTGTTGTCATGTGAGGCAATATCCCAGTGGTTGCTGTGGGAGCAATCACTTATCTGTTCATCTCTGGTCCAAAGAATTGCAAATTGGTGCTGACAATAGTCCTCAGCTCCGCAATATGCATGGGACGTTGTCCCACTGTCACAGGCTGGAGCTGATGTGAAGGTCAGTTGCACTGGATCATACCACTTTCTGGCTACTGACATTTTCTATTTTTTGAGTGATGAAGAAGAATTTTAAATGCCAGTATGCTATGCTAGTAGCATTGTACCATGATGTCCCGCCATTTACTTCCTATGAGCATGCTCTGCACTAGGTATATCGAGAGTTCATTTAATTTCCTCCACATTAAAATAAAAGGTGTTAATGTAAATATTATTGCAGGAATGATAGCAGGCTTTAATTTTTTAATCTTGGTTTGCAATCAACATGGGAAGCTTAGAATGACAGAGTGGCCATAATTTGCCTAATTTCAAAATCACTGCCAGAAAAACAAAGCCAAAAACCACATTAATTCTGAAAAAAAAGGAAATTAAAGCAGAATGAAGAACCTTCTAAAAAAGAAGAAACCAGAAAAGATAGTCTTAATATGAATTAAAAAAAAACTTGCAAAACATGTAAAAAAAGATTTTTTTCAAACACATAATGGACAAGAACCTTGCAAGAAGGTAACAAGAGTTTGTAGAGACATGAGATGATCAAGACATATGAAAAAAAAATAGGGAAGATAAAGTTGAAACTGCAAGAATTTTTTCATATCTGTGGAGAAAGTTGGTCCCATGCCTGAAGTCCTTGGAAAACAGGTTCTGACACCAATATTTGTTTCAACAATGTTTGTTTCAATTAAAGAGTTTATGCAACAAAGTTACAAAATTAATAATAAAAGATAACTTACCAGGTAAGGAAATCAAAAACTTTGCAGTAATTTTGTTATGAAGATGCCAGATTATTTACTACAGTGTGCAACCTTTTGTTTTAACCACTTTGCTACCCAAGAAATGGAATTTACCTATATGTAGTGTTTAAAAAAAAAAAGGTTCCAAGGAGGATCAATGAACCTACTTGTTCCTGTTTGAACTGGGCAATTACAAACAGAATGGAAGGAAAGTATTAGTATAAATGGGAATAAACATGATATGTTTGAGGAGAAGCGTTGCTTTAGTAAAGCAAAGTCACATCTAAAATCTTGCATACAGTTCACTGGAGGAGCCAGCAATCACATAGACAAGAACAATCCAGCTGCCAAAGTCATCTTGCAATACCAAAAGGATTTTTGCAGTGTTACTTGTCCTTTTTAGAATGTTCCTGTAAAACAGACTATGCTGCCACTGAGTAACAGGGAAAGTCTTTGAATGGTTGAATAATTCCTGAAAATTTCGAGGCAAAAAGTAAGTTTATACAGTCCATTTTCTCAGTTGAGGGAGAGTACTAGCAGAGAACAGCAAAAGTGTGTGCTAGTCCTGTGGTTTAAAACATAGTAGAAAATGAAGTGAAAAGATGGGTGGAAAGTGAAATAATAATGTTTGCTAGCATTACAAAGTTATTCAGGTCAAGAAGGATGAGGACCAGCTGAGAAGAACTGTGGAACATAACACTTGGTAACAAAAAAACCCCAGTGAAATGAAATGTAAATAAATGTTACGTGATGTTCATGGGGGAAAATAACTTCAGCTTTAACTATACATAAATTCTAACTTAACATACACAACGTCTCACTCAGGAATGAGATCTTCAAGTTATAAATAGTGGATAACTGTAGAGAAACAGTTCTATGAAAATGTCAGCTCAAAACAGAAAGTATCATTACACCTCTCTGTAACTCCAAGTGTACCCTTGTCTTGAGCACTGTATATACTTCTGGTTCACTTTTCTTTACTCCCTCCCCAATCAGAAAGATACAGAGAAGAAAACAAGGATGATCAAAAGCATGAAACTGTTTCAATAGTATTTTAAATTAAACATCTTAAGACTCTTCACCCTAGGAAAAAAAAAAAAGACTAGTGAAGAGGAACATAACAGCAGTTTATAAAATCATCAAGGATAGGAAGGAGTTGAACAGGGGGTGATCATGCGCTGTCTCTTCTAGTAAGAAAAAGTAGCTATCAGGTGAAATTTGAATATGGCAAGTTTGAAACAACAATAAAAAACTATCTTCATGTAATTAAGTTATTACAGGACCTTTGTGGTATTAAAAGTTGGTAGAGGCTTGAAAAAGAATTGGAATAAAACTCAAAAAAAACCACATGGAATAAGAACAACTACCCAGTTTGTCTAGTTCTGAATTGCAAATATGTGCAACCTGAAAGAGTAGACTCAGGAAATATAACTTAATAACTTTCTCCACAGCTCTGCAGAGGAAGTCCTGGTTGATGAAAAACTCAGCATGAGCTGGCAGTGTGCACTCGTGAAGCCAATCCAAACCTGGGCTGCATCAAAGAGAGCATGGCCAGCAGATCAAAGGTGGTCATTTTCCCCCTTTACTATTCCAGATTCCACCTGGAATACTGCATACAATTCTTGTGTCCACAACATAAGAAGGACATGGAATTGTTGGAGCAAGCTGGATCAAGTCCAGAGGAGAGCAACGAAGTTGCTAAGAGGACTGGAGCACGTCCTGTATGAAGACAGACCGATAAAGCTGGGGCTGTTCAGCCTGGGGAAGAGAAAGCTGCATGGAGACCTCATAGCAACCTTCCAGTATCTGAAAGGGACCTACAGAAAAGCTGGAGAGGGACTCCTCATCAGGAACTGCAGTGACAGGACAAGGAGTAATGGGTACAAACTGAAATATGGGAAATTTAAGTCAGAAACTAGAAAGACAGGCTGATCATCCTCTGTTTTGCTTGAGGGTCAAATTTGTCTGATTAACATCTTTGCATATACGTTAAGTTTCAACCTCAGCTAAAAGTACTTTTGACAGAGTAGCCAAGGCAGGAGTGAGGTAGAAGTTTATGCAAGGCTGACTTTCCGTACAGATGTGGAAGCAGTCTACACAAGTGACCTCTGGCTGAGAGCCACAGGGCATTTTTCCACTGTGGGTCAGAAAGAGAAGGCCATCCCTGAGACCCTTTCCCTTCTGCCCTGATGTGTTCTGTGAGCAGTGACAGAGCAAAGAGCTCAAAGTCAACAGATACCTCCAGGTAGTTTCTCCTGGACAGCTTGCTAGCAGCACTCTAACTTCCACAACTGAGATATGTTTTCCAGCACATATTTCACATGGCATGCAAATGCATTAATCTTCAGATCATTCCTATGTAGTAGGTTAACGTTCCTCTTAAATTAAAACAAACAAACAAAAAAAACCCCAAAAATCCCCCCCAACCAACAACCAAAAAAACCAACTAGCCAACTCGTCAAGAGACAGGCAGCTACAGGAAGGCTTCTGAAATTGCCTGGCAGCTAGGCTCATTCCTGGTCTTGTGTAGAGGTCATCTGGCTCTTTTTTAGATGTAGCCTAGAAAATGAAATGAGCTATTAAAATCTGGATACATTTTCCCATTAAATCAGAAACCTTTACAAGTCCAGCATTGCACATAAAATGTAGATGGCACTTCTCATGATAAAACCATAACCAGACTTTGTTTCTTGTTCATTTTAGATAGTGTGACCTTTGATCTCTCTTTCTCTGTTTGGCTTGTGGTTTACTGCATTATGTAGATGTTAGGTCCACTTAAAGGTCAGCCAAAGTAAAGTTATATTGTGTGGGAGGTGAGATGTAAACAGGTGTTTGATCTTGCCCTGCCATTTTTCTTAAGCCTTTTGCAAAGCTGGGTTACAACATGCTCGTATTCATCAAAGGAGATATATTTTAGAATCCATATTGTATTGTTCATAAATATTTCAAGGTACCTGCAAACCTAGGTTAAGAGCTACCATGTCTCAGGAAACTTAAAAAGGCAGTTATTGTACACTCATGGAGTTCCTTAAAATACAACTGTGTTCAAGAGCAACTGGACAAATATGGATATTTATTTAAAACGCTAATTTTCTTCACTGCTTCTGCATACTAGCTTGAAACTAATCACCTAAACAAAGAAAGCAAGGAATTCCTACAAACCTTGTTGCTCTATATCTAAAGTCTAAACACTAAATATAAATTATTGAATACTGTTTTATAAGAACTTAAGCATTTTTTCACTGTATTTTTACTTTAAACAGATGCTGTAGATACAGATGTAGTCTTTTTTCCATTTACATAGGGCTGGTGTTATTAAGAATATCCACATGAGAGAAGGTTACAAAGATGATCCTTGTAAGAAGGTGAATCAGACAGCATATATTGTAATGTAGGGTACGTACTTTTTGCTGTAGCTGACTGACACGTTTAGAAAAGCTGATACTTTGATGAGAAGATCAACTGCACAATATTCTCCCAGAATCTTCTCCAGAGTCTCAATGCAAACTAACATAAGGATGCAACGGATGTGTCAAGAGAAATAAACACACATTAAACCAGACATTCATTTTCCTCAAACTAAGCTCTGAAAGCATATGCAACAAAATACGGAGAAAAGGTAGAAATGCCAACTTTACAGCAACAGTCACATTTCAGATAAAGAAAAGCTTTTATATGAAGTTGTATCCACAGTCCCTGGCATAAAATATTAATAGTTCCAGCTATACCACTTTATAACTGAGGAGGAAGTGTTCCTAGGAGAGAATAATTTGATTAAAAAAATCCTGCTGTTCAACTAGTATTTAGTATTTGCAATTAAAAGTGTGTATCTGTTGGTTAATATGTGGGAACATTTGTGAAATAAGTTTGATGATTTTATTCAGGTGTGATCACAGCTTAGCATAAAGAGCATCATATAAAATTGCAAAGGACTACTGTTGAGCTCATATACTGAGGCATGAAGTTATCTTATTTTTAATAACTTGATCAGCCTGTGCTATTCCTATTTTTTTTGTGAGAACTCTGCTTAAATGTTCTGTTCATTTAATCTCTTTTCTTAAAATAGTCTGGGAGGAGCTGAATGGCATTGTTCTTCCCCTCGCTATATGCTGGAGGTCAGGGACTTTTGTTTCGCACAGGGCACCTTTGCTTTACTCTGCCTCACTCCCTACAATGTCCAGGAGAGATGGCAAGCTGCTTTTAACAACGTGAACTTTACTACATTCAATGTGAAAAGGGAGCTGGTTGTGGTCAGATGTGGGCAGCAAGTTGTCATTTAGAAAAGAGTTCCCAACTAATGGATAAAGTATTTTTAAGCATGCTGGAATGGTTCCACAGCCAAGATGTTATAAATGAATAGGCCTTTTGTTATGAGCCTTGATCTCTTCCCTCCTTCCTCCCTTTCTCCCTCCCCCCACCTCTTTGTGAGGATGAGTCAATATCCTTCTAATTGGGTGTCCTTTCTGGACTTCTTTTCCAGGTTTTAGGCATTAAGAAAGTTCAAATCCTTAAACATATAGCCCCGGTGCCCAGAAACCATTTTTTTTCTTTAACAGATTTATTGCTTCAAGAGGTTATTCATTACAGAAGGCTCAACAGTATTGTTATGGAGTTTTTTGCTGCACACGGAAAATGTAAAAGGAACTCAGTTGTGCTTCAGTGAAATGGCATTATCATCCCAAGAATGAACAAGCTGATTTGTTATGTCCTTAACCAGAAGCCAGTCAACTTCTAAATAGTGTTGTGGGATTGTTCTGAAATCGTGGCCCAGTATGCTTTCAGAGATAACTATCCTGCTCTCTCTGTGGTAGCTCTGATTTTGTCATCACATCTTTTCTGATTGCCTGAGCAAAGCGAAAGTGGCTAAACCCATCTCTGTCAATAATACCACAGATGAGATAAACCAAACGTGAACTCTGATAGTCAAGCAAGACTGAAAATCTGGTAATGGAGCCTTTTAATGGAGACTCCAGACAAGGTCCTGGTGAAGATCATTGATAGGTGTGCTCACTGATTTTGCAAATTCTTGTCTTGAGAGTTTTAACAAATAATTACTGCTTGAAATTCACTGGTACTTGCCATCCCAGGATCCCAGATGAATATAACCTTCCTGGGAAGAAAATACTGCCATTCTTATCTCATAGATAATATAAAGGAGGCAGGCAAATATTAAGTGTTTTGTCTGCAGATACAGGGAAAGTTTGTGGTAGAATTTAGAACAGAACTGATGCTTCCTGCATAAAAAAAAAAAAAAAAAGTGATGCAGAGGAAACTATGTTTAAAGAAATGCATCTGTGACTCAGAATTTATATCCACTAAGACCATGTTCAGTTTGAAGTTTCAATACTTTTTAGACAACAAAAATGGAATCCTTCATAATTTAGAGTGAAATTTTATACATTTCGTTGTGAAGGACACAATGCAATGATTGGACTGTATAAAATATTTATGTGTAGCGATGGTCTCTTGTATGAGCCAAGTCTGATGTCTAGGGTAAAGAAAAGCAGCTCTTTGCAAATTAGTATAAGATCTCATTGTGTGTAGATGTAAAGGAATTATTCCACACTTCTATTACTGAATTCTTACACCTTTCCCTGAAATACCCAGTGTTGCCTGCTCTCTGAGACAGGCTGTTCTAGGAAAATCTCTGGAGTGATTCAACATGTCAGTTCCTCAGGTCTTCCCTCTCACCACATAGGACCATAAGTGTAATGGGAATTATAGAGCATCTATGAGCAAAAGAGGAATGAAAATCAGTGCCTCTCTGCAGCGCTGTGTTCCTCAGTCTTCCCACATCCTTCTCTCTCTTCTAAAATTACCTAGGGAGAAGAAACCAGACATTGAAATCAGACACCTAGCAACTGTAAATAAAAAAACTGATCTATTTTACTGTGCAGTAGTAGTCCGTTTCCTATCCTTGCCAGGACACTGCTAAAAAGCACTATTAAATATGTTTACTAATTCAGATTTCCTTACTGTTATGTCTGTGAATCATTACTAGTCGATATGAAATGAGAATGTCAGAAAGCTGAAGACAGAAATCTCTTGGGGTAAATGAGGCCTTCTATTCTTTTTCTCTATAACGGTCAGTGAAAAGGACAAACATGCTATATTTCTTTTCTGACTAACAGTTGAGGAAGTGCCAGCTTGCCACTGGAAGCAAAGTTATCTACTTCTTGTGTAATCTGCTTGGACAGACTCTAAAAACCTGCCTGCCCAGCTCTTCAGCATCTTTCTTCCACTTTTCTTCATTTCCATCAAATGAAAGGGGTGTTGAATTTTATACAGAATTGGACTGATGCATATGAGTTTAGATGAAACAGAAAAAGGAGAATAACTATCAGAAATGTCACCAGGCATGTACAGATTGGTTTCCCCAGTTCTGGAAATCACCAGATTGCAGATTAATGTTCTTGGGTTTACTAATTCAGCTGCAGAAGATATTACCTCGTTTTTACATGAGTCTCAATGATGCCTTCTTTTTAAAAAAAACCAATTAATCAAACATGGCTCTTTTGTATATAGCAGACTACTGTGTGGGAATGATTTGAGTATTTCCATATTTACTGTCTAAAGAAATATGAAGTAGTATCCTTGCGTTGGCCTTTTACATATGACTCACAACATTAACTGGGAAAAAAAAAAGAAGTCCCCCAAACTCACAACCTGAACTTCCTCTCTAAGCTCTTAGGAAGGATTTCTACCAGAAACTCCCTTCTAAATCTGTAGTGTCCTCTTCCTAACGTGTCATTCCTTACCTCATCTATTCTTTTGAAGGCATAAATGAGATAGGCTTATTCCCATGAGACTGGAGAATTGTAACCGCTCTGGACTTGTTTCCAACATGTGCTAACAGGCTAGTTTCACAGTTGATAACTGTTAACCTTTTACAGTAGCCATATGAAAATGAGTCATAAATCCTAACTCAAACCACGTATGTTCACACTGCAGTCTCAGCCCTCAGTTTCTATGCAGGTAACTCCCTCATGCAATTATTTGTCCTCAGCCCTGCTCTTAGGTAGAGTAACACATTCCTTCTGAATTCTATACAAATTTTACCTATGCCTGCCCTTCATGGGATATGAGCAGGGGCTCTCAACTGCTTTCAAACCTTCACTTACCCAGAAAAATCTGTCTTTTTATTGTTGTTTGTTAAATGTGCTTCTCTTACTGGCTGATGGGGGAAACAGTCATGTGGCTGGAATATTCCAGCAATAAATAGCTCCTGTGATTATCAAATGCCTTGGCCCATTTCAGCATTTAATCACCCTCAAAAGCCATAAATTGCCTCATATACTCCCCCATTATGAACACTGTCTCTTAATCAAACTGGACTAATAAGTTTAGAAGACATTATCCACTTATATGTGAATTTTGGTGGGTCATGAGAATAATGAGACAGGTGTACAGGAGATGTAAAGAGCAATATAAGTTGCAAGCCCATAACTTACAGCTTATATAAACTAAAGAGAGCAGAAATACGTGAAATGAGCTAAGAAAGCTACCAACAGGTTCACGGTCATTTACATTCAACATGAAAATGTTTACATTATTTCCAGTCTCTAATGGTATCAAAGACAAGCTTACACTGGTTGACAGGTGTAGGTTTCAGTGCTGTCTGACACTCAGTATGGCCTATATTTTCACTTGGAAAGGTCGTTGTATCCCAACCCAGAGCTAAAGGTTTGCTCCAGAAACCCTTCATGACTTAATAGAATTGTGAAATAGATCACTCAAAGGGTTTCATTATTGTCACTTCTGAAGTTTAAATTTATGTATCAACAATCCAAATACTTTTTTTTCCTATCCTATTCCGGTGCTGTAAGCATTGTTGCTGACAGCTGTCCACAAAACTACTGTACACACCCTACCACTGCTCATTAACTGCATCAGAAATTAAAGTTTTTAACTGGTTCAACTACTTGGGCTATCACAAAGTATGACATAAACAAACCTCATCTATGCACAGCAGCATGGAGCATGTGTTTATGTTTTGAAACATAAAGTTGTAATGATAATATTTTATGGCAGGATCCTGTAAGTCCCAGCTCAAGAGCTTCAGATCTGTGACCCTATTATGTAGGCTCTGCTAAGCTAAATATAACACTGACTTGGTTGGGTAGTGTGTGTATTCATAATTGGAAACTAAAAGTCTGGGTTTTGCTAGGGGATTGCAGATGTAGCCTGTGGTTTGCAAAGATAAGTGAGATATAAACTGAACAAATGTAAATCTTCTGATTTTCTGTGGAGTATAGCAGGACAATAGCACAACTTTTCCAGTTTTAATAGAGTCACATCCCCTTTAACTGATCTAGTTATATGATCAATCTCCCAAACTGCACACAGCATGCAGAAAACTGATTCATTCCCAGCAGTGTTATTTTAGGAGATTGGCTATGTATTCATAAACAGGCAGAATATTTTAAAAAGAAACCAAAATCCAAAGACAGAGACTTAAGTAGAAAGAACCTAGTCATAAATTAATGAAACTAAACATTCTTTATACATTAAAAAACAAGTTTTAGTATTGATTAAGGCAGCAAGAAGCATAGCTCCATCCCATTGCTACCATATTACTGTCACTTCAACCTGAACTTGTAATTTTCACAAATTTCAACATTTATCTTTGAAATTGTCACTTGTCATGGTTAATGAAACTAAGTGACAATTGTATTTCTTTTAGTACATTAGAATAATTAGAAGTTTTTAAAAACTCACTTCAGGCTTAAAATAAATCATAAAACTTCATTAATTACTGCATGATAAGAAGTCCAGCTTTCTGGGTTTTTTGCTAAAGTATGGTAGGTTTCGGTTACTGTTACTTTGTCTCCTTTAATAAATATTGATTAGGATTAAATACTTTATAACCTAACTTTTTCCATTCGGAGTTCTAGGCATCCACCTTCACAAATGAGGATAAATGTATAATCTCATGGTCTAGTGTAGCATATCCTTTACGCATGCACATTGCGAGTGTAGTTAACTACGGGTGTCTAGACAGATACTTAGATATTAATGGGTATGTATAGAAGTCTGTTGTGTATTTCTTAAACTTTCACTTTGTTTTACCAAATTCCCAAATTGTATATTTCCTTGCAAACTGTAGAGCAAATTAATGTAGTATTTTACAGATTGCTGTATCCATGAGTCAAAATTCTGATTTGTTTGCGTCAATGTGAGGCCTAAGTTACTCCATTGTTCCCAAGTTCACTCATTTACATTGAGAACAATGAGACTAAATATCTTTTGCGTTATTTTAAAAAGTATTATACTGTTCTCATGTGAATAGCACCTTGTTGGTGCTATTCATCAGTTCTCATTTTATAACAGATCTCATACAGGAGGAGAACTTAATGTGTGACACAGTGTTAGAAGGTGTGGCTATCCTAAGAGAGTGTTCTTTTTTGGTACTAAAATGAGAAATACAGCATTTTTAGTGTTTCTGTTTACCCTTGTGTTTTGTCTTTTCCAACTCCTTTTATAACAAGAAAATTAAATGGCTGATAAATTACATGTTTCTGAAGATTGACTTTTTCACATTCTCAGAAATAATATATATTTTTTTTTAATATTCTCAGCATACTTGATCCCATATACAATGGCAGGCAGAATGTCAGACATTGAATATAGGCCTTAAGGCTGTGGTGATGCTATGGCATTTTGAGAGAGCACTTCAATAACTCTTTTCTAAACTTTATATGACTCCTTTTCAGCATTACCCACAAATGGCAATTCAAAGAAGCAGGGTACAATTGTGGTGAGAAGTATTTATTGTTTTGGGCTGAGAGTGTGGGATGACCACAGAAGGAGCGCTCTGATTCCTAGTTTCAGAACAGACTGATGCTGAGGTGGGGAAAAGTAGCGTGGGCTGGAATCCCTTCTGTCAACATTGTAAGCAACAAATTTATGAGAGATAATGGCACTGGCATTTATGCCACTCCCTTGATTTACTCCTTAATTATATTTATGGTGTAAACTGATTAAAAATATACCTTTTATCCTAAAAATCAGGTGCCAAATCTTTTTGAAGGCCAGAGTAAAAGTGCGCTTGAAAGTTTAACTAGCCTATGGAGAGCATTAGATCATGTCAGATTTGATTACCAGTATTACGTTATCAAATCTGACTTTTAAACTGGGCCAAAAATCAGGAAACTGGTTAGAGAACCAGAACTGGAACACCAGAGATTCTACAGAGAAAGTGTCTATGCTGCAATTGGTTAAATTTCACTTGATTGTAGATCATGGTTATCAGACTTTTACTTTAATTATAAGAAATCATAGTAAGTATGCAAATAATTTCTTGAGAATGTAAACTACAGAAAGGTATTTCACTTTTTTTGTTGATCACTGATTATCAAGGTAATTTACAGTGTTGGCATTTATATCTTGAAACAATCACTGAGAGAGAGTAGATAGTGTGTTAGAATTATGAAATAATAGAGTACAAGCTGTCTTACTTTTATTGACAATAATAAAAGAAAGAAACCACAGCTCTGCCTTCAAAATAACTTATTTTATAAGTTTCCAGAAGCCTGCATATAGCTCTTGTAATATAAACTAATGTTAAATAAAATTACACTCTAACATTATGACTTTTACAGCATTTTCATTAATATTTTAAAATGTTTGAAACAAACCACAGAAAATGGATAATGAGGGAATTTGTACACTCTAATAGGCTTCCACTGTAAACTAAAATGTAATTTCTTTTAAAGGGAAAACACTAAAATTCCAGTGATTTTATGTCCACATACATACATATGTATCTCTCACTGATATGTGGCAGATATTACACATATTCATGAAGAATGAAGAATATAATTGTGCCATCATTCAGTGGGCAGGATGGCATCCCCATACTTGTGATCCAAACATGTGATCCCCATACATTTCATCTCCCAGCTATAGGGGAGAAACTGAATCTGTGTTTTCTGATTTTATTAGTATTTTAGATGAGGTATTATTATAGTCATGTGTAAATATTTTGTTCTTGCATGGCAGGTAGTTTACAACTGCCATTAATTGCCACAATGCATAACCGAATAGTTTTTGTAGTTAATGTCTTTGTCATGATATCAGAACTATAAAGAACCTCTTGGTATGGCTTAAAAGTATTACTGCTTTAAAGTATTTTAAGACTGATAGTCAGTATGGTGACTACGCAGTCCTTGAAATGGTATTGGCAATCACCTCTTGTGTCTTTCTAGTTATTTCAGAAACTTTACAGGATGAGGAAGGCAACTGGCAAAAGCCAAGTGGTCTTTAACTTTTCTTTCTCTTCCTGGGGGAAAACCCCATCCTAGCAGTATAGTCACAGAATTAGATAAAATCTGGACCCAAGATTTCTATTAATTTCATTTAGCAAAGTAAAAAACTGAAGCAGAAGACTAAATTTCCTTCATTCCTTGTTTTAGACAAATAAGAGTGTCTTTTTCCATCTTTAGTTGCACAGGTTGTCAGAAAGATCATCTGTCAATACAGACAAACAGTAACTTCTTGATCAAAATGAAGTTTTGTAATCATGGTATTTTGTAATATTTTTTAATTTTAGTTCAATCTATAGAATTGTATGTTCACAGCTGGCAAAACTCCCTTTATTTTTGGCAAATATACAAACAAACAAAATCAAGATAGTTAAAAATACTAGTAGGGTTTATTTTTATGTTAGTTTTTCCTATTACTTGATTTTACATGAACTATCCGAAGGAGCACTTGGTGATAAGACTTTAGTTCAGCCATTTATATGGATACCAAAATGAAAAGCTAGAAGGATATATTCAGGCAATGAAAGAAAATATTGATTACAGGATAGAACAAAGAGAGGGAAAAAAACCCCTCATGAAATATTTTACTTCAAGAAAACTGTAATTCCCAGAATTATTGTGGTATTGGGTAATATTTTTAGGGTTTTTTCCAGGTGTAAAGATATGCGTGAGAAATAACTGTGCAAGATAGTACAGTTGTGAGTGAGAAGCATGAGAAAATAAATTCTGCTTCTATGTATAGCAATGACTTTTTATCAAAGATTTGGTTGTGAATTCAGTATTAGGGACCCATAATATGCAAATGCATTCAGCTGTTAATACACATTCACAGCATACACGTTAGTGATTCCGAAGGAGCTGTAACAATATATGCTCAGAATATGTATTAGGAATAATACACAATATGTAAGAGAATTCTCTATTATGAAAATATAAGATAGAATGCACTGTATTTTTGATACTCATTCATAGTGTACTCTCTGGCAGCTCAAAAGAAGTAACTGTACTCTGTATTATGAACTCATATTAAAGATACACAAAATTATCTAAATTTTTATAGATCTCAGGATATGTTACCATGATCTCACACAGTGATATAACACAGTCTTCTGTTCCACTGTGTTATTGATTCTATGTATAAAACATGCTTGGTTTAGTATTTTTAATTTTAAAATTTTTGGAAATGATTGACTATGTATTCTTTTCACATGGAATTATTTTTGTTTTTGTAGAATTCTAGATATGGTATTTTTCTAAACGTCATTTGATATTGGCAATTAGTTTGATACTGCCGAGAAAAGGTAATGTAAATTTCATGAATACTCACAATTCTAAGGAATGTGCATGAAATACTAATGTAGAATAATGCCAGATTCAGATACTTCTCAGGTTGCAGAAGCAAAAGGAACCTTGTTAAACTGAAAAACATCAGAAATATTTGGCTTAAATTTTCTTTTGTATGTTATAAATGCAGTGTCTAGGATTATTAGGACTTAATGTTTCAGGTAAATTGATTACGTAACTATAAATTTACTAAGTGTCTATATAGCTCATGTTACAATATTCTGTGTTCAGCTAGCTACAGTTTTTAATCAATATTCCCTTAAAATTCTTGCCCCATTAGTTCCAAAGATGCTGTTGTCTACTTCTTGCCTTTGCTGACATAATCTTTAATGTGAAGACAAGGTCCGAATAATCTTGAGCGCAGTAAAAGATCAGCACAGATTTTGAAACATTAATTTTTTGCTGATTTTTAAGTTTCTTCTTAAATCCCAAATAAGCTTTTTATTAATGAACACTATTAACTGCAAAATGAAAGCTGAATAACTGAAGAGATATATGTAAATAAATTAACTGTTGTGATCCAGCACATTTAGTTGTAATTGAATACTGAATACTTCTTCTTATTTATAGGAATGTAATGAATTACTAGTTGACATTTTGTTGTGATGAAACATCATTTTGCATGCCTGAATATACGATCTGTTATTTTTCATGAGATCTATTACCTGCTTGAGTGAGCTACTTCCTTGAGCTTGCTAAGGAACAGCTGAAACTACCATAAGCCATGTTGTGATGTGTTTCACCTCAAGCAGGACAAAGCTTGTTGAGCTGAATTCACCTTCATGCAACTCCTTGTACTTCATTGGAGTTACATCAGAAATAATTAATCTCAGAGAATCTTATTTGTTTTGCTTAAGAATTTACCAATTTTAATGAAATCTTCCACCTCTCTGAGGCAATATTTTACAGAAACAAAATATTTCTTATACTATTATACTTATTATAAACAGAACAAATAAAATGGAGAAAAATACCTTTCCCTATTTTAAATTCACATTTACACTGAGTTTGACTCACAATTTCCAGCTCAAGCCAGCAAAAAGCAGTCATTAAGCCTCATATTTCTTCTCTACCCAGTATGGAGTCCATCCTATGGCAGAAAAACATCAAATTTGGACAAGAATTATTTATTGATTGTAAACAGTCTTGCTCCCAGGTTAATGTACAGCATTACTGGAACAAGTTGCTTCTCTAAAAGAGAATGCATTTCTTTATTCCATTTCTGGTTACAGAAGGGGTTAAATCAGCATGTCTCTAGTTTCATTTTAGACATTCAACTATTTATTTGTTTCTGTGTTTGTGCACTTTGGAAGTGGATTTTGCCTTGGCCTAGAAGGGGTTGGTTGCCCTGTTAGGAGCAGCTGGTATCTAAGGCACTGTCAATCCCACAGCACTTTACTTTTTATGAAGTACAAATCCTCATTTACAGCACAGCTGCAACCAGCTCTGTTCTGGCACCTGAGAATTCATATGGCTTTAAACAGGATGTTTTGCAGAAGGGTAATACACAAACTAGGCCATGAACACCAGGCACCAAAAGTACCCCAAAGCAGGCAGGTTTGGTTGGGGGTTTTTTATTGTTTTTGTTTGTTTGTTTGTTTTGGTGTTTGTTTGTTTTACTGTGCTCTTATGCATATACTGCATGTATTTCTAGTTTTGATCTGAATGAAAACAAAAACAAATTTGTAAGCTTCACTTGTATAATACCGTTATTTTAAGGTATAATTTGGTTTTAACTCCAAGTTTTTATTTAGCCCTTTTAACTAAAGCAGTCTTTCCATTTCAGAATTGCTGCACTATAAAACATTTAGGACACATGATCCTATTACTGAAAAGAGTGATGAAGTTTAGAGTAATACAGATATGTTAAAAATGCATATTACAAACTTGAAAATCATGTTCTCAGACATAGCAGAAGGCTAACTTAAATTCACAGGTACTAAGGTACAAGCAATCAATCACAAAAAGATTCAATTACATTCAATAACGTTGCCCATTTTGCAGAACTATTTAAGTGATCCAGGGTTTTAAGATGGATGTAAAACGACTTCAGTTTCCTCTATTCCTGCTGACAGATGGAAATCAGCATCAGTTAAAGAGTAGCCTTGGGGAAAGGAAAGGGTAATATTAGGATAAGGAGAAAATCTGGTTACCTAGGCCTGCATTGATCCCTAAGTAATAGCTATTGATCATACTTTTTATTTGAAGAGTTATGTACAGATTTTTTACAGCATTGTTGAGATGAGCATCTCTGCTACCCACAACTTCCTCCAAAACAAACTAATATCCAAAAAAGTACAAAGACTAAAAGTTTGCCTTGGAAAATCCAAGCTAGAAATATAGCTTGAGATTTTAATAATGTGAGCAAATAACCTTTGCAGCAGTTAATTTTGTGATGTTGTGGGTAACTTTAAATAAACAACTTTCATCTTTCTAGAACACTTTCTTTTGCTCAGTGACAGGTCTGTTTTCACTGGAGGTAATATCTATTGTATGGCTTGTGTAGGAGCTCAGGATCGAAAATGGTGATATACAATTTTGTCCTGAAGATGTATGATCATATTCTACATTTTGTGCACTTTTAATAGAAATGTGTTTTAAAGAAATTTTTTTACTAGAGAAAAAATTTGGAGGTTTTTTGGGTGGTGTTAGTATGGGGTTTTGTGAGGTGTTTGTTTTTTGATTTTTGGTGTGTTTTTTGTTTGTTTTTTGTTTTGCTTTGGGTTTGGGGTTTTTTTTTGGGGGGGGGGGTGGATTGGGTTGGATTTTTACCTGTCTACAAACTGCCCTTCCTATTTACAAACCTTCTGAGTTTCTCTTCACATCCATCCCGAAATCTGTCATTACTTGCCTATAAGAACTGAATTTTATGGTCTAGCAATGCAAGATTACTTTTTGGAACTGGAATTGGAATACTTAGAATTGGAATACTTATGTTCAACAGCTTATAACTCAGTTGCTATAGTAAGATACAGCATATCTCATATTTGTAGTCTATTTGAAAGGCTATTGGTGTCAATATCTGAACTGCTCACTTCCTGAGAATTTTCAACAACATTTTAGAATTATACATATTTTACAGGAAAGTAATACAACAATTATTTTAGATTTCTTGAGTATTTGTTAGAAGTATGCTGTGCTGTCAGGAAGTGCTTGTGCCAATGAGCTTTGCCTATCTGTGGTATCTCATTGACAGTGACCACATCTGGACTCACCTTTTTAGAATCATCACAGTCTTTGGTATGTAATATATTGTGTATTGCACAATATTTTTAACATACTATTTCAGTGAATTGTGCTTTTTGTGTATCGAATTCTCTTACCTTTTCTTAATCTGATTTTGTTTAGAATTATCCTCCACTGCATCAGTTGCAATGTCTGCTGGAGACCCTGTTCATTCATCTAGTTGCTTTAAACTCTACAACTGAACCTTGGCAACATGAGGTCATCCCATCATTTTTTAAAGAAGATAAACTGAATGTCATGGGGTTTACCATATGGGTTTCAGAGATAAGGTTTAAAAAATCCCACCAAAACACCAGTCCTGGGTCGTATCTGCTCTTCACAGGCATTTATTATCCAATGAAATATTTTGAAAGTAGGGTGTGGCTGGCTAAATTATTGCTCCTCCCACTGTTCTCTGCTATGTTTCCAATTTAAGAGGGAAAAACACAAGCTTGTATGTTGAGAGTGAGTCATAAACTCTCTTCTTCTACTGACTCACTTGGGAGTTTGAGGTAAGTCATTCTACCTTATGTCTCAATTGCTCTGCTCTCAGGACAGCAAGGAGAGGGCTATGGAAAGTTATGCAATGTTTTCATAGATGAGAAATGTAGATATTGAGACCAATATTATTATTATTCCACAGTACAATAATAACTTTGTTTGCCCAAAATGGATTTTTTTACACAGCTTCTTTCCAACAAAATACATACTTTTTTTTTCTTTCTCATTTGTCACATAAAAATTTAAAGAAGGACTATGCTGTAACAATAAAAAATTCTTGAAATGCTTTCAAATTATAGTATTTCTCAGAGGAAAGTATATGCATCCTTTGTCACACTGTTCTCTTTTGCACCAACAATGACAATAATAAAGCTATACAGTGGTGCAAAATTACTGATGACTTCTGAAATATAAATTGGCCCTGAAGGGCGTGGAGTTACAGATAGAACTGGCCCCTAGTCAGGTATTTACATGCTGTCCTGATTGTTTTGCAGACATGGCAAGGAAATGCTAAACTTTAAGAAGTGAACTTTTAATACCTGAGCATATTCCTTAGCATGTGTGATATCAGAATAATATCTGTCAGTCATAGTCTCATATGTTGCGATGCAGTCTATAACTTGGTTGTTTTCCTGCTTTTGCTTCCACAAAAATATACCTAAATATCTCACTGTAAAGAGTCTTATCAGTGAAGTATATTCACTAAATCATAACATAGCCTGCTTGTAAATTTTAAGGAAAATACGTTTTAAACATGGACACACTTTGATAGGGAAAGGTGACACAAGCAAGGCAAAGCATGTAGCTTATGGACACCAGCACAAGCATGAGCAATAGCCGCAGTACCCACCCGATGGTGTGGGCAAGAGCGGAGCATCAGGCTGATGATCCCATCACTCTGCCATGGGAAAGAAATGTATTTCCTGTAGGGAGAAAGCCCAGGTAACGCTGCCTCACAGATGCCAGCGGAGGAAGCAGTTTGCACTCTAGGGTTTTACTTTTGAAAAACGCCTGTTGTGTTCTTCGTGTTCCTTTAATATTCCTGTGAGCCCGCCTGTGCAGCCCTTTCCACGGGCACGTCTGCATGTCACCAGCCCGGGACGGGGGGCGAGGGCCTGGCGCGCTGCACGTGCCGCTCCCGCGCCGAGGCGCGACTGGCTGCGCGCGCGGCTCCAGCGGCTGCGCCATGGGAGCTGCAGCCCCTGCCCTGCCGCCAAACCCGCCCTTGAACATCCAAGTGGGCCCCCCCTTTTGCCTGCTTCTGCCTGGCGGCTTTCGCTCTCCTGGGGGAATTTCCATGGCGGGAGCCCCGGCGGGCGGCTGGGGGCAGCGAGGCGCCCCGAGCCCGGCCCCGCGCAGCCCAGCCCAGCCCAGCCCAGCCCTGCCCGCCGGCCCGGTG
>VWZF01005593.1:289252-435523 GCA_013396755.1 Sclerurus mexicanus
CGCCGCCCCCGGCCCGCGGGTGCTCGGCGCAGGGGGCGGGGGGCGCGCCCGCCGCTGAGTTCCCGCCGCTGCCTTGCTCGCCCTGCGCAGTCCCTCGCCCCGAGCCGTGAGTTTTCTGCATAAAATACATTAACGAGCCCTTTCATTTGCTTGTTCCTTCAGGGTCGCGTGTTAGTTTTGTTGGAGAGGGGTGCAGGCTCTCTGCTACTCGGCGAGAGAGCTGGCAGATGTCCCAAGCGAGAGAACCTCTTCCTCCGGGGCCTGGAGGGCCAGAGCAAGCTACGACTGACAACAGCTCTTTGATCTCTCTCCCTAGAGGTAAGTTACTTTAAAGTTTCTCTGTAATTGTTGCGCCTTTTATTGGAATGATACATTTACTGATTTGTTTTGTGGGTTTTAATCCTTTTCTTTCCTCTCCCCCTGCCCTCCCCTCTTTGGTGTATCTCTGCAGCACTTTCACTTCACCTCTTTATTGTTTTAACCAGAAATGCCCATGTAAAAAAAAAAAAAAAAAAAAAAGGTGCAGTGATCTCAGCCCCAGTTTTCTGTACTTGGAAAACTGCAGTCGTTCAGAGGCAGATACTGCTCCTTAAAAATCGCTTTCCTGTTTTCAGCTTTGTGTTTTTGTTTAGAATCTCCTTGCTCTTTCCTGTAAATCTCTCCTTCCAGGTCCTGAAGTAAGTTAAGCAAGATTGATCCAATAGCAAAAGTGTTGTTCAGGCTGGAGGTCACTTTGCTGGCTTTTGGTTAGATTACTATGTGACACTGCAGCTCTAGTCGGTTTCTGAGAATATAACTTGTTTCATTTCAAAAGATTGTTTAAAAGTACATTCATCTTAAAGTGAAATTCTTTAAGTTATGTTGTATTTGCATTTGTGCAAAATACGTTGATACTCTGATCACCTTCATGTAGGGAAGTTTGACAAGTTGTATTGCAGGTTAGCCTCAAAACTGGAAAGTATGTTTGCCTCTCAAGTCCTGGTCTGTGAAGATGAGAATTTATTATTTATTTTTTTAAATTCGTTTACAGCTACAACGGTGTTTTCCAGAATTCTGACAGGAGTTTTAAAAGTCTCCAAAGAACAGACAAATAAGCTTGTTCAAGAACTGTAACTTTTTTCATAACTGGTTAACTGGAGCAGAGCCTGGTAACACAGTTGTGCAACTGTGGATTAAAGATGCAGTCATGTTTTTGTAACTTGGAAAATCAATAGCTATGTGAAATCAAATCTGAAGACTCATTTGAGAAATCAGAAAGTATCTGTAGCTAAGTAAAAAATGTTTTGGCAGGGAGATACAGCAAGTTGGCTTATACTTATCTTATTGTTGGTTGTTTTTTTGTTGGTTTTTTTTTTTTGTCCTAGAGAATGACTCATAACTTCTAACAGTAAAAAGTAATAATTTATTAAAAATAGTAAAAAATATTAGATATAGAAGATCAAGCATGCAGAACTGAACTGTTAGAATCATATTTTTGCCAGAACAATCAGTACCTGGGATATGTGTTTATTTTCAGTGTGTTCTTCTCTGTTATGTGATCAACTGGCCACACTGATTAAATTCTACTTATAGGCCATGTGCCAAAGTTAATGAAGTTGTAAGTCAGCATGAAAAGTGGTCTCATACTCACAGTGCGACTTTAAATTGAGTTTTCACTATGAACTAAAATCTTATGTAAGATTTTCAATACACACTCTTCTTTTTTTTTTTTTAGTGAAAAGTGAGGATCTGTCCACTGACAAGTTATGTGCAAAAAATCTGAATGACACAGTTACAGCTGGCAGCTTTCTTAGGGATCAGTAAGGTACAAACAAGTGTAATGCTTCAGGTTTGCTCACTGGCCACGCCTTTCAAGGCACATGCTCAATTTTAAAGCATATGTATAGTTCATATAAAGACAAGACTTTTTTAAACAAAATTCAACATTAAAATACATGATTTTTATTCTAATTAACTTAGATTTAAGGAAAACTGTGGATATTTGTTGCTTTTTTCTAGCTTAAGTCTGTTGGGGAAATGGGGGTGGAAAGAGGAAGAGGTGAGTTCATAACATTTCCAGTCTATATTCCAGTATTTCTGTTGTCAGCTTTGCAGTGTGTGGTTACAGGGTAAGGTAGTTCAGATATTCCAGGGCTGAAGATCTGAGATAGTATGTCTGGGATTTTCAACAGCCCCTATCCTTTTATTCTAGCCCTAGGACACCCAAAATTACACTGACTTCTCTAGAATTTGATGATAATTTTAAAAGCTGTGATTGACATTCATATTATTTCTGGAAATGGTTCCATATATTTACAGTGAGAAAACTGTGTGCACGTAGAATTGAAGATTCCTTAATCAGAAAAAGATGGCTTATGTTGTATTAATGATAAATAATAATATTAAGTGCATTCTAGTGGGACGGAATTTTTTATTTGTAACACCATACTTTAATGTGCATTCTATATTTGTTTAACTGATATAGATACTTTACATCCTGGGAACAAACTTCTCCTCTTCTATAGTTCTGTGAGCTATCATAAAATTCCAGATATTCAGAGTGCTCCTTTTGCTTGCTACGTGTAAATTCAGATATTGAAGATTAATTGTATTTTTTCATGAAAGGAAATGAAACTTCAATTGAATTTTGAATATTCAAAAGTCGTTATCCTACAACCTAATTAAAAATCAGACAAAAGTAATAAACTTTAGGCAGATTGCATGTATATTCATGAGTTGTGGATATGGTGAAAACTGTGGTTCTGAGACATAGTTCTGCTTACTGCATAGGTGTGGCATGCTCTGGCTTACATGATTTAAAAGAATTTTTGTGTGTTACTTTAAAAAATGTACTCTCTCAGCATCTCCTCTGTCACTGATCTTCTTAAGTTAATTCATTTTTTAATTAATTCATAAATATGAGTGAGAATGGGACTTGGCCCCTCCATAATTAGTGTGTTGTGAGAGAGAGAGCAAATGAAATAAGTGTCTTTTGTGGCAATGTCAGAACTCAACTTCAGTCTTTAAACCATTATCTGTGTCATTGAAGTTTCCTGCTCTAAGATAGGCACTGTAGGATGAAAGCTTTAACCTAATTTCTGCAAACATATTAATTGTTACTACATCCTTCCAAAAGTGTAGCCCTACTCATGCACCCTTGTTCAAGATCCTGGTTATGGCTTCTCTCTTCTCCTATAGCTCATTGCCCTTGGAACCAAATTATGACTACTTCTAGCTGTGTGATGTACTCACTGAATAGTGTCATGTCTATGCTCAGACCACTTCAGTCTGATCAGGCATTTTCTCAACTAGTAGGTAGGAAAATAATGTCCCTGAGGAAGGAACGTGATAATTAGTGGCCATTAGATTCTCTGCTTTAAGGAAAATGTTTCATGTATTAGAGGTTATGGTGTGATTATTGTCTGGACTGTGGGTAGGTAGACTTTTCTCATTAAATCATCTGCATTTAAATAAACTATGGAATATAAGAGAGAAATTCAATGGACATGGAACTGTATTTAGAGAATCAGGCCACATTTTAGAAAATGTAGAACTGTCATCTATAAAGTATTTGGAACGATTTTACTTTTGGTTGTTGGTTACTAACCGTAACCTAGAATAATAAATTATATAATAAATTAATAATATTTAGCTTTCTCAATTAAAATAAAAACAATAATAATAGTAACAGTAAACAACTTATTTTGAAATCAGGATAATTGTACTTCAACTATAAGTAACTCTTCAGGTGATGGAAATCCACTAGAATTTTTTATTTTAATGGGGTGGGGGAGGAGGATGGAGAGGTCTAGTACAAATATTAAAGGTCAAGTTCTATAAGTGACTGTTCTCTGCTGCAAATCATCTCGCTGTTGCTGAATGGAGATGCAGTTCTGATTTGATGTCTGAAGAAACCATATTCAGCAACTCATACTTCCATTCAGAAAAAGTACAAAGTACTCCTCTTCAAGAACATGATTCAAATCTCTTGGTGTTTTCTATACTTATCTGTTTTCATGATGAGGAACACTAAAGGAAACTGCTGGCCAGGTGAGACTGGGTGGCAAAAGACTTAATGCCAGGAATGTTTGGATGTTCTTGAGGCAATAATGATTATTATCACTGTAATTATTCCACTTTACCAGCAGTGCTTCAGTGTTATGAGTAATAGATTTTTTATTTTAACGGTTAACCCGTGTACTTAGATTGCTCCAATTTACCAAATACTTCCTCTCTATTTGTGTACCCACTTGCAATCTGACAAGAGTTTGAGAGAATCTGTATTAATTTGTTTCATTGCTGTGTGCCAGTACTGAGGCACTTATTGAATATTACTGATTAAAATATCTAAAACTCTGGTAAATAGACATCTGACTCTAGTTTTTCATAAAAATATACTTCTGCTTTCAGTTTCATGTGCATACCATTTCAGTAGAGTGATTCATGCCCACATGAGAGTGATAGACTTATATTTCATAGAGTTGGCTGTAAAAGTCTTGCATCAAATTTGAAATACTTTCTTTCCATCTCATGGGCTGATTTTACATCACAATAGTTCTTAAATTCAGCTTCAGGCCCCCAGAAGTTAAATTTCTCTTTAAACATTTTTTTTTCCTACTGCGTGACATCCAGCAATGAGTGTGTTATCCTAGTGTTTTTATTTGGATCAGCAATGCAGTTTTGAAGTAAATCTCCTGTTTGCCTCTACTTTGGTTTGCATTGCAGAGTGATCCTAGGGAGTGACCTGGACTGGCTTCCTTTTGTACAAAATAATCTGAAAGATGCACTGTAGGAATGTGCCTAATATGCTCCAGCCATTAATAAGCCTTGAGTCTTTGAGATAATTCCGAGAGCTAGTCCAAAGTAGAAAGACCTTGCAACATGTATAATATGGAATTTGTTCTTTAAGTTAACTCTTACACTGTACAGCCCAGTTTTATTGGGCCATGTTGTTGCTAATACAACCATAGCTATCAAGTATTGCCTAGCACTTTTGTGAAACTGGTTTTGTATGCATGTTGGATGAATGACGTAAATTTATAACTGAACACATAATTAGTATGATTATTTGTGAAAAGAAGTTTTTACTTATATATTTAACCTCTTTAATGCTTCTAATAATGCAGAGTACCTATTTGCATGTTGCTATTAATTTTTAAGTTATCATGACTCAAATTTGTTCTAGGCTGTCAAACTTGTAGTACATTCATAGTTGTTCCATAGCCTGCACCTGGAAAATTCTGTGTAAGAGTTTTCCAAGAAGAAGCTCAGTTAAATTGCTCTAATTTTGAGAGACTAATTTTTTCAGTGGCATTTTTGAGGACATTGAAAGTTGCAATGAGACATCTAAGTGAAAACCATTGAAATTAAATTAGTCTAAATAAGTTTTCATTTTCTAGTTTTCAAACACTCAAACATCTAATTGGAGGCTTCAAACTCCATAATTTATGGTTTATAAATATTAATTTGATGTTAAAACCAGTCCTTAATGAAATGAGATTGTTTCAGGCAAATCATGAACCGGAACAGGCATTCTGTTACATGAACTGTTGAACTTACTTGTTACATGAAATGCCTAAAAGTTTTAGGCATTCCATGAAGTAGATGGTAGGTGTAACTGTTAATGGCTACATTGTGAAACCTGGTACTATCATAGTTCCTTTGTATTATTGTTGTTAACAGTGGAATTTTCAGTAGGAAATAGCATCCTCAGTGGTTCCTTGCCAGTGAGGATATTAATGAACAAAGGAAGTGTTAGAAATGCAGTATTTGTCACATGGTCTTCAATCCCTCCCAACAACAGTAGGCTTGAGACACAGAATTGATTGTTTTATTTCCTTTTGGAAACTTTGTTTGACTTTTTTTTAATTCATAGATCTATGTTTGTGTTTTGTGGTTTTATTTTTCTTCTGTAATTTCTCTTTCCTTTGGAGGATAAAAGTTCATTTGGGATGATTTTAACTTTGCATATGTATGTTTAAATCTGCATCTACTTGTTAACTCAGGTCTTCTGAGGATTGATGTTTACATCCCAACAACTGGGTCAAATTTAGGTGTTTAAGTAAGCTTTGCCCTGTGTTTCCATCTTTTCTCTGCATCTAAACAATAAAACTGCTGGACTGTTAGTGACTGCATTTTTGGAGGTCACAATGACTCCACTATGCCAGTCCATTTTGCTTATTCCTCTCTCCTTGAGAATAATGCACCCAGGTTTCCAGAAGCCTTTCTGAGAAGTTGCTTTTGCTTTACTTGTTATTTCGTGCAGTCCACCATGTTGCTGGTGAACAGAAAATTAATGTGTCAGAGCAGCAAAGCCTTCTGTTGTTGCAGCAACAGGATTTTAAATTCATTTTATATACAAACTCATAAATTTTATAGGCAAATTCTAAACCTGTTTCTCAAGTCCAGTTTGTCATTTTACTTGTTATGGACTCCTATGGTTCACATGCCTGTAAGAGATGGCTGAGTCAGAATACAGGCTTATGTGTCATTTAATGAACAGAAAACAGCTGTCAATCACACTCTAAGGACATGCAATCCACTTAATATGGACATTTGTTTCCATGTTTGTGCTACAGAGTTACTGACACATTAAGATACAATACCATGTTTGAACACCTTGAGAGAGAGCCTTTTCTGAATAGAGATGTCATGGGACATGAGGGCGGCTGGAGTGTGAATGTACAAATGGACAAGCACTTGGAGAAGAAAAGTTGGTTATTTGTCAAAGGCTCGAGCTCTTTAAAGTGTGTCTTGCAAATGTACATTCATCAACTATCTTTTTTGTGTTTTCTACCAGTTTTGTGTATTAATTTGACCTCCACTCAATATGCTCTATATTATAGCAGAAGATAGAACCAATGTAGCTCTGAAAAGAGATACATCACTGGGATGTTCTAAGAATTTTTCAGGAATTAGTCTGATGTGTATCTGAGCAACTTTCCAAAGGCATAGAAGGCAGAATTGGAAGGAATCTGGGGAGATTTCCTTTTATACCCTTTTTGCTTAAATATGCATAAGTCTTTCTTGGCAGTTCTATTTGTTAAATTTTCTTTTCGATAGGGCTGTAATAAGAGGCTTGTTGCTGACCCAGACTGCTGACATTGTTTGGTTGGTGGAGTCTTGTAGAATGTATTTGTCATGTTGCAAAGAAGTCTGTGTAACCAGAAGCATAGTCTCCAAACTCAAACAGAAGCTAATAATGAATGTTGCAATAGTCTCAAAGGTGAAAACAAGTTTGGATTCTAAGAAATACATGTATTGCTGTGTAATTTAAAAATGAACATAGCAAGATGATGGTAAAAAGAATGCATGTACTATAAAAGTGATTTATATGTACTTCATCAATTCCAATTTTTTTTTTTTTAAAAAACAAACAGCAATTCCTTTTACTCACTTATTTAATGAAGCAGTAATTTTGAGATGTGACTAAAATTTTAATTTTTTTCACTAAGTGGCTTACCAGTTTTCTGTATCATAGGTATGATTGGGCTGTTCACCATCTCAGTTCTATACTTTGCTAGCGTGTCATTTCTCTCATTTATTTAAACCTTAAACTTCCATTATTCTCTGCACAAGTAGAGTTTTTGCCTATGCTTACCTTCAGGGTAAATCACAGGGTGTTCTGTATGGATGTTATTCCTGGGGCTTTTAACTAAAAGCTCTTCAGCCCTGGCACTGGTGTTAGTTTAGGGGAAGTACATAGCCACACAGGTTTCTGGGTTGGGGCTGAACTGTGGTAGGTAAGAAGTCTGTGTTGCTTTTGTGACATGGCCTAGAGTAACTTACTGTGGTTTTAAAGAGAGATTGGATTTATACTTAAGCACTGCCAGACTCAGAACATAATGAGTCTATTCTTCCCATTATTTGTGCTAAGAAGAGCATCTCTTTTTCTTCTTGGCTCTCAGTTTTGGAGTGTAGTCAGGTGACAATGGAAGGGTGTACTAAAAGAAGCAGAAGCTAAATTACTAAGAAGTCTTACACAAAAAAAATAATTAAGGATAAGCTGATTGATACAGAAAAGTGTTATAAATTTATTTGAAGATGCAATAGAAAAAAGTCATACCTGTCTATGGCCAGATTCAGTCATTAGTAGTTTTGTCAGCTGTAGGCTTTATTAAAGATGCTCTTCCACAAACATGGCACATCAAGGAAGAGTAAAGTCATTGTGTTGGTTCTTCATAAACTACTGTTGTCACTATTCTTATGCACCTAAATAAAAGTAATGGCATAAACAAAAGACAGACTCAGGAATGTTCTTGAGGCTGTCTTTGTGTGGGATTTGATATAGTGGGTATGTTGTAGTTCCACCTCTAGTATTAAAAAAAAAAAAGAAAGAAATTTTGATCCCTTCTTCAGCCGTTTGTTATAAGGAATTAATCAATAAATTCCTTTGTACTAAAACTGAGACATGGTACACATTTAAGAAAAAGCAACTGAATCAAGACAATAGAGTGTGTCTATTTCAGTGTTCTGATGCACTGGAACTGATGTATGAAAAAAAAGCTCACATAAAGACAGCTTAAGGTCTCTTTCTAAAGCCCCATTTTACTAAGTCTGGCTGGGATGGAGTTAATTTCCTTCATAGCAACCCCTGTGGTGCTGTGTTTGAGATCAGTGACTCAAACAAGGTTGACAGCACACCAGTGGTTTGGCTGTTGCTGAGCAGTACTTGCACAGCATCAACGTTTTCTCTTTTCCCACTTTTTCCGCCCCCAGTGACTGGACTGGGGATGGGCATGGGGTTGGGCGGGGACACAACCCAGGCAACTGGCTCAGGTTGATGAGATGGCTATTCCATGCCATGTAATGTCATGCTCAGCAATAAAAACTGAGGGAAGGAGGTTTCAGGGGGAGGTGCCTGTTGCGTAGAGATTAGGTTGGGCATTGGTCTGTTTGTGGGAGATGGCAAATGATTGCCTTTGCATCACCTGTTTTATTTTTCTTTCCCTTTTTCTTCACTTATTAAACTGTTATCTTGACCCACTAGTTTCCTCCCTTGGACTCTCTCCCCTAGTCCTGCTGGGGGCTGGGGGAGGGAGTGGCTGTGTGGTCCTTAGCTGCTGCCCGGGGTGAGCCCATCACCACATTGGGCAGGATCTGTCAGGATGAGGTGCTCCAGTAGGCAACTCTGGAGTGCAAAGTAAGATACCAAATACCTGTGTGTGTGTGTTTCTGTTATGCACATTCATGGAGAAGTCTTCATGTGAATTCAATAGATCAAAGAAGAGATACTCAGTGTTAATTGTAAACTTCTTATCAAAGCTGGTTGGTGTTCCATTGCAACATTATTTCTTTTTTTTACTTTTTAATAGTGCCTCTTCCTTTTTTCTTGTTAGCTCCTGATATGGTCTACATGGTTTTGACTGGTCATTTACCGTATCCAGCTAGAATAAAAAAAGTGCACAGGAAAAACACACATATAACCTAGATAGTTAAAAAAAAAAAGGAGGAAAAATAATAACTGAAAATAAGCAGAGGGATGAAAACTAAATTCATATGAATAATGATGACAGATTGTATTCTGCCCTCCTTTTCAGATTTCGTAGATAAAATTGTAATCCAGAACACTGAGGGCCCCATAACATTAACATTATTTCCTTAGAGCTGTTCACTGTTTACTACATAAAATAGTAGGGTGCTGCACAGTTGCATCCTATACAAGAGAACTGTATACAGTACCTCTGCAATTCTGTACTAGCACTGCCCGGTGCATATTGTAATTTTGGTGTCAATACTCAAGTAAAGTAATTTAGGAGCACAATCTCTTAAAATAGCTTATTTAAGCTTAGTGTTTTTGTAAAGCAAAGTGCTTTTAAACCAGCTCTGTCCAGAACACTGCTTATTTTTATTCAGTCTATTTCAGAGCACTTTTCAAACATTTTTGAAGCACATTTGCACCTTGTACTTAACTGCACAGGCAAAATCATCATACTTCAATACAGTTGATTTGTATTTGATAGACAGTAGGTAGAAATAATTTCTATTTGATGTGTGTCAAAGGGTTGAAAAACTTTTTTTTTTGTTTTGTTAATAGGAATAGGATGAGTATCTCAATGAGATTAAGTCATTAGGGCAAGGGGCAAAACTCATTGAAGTCAAGTGACATTTTCCCAATCATTTCAATAACTATGCCAATCCCAGTGAAATAGGTCCTCTCAGGATGGATGTGAGGCAATATTGACAAGTTGTTGAAGAAAGAGTGGTGGGAGGGAGGGCTGAGAGAGAAGTACCATGAAGGTAGCTGAGTCAGACATTTCAGAGGTGGAAATTGATAGAAGGGAAGCAGCAGTGCTTGAAGGCACATGCTACTTTACACTTAAGATGGCATATATTATTTTGAGCGATATCCAGTGCCTCAGTTTAATAGGATGGATAACAAAGGCAGAAAGTTAGGATTTAAAATCAAACTGCTGTGGGTTACATGAAGAAACTAACCTTTACTATGTCACAGTAGCAATAAATGATTTTTCTGTATCTCAGGACTGGAATAGTTGCTTTACTAGAGGATATGGTATCATTACATTATGATTAGGGACATTTTCTTCTTTGAAACTATAAATAAATAGAGCTCACACACTTTTCAACATTTGCTCATTTAGATTTGCTGTAAATATTAGATGTTGTATGTATAGTCAAAAAAAAAAAGTACAGGAGATTGAAAATATTTAGTGTTTTACAGATCCCTTGAGTAAGCGATATAAACTGATAATCTGTTGCTGTGACTAATGAACAAAGTAATTCCAGATTTGAAAATATTTCCTTGAATGCCAGTAGGAAAAATCTGTAGCAATCAAGAACAGAAAGATCTGTGTGTGTGAATTTGATTATTAAAACATTAATGACAGTGAAGATGAAAACTCTCACTTGCCTTGGTTTGAGGAAATCCTGCTCTGCATGTGTTAACTGGCAAAATCATCAAAACAACATGATCTGTTATATTGTGAAATAAGCTTAAGAATCCCTCAAATAATCTTACTATGGAAATTTTCATGCATCTTGTGTGTACTTGGAGGGAAGAAATATTTTTTTTTCATTATAGGCTATATATTGACTTTATTTAGCAATGGCTTTTAAAATGCCCCCCTCCTTTTCTTTTTTTTTCCAATGAAAATTAGATAATTTTGCTATAATAATTTTTTGAATTTCCATACTACTCCATTTTGAAGTTTCAACTATATTTGTCTTTCATTATATGTTTCATTGTAAATAACAGAAAACAGACTTTTGTGAAATTTTTTTTATATGCTAGAGCTACATATATATCGGCAAAAACTAATGGGTTTTTTTGTGTGACAAAGCTGTTCAAATTTTTATATGAAAATTTAGTGGAAGGTAACCAAATATAAAAACACTCTCAACCATAACTTGTTTCAAAAACTGTTCACTATTATTTGCATGATTAGATACAATATGACTAAAAGACTCTCTTAAACAGAAATTATTTTGATGTAGGCCAGAAAACAAGTTGAAAATCGACTTTATTAGAAATTAGTTCTAAGGAAACAAAATGAGATGCTGTTATATTTTATGCTCTCTTACTTTTAATTTTTCCAAAATGAGTTTTGTTTACATAGAATAAAAAATGCAGAAACTAATACCTTAAAATTTCTTTGGACTTAGAAAAAGCTGACCAAGAGAATACTGTGGCAGGAGATAAAGATAGAAACCAGCCTTCCAGTAACCGAAGTATACAAGCAGAGATACAAGAGCAGTCCATCTGGGGAAATTGCACTGATGGTGACCTCATCACAAGTAAGTATTTCCAGAACAAATTGCTGCCTTTTAGGCTTACTTTTGCAGTGTAACAGAATACCGCCTGTTGACTGTGTTAAATGTGTGTCAAATGCAATTGTGGTGCAACTGTAATGCAAATCTACTGAATTTATTTCCCAGATTGACTTCTGTCAGCATGCATGAGGAATGAGTATAAAGAAAGGTGTGATTTGGGTGGTGCAGTATAGTATAGACCTCTGTAGCATCTACATTTTAAAGCCTTAATGTTATGTTCTTCCCTTATCATTAATAGTATAATTAGTAGGCACATGAGTTCTGGTGTGCAACTGTGCTTAGGTGACACGGCCCTTGATTTCCCAGGCTCTATACTTAAGTGGGAGAGTAGACTATGATGTTGCTTCCAGAAACACCGACTGCTGTTCAGGTGTAAGTTTTTTAAGAGTTATTCCTTTCAAAAGTTATTCCTTTCAAAACTATAAGAATGCTGTAAAACAAGATTTTAGACCTATGCTATAGAACTGTGGAGTTTTTTTAATTGATTTTCCTAAGTGTACATTCCTAATGTGTCTTGAATTCTTTAAAACATAAAAAGGTATGCAAGATTATTCCCATTTTTCTGTCTTGAGTTGAAGATCATATGTTGTCCAAATGATTACCCACAATTGCTCCCTCCTAAGTCAAAAATATTTCTGTCAGCTGCCAGAGCTAAACTGCTCTAAAATTCTGTGAATGCTTGAACGTTAGTTGCTCAGGGGAGGGGCAGTATGAGAAACTGTTCTCTAATTATAGGGTGTATTCAGAAAGCAAATGGACTAAATGCGCTGAGTGGTGCTCCAGCTCTCTGAGGTCGTTGTCTGATCACACACTTCAGGGTCAGTCTGTCTTTACACTGCACACACACTGTACACAGTGGGATAAATTTGTATTTTTGGACTTGCTGTTGTCAAAACTGGTGATTTTTGCTGGAGTTATTGGTTTCTTTTCAGTTTTTTTTTGTTTGTTTGTTTTTTTGTTCGGTTTTTTTTCAGTTTTTGTTGTTTTTTCAGGTTTTTTTGGTTTTGGTTTTTTTTCTGTGTGGGTGGTGTTTTGCTCTGTAGTTTTTTGGTCTTATCTATACATTCACTTCTCCTGAACTTTGTGTTAGCATTTGAAGTTTTTTTAAAATCTTAGTTAATCGTTTTCTTTCTAAATAATGAATCCCAACAAATACTTACATCCCTAATGTATAGTTACATATAATTACATAGGAATAGTTACATAGATCCTTTACAAGAAACTTGAATTTAGCATGTCAGATATTTATTTGACAATTTAAAAGTAATTTACTTGAAGGGCTATAAAGAGGGAGAATTGTCCTGCTCAGACCAAGAGTCTACTTAATCCCAAAAGATTATTATTTTAGACCTAACTGTCCCTGGACAAACAATTGCTTATGTAGAGTATGTGTGTGTGGGATCTGCTTTTGGAATGGCCTCCTTCTCATTCCCTCTTCCTGGAAGCTTTCTTATTCTCACACCCATGTGTATGCAGTTTTATGTCATAGCAGTTAGCAGCGTGGCTGAACTATGGAGGAAAGGAAGGAGGACTGTAGGGTGGTGCTGTGCTTCCTGTAATCTGTTCACCACAAAGATGTACTGCAGTGGCCCTGGTGTGGGAATGATACATTTTTTCAACACATAGTAGAAACTAACACAGTGTGCAAACCCCTGGTAAAGTGACTTGCTGATTATATGTAGTTATATCTCTGTGATAGGAGGGTTATTTGCTGCTGAGTTAAAAAAAGTAACAGGGAAAAGGGCAAAGATAGGATAAAATTCAGAGGTGTAAGGTACTGTTGCAGTCTGCACAGCTGTGCTCTTCCTGGAGTCACTAGTAATTTTACCTTTGACTTTGTGAAAACATATTTAGGTCAAAGTCCTAAGTTTCCAAAGCACTTAGTCTTAATAATTGTGTATTAGAGGCTTTATTATGGGTCATATTTGATTAGATGCTATGATGCAAACATCTCTTTGCTTCAAGTTAATGATATATTTTTAACCTTTAATTCAAGTCTTCTAGGAGGGCTGTTAGTATGGAAGTTTGTTCTACTTTTAAAAATTGAGGAACCATGCTTGACTCAATTACAAATACTTTTTGTAGTTTGCAGAAGTTTTACAACTTGATATACCTAGTAACTAAAGTTTGAAAACTAGTACGAGTGCAGCTTGTTTATCACAAACATTACTCAGGTATTTCATGTAAGTATTGTAGCTCAGAATGGTCTTGATTTGACCAGATCTATTAGCCTACCGAACTAAATTTAGCAGACTATTGTATATTGAAAGAAACTTTATTTAAATTGTTTTAGGCAGGGTATGCTTCAGTTTTCTCAGGTATTAACAACTGTTCACCACTATCCTAATGATTCAGTTTCTTTTTTTCCCATAATGATGGTTTTCTGCCCCCACGGTTGATACACACTCCATTTGTCTTAGCATTAGTTTTTGTTTTATAAATGTTTCCAGCATTTAATTTCCAAGGTTTTCCTTGTTTGCAGCTGTTTTATCCTGCTGTTATATGGAATTAGATTAATCAGTCAGTTTTATTGGCACACCAACAACAAAGTCCAGTGTTTGAGTCCCTGTAATGACTTCATTATGTATGATTTCTCATTTGCACTTGTGAACTCAGCTTGCCAGGCAACGCCAATAAACTAAAATGCTGCTCCCATTTTCCACAGTAAGATGTTTTACATTCACCTTGCTCCACCCTTTCAGTTCTTTTTGCAAGCTCTCTTTTTTTAACCTCTAGAGATTTCCTCCAGATTAGCCTTTCCCCCACCTCCTTTGGAGCATCCCTTCTCCCAGTGAATGAAAATGTTCATAAGATCCTGGGTAAATTGTTAATCTTATGGAAAGCTTCAACTAAGGAATTAATTAATTGTTTTTTAAGAGAGCTTGAGAATCAAAAGGTTACTGTATCCTGATATATAAAAAAGGAAGAGACATGTAAGAAGGAAACAGTTGTATTAACTTTCTGTATTAATTGTTAATGTACTTGCATAACCTGTTGCTGGAATACTCTGTTCAGTTGGAGAAGGATCAGGGGAGAACCACAAATATCTGAGGAATGACTGGAGTACTTGAAAGCACGCTTATTGTGGAAAACCTCATGGAATTCAATCTGTTTATTGTTAACTAGGGGCATAAAGAGGGGCTTTGCATAGTCTCTAAGAAGCATATCACAACAAACAGAAATTTGGTAAGACGGTTCTTCAGCTGTAGCAGACAAACTGAGAACTAGATAATGTCTGGAAGTTCAATTAGACTAGAAATAAGGTGTACAGTTTTAAATAGAGTATTTGAGAACAGGAAGAACTGCTAAATATTTGATGGTGTTAGGTATGTTGAATTTTCTTTACAAGGTGTTCATTGCTATCCATATTCTTCAATTTTAAACCTGAGTAAAGAAGAGCCTTTCCACAGTGGTTTCCCCAGTTGGGATGACCCCTATATTTTTCAGTGCAGAGACCTATTCCTTTCCCTTCACAGATACACATATTTTGTATTTTATTTCAGATTGTAGAGGTTCTGCTTTTCAAAAGAGCTTTAGAGTAGCTCCATCTGCTATCTTTTTTTGCAATGCATTTTAAATATCTGCAAACACCTTCTGCTTATTTTCATTGTATGATCTGGTGGCCTATAATGGAGTGGGTCTGCTTCTGTTGTCATTCTCCACTGGCAAGTGAGGAAGAGTGGATGTTAAAGCAGCAGCAGGGTAACCTGTGGCCATAGGAATGAAGCCATAGCAGTTTTTGTTGCTCTGTGTTACCATAATGCCCTGCTTTGTTCTCTGGAAGTGGTTGGGGATTTTTTTTTTCCCCTCTTAGAGGAAAAATACTATAAAGGTGGATTTCAGAATATTTAGGCAGATTTTTGCAATGGGAACTAGGTTATCATCAATGCATGCTATTATGCAGGGAAGGAAATGTTTAGGAGGGAAGAAAATGCCAGTCTTGAACACTATTTACTTGTGAGGATTTAATCTCCTTTCCAGTCCTCAAGCAGAACCTTAGCTATGTGATATTTAAGAAAACAAAAAACATCTACCATAGATTCAAATTGTCATGAATAATTGATTAATAATAATCCAATTCTCAAGATTAAATACCTAAAATATGCCCATGTTTTAGAACATAGAAAGGTCATTGCTATCCATCATTTCCCAGCTTCAATTGCCTTTCTCTTCCAAGCCCCCTTCTGATAAGAGTGGTTCTTCAGAGAAAGGGATGCTTCATTCAGCTCTGTGAGGATCAAACAATTTTAGATGTTCTTATGCCCACTATTTTATTTACTATAGTCTTCTTTACTGTGTTATGTTTTATTGAAATATAAACCTAGATATTTTTCTCTTTTGGTTTTCTATATTTTTATGTTGCCATTTTTACTTTGCATGATTATTTATTTAATTTTAAGGTCTGGGGGTTCCCTTCTTCATCTGGCTGAGCGTTTTCTGTAGTTTAAATTGTGTTGTTTGGGACTTCTTTTTTTCCAACAAGAAGATAATCTGCTGTTAGAGCTGTTCATTTTGTTTGGCATTAATCCAAATATCTTTCTTTTGCTATTTTATGGGGCAGAGTAATCTTAAAATTACTGTGACTTCAGATGATCCTGTTTATTTTGTCTATAAAATAATGCAAAGTGCTTGAGATAACATAAATTATTCTATTCAAAGCTAGAAATTATGACAGAAACAGTCTTCTTCCAGCATAAAAAACTGTGAGTACAGAAATTGTACAGAATAGATTGATGGAAATTATTATGCAGAATCTGAAAGGTGTATTATTTTAGTTAAAGAAGTGATTTATGTACATTGTTCCAAGTATACCCAGGTTTAAAAAAGTGTGAACCTATGAATGAACAAAAGTTAAATCAGTTCAATACTTACATGCAGCAACACAGTATTGATATATTGAACCTTATTTAAATAAGGTAAATCTTTGAGGAATGTGGCTACTAGGAGTAATGGAGGAGTAGAGGTCCTCCTTGAGAGCTCCTCTCCCACAGAGATTTTCTAATCCTCTCCCCAGCAGGGAACTACCCTGTGTTATTTCTGTTTCTTCCCCTGACTGGGCAGATCTCTTACTACTTCTGTTTCAAAAGTCCTCAAAAAACCTCTTCTCGTGCCTATTGAGAGGTCTGCTGAGTTGCCATAACCTTTTCATTTCATTTTCACAGAATCATGGAATATGCTGAGTTGGAAGGGACCCAATAAGGATCATCGAGTCCAACCCTTAGGCCTGCACAGGACCATCCCTAAGAATCACACCATGTGCCTAAGAGTATTATCCAAATGCTTCTTGAGCTCTCAGGCTTGGTACTGTGACTACTTCCCTGGAGAACCTGTTCAGTGTCCAACCACATTTTGGTAGAGAGGGATTTTCAACTGTGCCCTTACAGTTACAGTCTTCAGAGTTTAAGACAAGGTCTTTGGTGTTAGCCTGGAGAAGAGGAGTTTCAGGGATGAACTTATCGCTCTGTACAACCACCTGAAAGGAGGTTGCAGCCAGATGAGGGTTGGCCTCTTCTCTCAGGCAGTTAGTGCCAGGATGACAGGACATAGCCTCAAGCCAGGGTAGGTTTAGATTGTACATCAGGAGGAATTTCTTCACAGAAGGGGTGTTAAGACATTCGAATGGACTGCCCAGGGAAGTGGTGGAGTCACTGTCCCTTGAAGGTCTTTAAGGAAAGACTGGACGTGGCACTTGGTGCCAAGGTCTAGTTGACATGGTGGTGTTTGGTCATGGGTTGGACATGATGATCTCAGAGGTTTTTTCCAACCTAAATGATTCTGTGATTCTCTGGGATTCTGTTTACTGAACTCACCTGTGAAATGAGCCAAGTGTTGCTGGAATTATTAGTTCCTTACTTGTAAACAGAGCAGCCAAGATGCAGATATTTTCTGTGTAGCCTGTTCCCTTTGACTCTAGGGTGAATGCTCTAAGGCAATGCAGTTAATGATGGACTGAGGTAGATGAGGAATTTGTATACTCTGTGGTGACTCCATGTGGAGAAATAAACTTCTTGCTGTTGTTGATCCATTTACAGAACAGTAGTCAAACTTCAGTGAGAACTTTAAACTGCTCCAGATGACCATAAGACAGATGCATGTATTCTGCCTGTAGCCAGAATTAACCTGAAGCCTTTCCTTTTCTGTTTTACCTTACTTCTGATGCTCAAAATGTTGTTTGAATTTATGTTCTGAGGCTGGGGAAGTTTGGATGGCAGTAATCATCAGTATAAGACAAAGGTGAAATTCTTTAAGTAATATTGAGATTACTGTGTTTGCTGTGTTTAGGCCTGAAGTAAATTGTATCTTAATTTCAGAATATTTTCCTTTGTTGTATTGGTACTGTCTCAAGAATTAATGTGTTCTTATGCCTAGATGGGAAAGAATATTTATATTCTTTTCCTGATTATTTCCACATATAGGGGTAAAAGTACAATATGCTTGTACTAATTCCTTAAAGAAAAAGTAATAAAACTCTTGACTGCATTCTGTGTGAAATATTTTACTACAAAACCAATGAGTCAGTGTGGTTTTAGTCTATTTTCAGTACACACAGTATTCAGTTAGCCATATTTAGCAAAGAAAACGCAAAATTACAAAGTGTATGAAAGTATCATCATGCAAGTTGTACTTTCATGAACTTGTCTACTGGCAAAAATGTTGAACTTAAACCATGCCAAAAATTCTCTTTTTCTCTTTTTAGATTTAATTTTGTATTTGCTGTCATGCTTGTGAAAAGCTTGGAGTAAGTTTATAGAGCTGAAAAGTAGTACTGTATGTTGTGTGTACATCAAAATAATTCTTTATAAGATTCAAAAAAGTTTTCAATATTTTGAATTTTTTATTTAAAAAATTCACTGATAAAAAAGTGAAAAATAAAGAGGGACTCATGGTCACAGCAGAAGCCTTAGCTAAGTAATCATGGTTAAACGTTGTTCTTCTTTATATAGCTATGCAAAGGAAAGAAAAGACTGAATACTGCCTACTTCTTCTGCATTCTGGTAATACCTATAGTGCAAAAGTACCCACAAGTACCTTTCCCTGAGAGTATTTTTGCAAAAGACAAGGAAAAACAGGAGCCTCTGACCTATTTGTGTGTTGTTGTGGTGGTGGTTTTCTGTTTTTCTGTGGTTTTAAGGTTTTCCCTTAAAAAATTCTTCACTATCCAAACACAGAGGAACTTTTTGAAAAAACATTAAAATGTCAAACAGCTGTGGTCACTGAGGCTATTTCTAATACTGGTTTTGTTAAACCATTCTACTGATGAGGTAGGCCTCCAGACATATTTAAGAGAATGATGAATTATTTGTCACCTGAGCCTTAACTATTTTTAAATGAATGAACTGTAGCATGTGAGAAGCATGCTTTTGTATGGATTCTGTTCTTCAAATTTGTGATTATAACTGCAAACCCATGGCGTTCTAGCACAAGAACTTTTAAATTCTGGGTTTATGTCTGGACCCATGAATTTTAGAGGCTTAAATTTTACTTCTAAACCTCCTTCCCTCAAATTCTATGTAGTATCTCAGTTATGTTTTCATTTTGAACTATAAATATTATGATACTTGTTTGAGAAAATTTAGCAATGCCAATGTTAATTACAGCAGAATATCAACTAAGAGACTATTTCCTGGTGCAGAGGTTCCTCAGGCTTAAGTGAGTTTTATTAATTTATAGCTCAGACTTAAGGCTGTATAATGTTTACATAAAATGTTATGAAGGTTCGCTTATGAGGCAAGTCAATTAGAGCAAACTGTTAGGCAAGCCTGTTAAAAAAAAGTGGCCTATGAGTCAAATTTGACCTTCAGGGCAAGTTTTTGCCACTGAGAGACAGCATAAACCTTTTGCCCATTCCTTACTGGATCAGGGGCAAGCCTGACTTCAAGTGTGGGTAGCTCTGAAATAGATCTTCAAAAATCAAACCTCTTAGTCAGTTAGAAGGCATGTACCTGTCCGCATCTCCTTTCTTTATTAGGACAGGTGCATATTTTAACCATATTCTATAAGTTTCAAGTTGAAATAAAATTTGCATATTAACAGAAAAGCAATGAAAGATTATTATGCTGACCAGAATTGGTCATAAGAATGTAGGAGTAGTGTCAAACCAGAATAAATATTTTTTTTAGTTCTGTACAATTCACTGATCTCCTGTATTTCTGAAGCATACTCTTTTTGCTTGAATTTTAAAATGAAGGAAACTAAGTTTTGGTGAGGACATTTGGGATCAGTCTGCCTGGAAAGGTTTGCCTTAGGGATCAAACTCAGTTTTTCACAGGGGTGATATAGAGAAGTATTTGGATGGTGAGGCAGGATACATAGCTAACTTTGGGTAATGCAGATGTAGTTTTCTTATTCGAATGACACTATCTCATTTAGTATTTCCCATCTTACTTCGTAACTATGACTTTGTCAAGTGTTTCCCTACCTCAGTAGTTACTCTTTTTACTGTGTGATGATTTTTTAGTGATAACAGTCACTGTCGTATTTATAATGTAAAATCAGTATTGATAAATATTTTTGTACAGTAATAGATCTTTCAGTGGGCCTATACACTAATTACTCTATGAAGTAACCAGCAGCATACATTAATGCATATGAAATAGTTATAAAAATCTTATACATGTTTTGTAAGAGTCTTCATTACAGCTATTCTGTAAGCTGTTCTGGATCGAAGCTTGGAAACTTGAAATTAGTGTGAGTTTTGTTTTTACAACAAATAAGACAGTGTTTAACTTTGGAAAGATATGGAAAGGGAAAAAAAAAACTTACAACACCATTTTAAAGGAGGAATTCTAGTAAATGGTATTTTTTTTTATCCTTTCCTCTCCTTGTTCCATTTCTTTGACTGTTCCTTCATCTACTTCTCTGTCCACTTGATTTTCTGATTCCCATCTGTAGCAGAGTGTTATACCTGAGGAAACTTTTCCCTACAATTTAATTGACAAATTCAATCTAAATTTTAAGTAAATCACTATTTGGTTTTGACTCTTTGTGCATTACAGATTATCTGCTACTCTAGCTCTATGAGAAGAACATCGTAATAGCGAGACCTCGTTTGCTGTGCTGTGCTCCCTCCTTGAACAAGAGAAAATAACCTGGCAAAAGCTTTTGTTCATTATCACATCTGCATCCACACCAGGAACTCTGCTGGGATAGCTGGAATAGGGCAAGAAGTTCAGGTCTCATTAATATTTTGTTGAATATTTGTGGGACAGGTCCTTATGGAAAAGGAGAGAAGACTTGTTTGATAGTGCAGGAAAGGTTCACATAGAATTTGAAAGGTTCACATATACTTTGCTTTCAACACTTAGAGATAGAAATACATTTCACAATTACTATAATGGAATGGCACTTTGAAGTTTTGACTTATAAAAAAACCCTTCAGAATTTGGACTAATTTTGGAAGAAAGTAAAGGCTATATATTAGTCATATGGTAGAAAGTGGTGGCTATCACAGTGGACTCAAAGTTGGAAGAGTGCTGAAGGTTTGTTCACATTTTTAGTAAATTATTCATCATCCTCTTTCCCATATTTGTTTTATAAAGTAAAAGTAGAAAAGACTGACCCATCCCTATCATAATTCTGACTCCAAGCCATTTCTCTCTTTCCTGTTTGCATAATTTTCTCTAGTGCCCCTTTTCCTTCTTGTTTGTTTGTTTGCTTGAATAGTCCTTTTTTTTTCTGTTTCCTCACTTCTTTCTCTATTACAATGACATATCTGTAAGCAATGACAGTAAAGTTGTGCTTCGAGGCTGACTGGAAAAATTTTTCAAGTACTTCAGTATAAAAGCCTGTTTCAGCATCTGTGTGTTAACATCAACATTTAAGGTGTTTCACAAGGATCAATGAACTTTCTTATTAAATATTCTGACTTTTGGAGAATTAACAGTGAATTGAATGTTAGGAAAGGATACTGTGCAATTCAGGCAAAAAACCTGAACTGTTAAAATTTGCAACACAATATGAAACTTAGCTTCTAGTCAAGTGATTATGTGCGATTTAAATTTTCATAAAATAAAAAAAAAAATAACCTGGTCCTAGTTTGTAGCTATGGTCAAAAAGGCAAAGTTAAAGACTGAAAATGGAGAATACCAATAAAAAGGATGTATTTAAAAATAAAATACTGATGATTTTTGAGTGGTTTGCGTTCTCAGTACAGCACTGTAGAGAAATGGAATTTTGGCTAAATTATCTTAATGCTAGTTAAATATAAGGTGGTAGGGAAATATTTCCATTGTGAGTTGTTTAGTTGTATCAGCCTAAGTAAATGTTATGCCACAATAAGATGTAGCGAGTTATGCTGAAGATACATTAAAGAAAATGGTGCTGGAATTAACTCCAAAGGCAGAGGTATGGCAGCAACACAAATAAAATGGCAGATGTGACTCTTCAGCAGTGTGGATAAGGAAGTATTGAAAACAGTGTGGTTCTGTCCTTGTACCAGGTATTTGAGTGGCTTCCTAAGGGTTTTTGTTCGGGGCCAAGAATGCAAGAAGTGAGACTGAGGTGTTTCCCAAGCAGAGAACAGCTGCACAGCACAGAGGGATGGAAGCAGCAGTTTGCCTCAGCCATCGCCACCCTGGTCAAGTGGCTGCTGGTGCTGAAGGTGCCATGAATGCTTTTGTGGGGCTGAAGGCTTGTGTCAGCAGCAAAGGGAGGTTGTTTGCCTTTGATGTAGTTGCTGTCTTCGCTGTGAGGTTGCTGCTGCACTTTGGATCTTTTTGGGTAAGAGAAGCTTGCAGCCTGAGCTGTGACTTTTTAAAGCTCTTGAATTGCAAAAGGACAAAAAAAAAAAAAAGGAGCTAAATCCTAATGTTTTCAATTAAAATGCTGTTTCTTTTCTGTGAAATCCTTCATCTTATTGCAAGACCTTGTAACAAAATGTTTTTAAATGTCTAAATGGGCACTTTTCAGAATTGTGAATAATACTGACATGGCATTGCTGTATCTGCACTCCATTAAAAAAAAGGATTTGTGATTAATGCGCAGAAGAATTTTCTATTTTTCCATGAATAAAGAGAATTATGTCTTCTAAATAAGACAAAACAAAAGGTTTTCAGAAACAAGATCCTAGTTGAATCTAGAATTCAAAGCATGAGCCTCATTCAAATTTAAATGCTACTTAGAGGTATTTTTAAACAAAAGGTGAACTAAAACTTCAGTGGGTCAAATTACATCGTTTTATAAGTTGAAAGAAATATTTTTAATAGAGAGTGAAAATTATTCCATGTGTAATGCTGAATGCTTTAAAATGTGTTGGAATATGAATATCCCCCATCTGCATGTTAGAGATAAAAAATTAATATTTTACTGCTCTTCAGTTACTTCTGCAGAATAAGAACTTGCAGGCGCTACTGGCCTCTACTATGTTAATATTGTTTAGGCATAAACATTTCTTAGAGAGTTATATCTTACTTTATGAACAGAGTGAAGAATCAGAATTTTAGCTCAGTTGTGCAATGAAAGAGAAATGTTTTGCAGGTAATTTCATCCCGTTAAGACAATTTATCTGTTACTTCAGCAAATCTGATGCTTTCTCCTTTGCATTAGTGCATTTGTTTCTCTGAATTTTTGTGCTTGTTGTGTTGGTCACTTATGTGATACTGTATTTTTCTAGCAGGACAGATTTGTAATCTCAAATATCAGAGCTCTCTTGTGAATTGTTTGAGCAGCCTATGCTTTGCTTCCTTTCAGGAAACCAACTGCATCATTTTTACAGGAAGTTTGGTCTTCACCAGGCACAGTAAGCAATCTGACCTTTGCACTGCTTGAAGGGATGTGCCTGTGAGCAGCAGGCAAAAGCTCATTTAGCTTTTTTTTTTTTAATTTACTATATTGAATTCATGTAATGGAGGTTGCGTATGAAAACTTGGCCAGGATGAGTGGGTTTTTCCAGCTGAGTCAGAAAGAGGTCTTCCTAGATAATTTTGGTATAATACAGTAAATAAGCAGTTAAGTAAAAAACATTTGCCTTGGTGTTAAGCATTGGTGACAGTGATTGCATGTTCAGTGCATTTGGTTTTGAATTGAGCACACAAATCTCTTAGCTGAAAAATGTTTATATTCTGAAATATCTCATTGCCTTTTCCTATAGTGTATGAAACTACCATTTTTGAGTAAAACAAAGTTAAATTGCCTGTGGAGTGGGGAAGGGAAAAGACTGTGCGCTGTGATACAGAAACACAGGCTTTAGACCACTGTTGCTTGCGGTTTTGAATCTAGAAAAGGGGAAAAGAGAATTTAGGTTTTCAGGGACTCTAAGAAGAGGACTTTTCAAAGTGTATTCTCAAGAATCTTATTTGTACAGCTTGCAAAAAGAACATTTTGTTCAAGGGAATCCAGCTGATTTTAGACTTCAGTAAAGCTGTCAATACTGACTCTCACAGGATCCTTCTGACAAAATGTCCAGCACACAGCTGGATAAACACACCATGTGGTGGGTGAGCAATTGGCGCATGGGTCGAGCACAGAGGGTAATAGTGAATGGGGGAACATCAGACTGGTGACCTGTCACTAACAGGGTTCCACAGGTCTCCATCTTAGGCCCAGTGTTCCTCAACATGTTTATGAAACTCTTGGACACAGAACTGGAAGGGATACTAAGCAAGTTTACAGATGACACAGAACTTGGAGGAGCTGTTGACTCCCTCAAAGGCAAGAAGGCCCTGCAGAGGGACCTCAACAAATTAGAGGGCTGGGCAATCACCAGCTACATGAAGTTCAACAAGGGGAAGTGCTGGATTCTGCACCTGGGATGGGGCAACCTTGGATGTACAGATTGGGGAATGAGATGCCAGAAAGCAGTGCCATGGAAAGGGACCTGGGGGTCCTGGTAGATGCCAAGTTGAATATGAGTCAGCAGTGCCCTGGCAGCCAGGAGGGCCAACCATGTCCTGGGGGGCATCAGGCAAAGCATCGCCAGCCAGTCGAGGGAGGGGATTGTCCTGCTCTGCTCTGCACTGGGGTGGCCTCACCTTGAATATTGTGTACAGTTTTGGGCACTGCAAGATAAGAAAGACATGAAGCCATTAGAGAGTGTGCAAAGGAGGGCAATGAAGATGGTGAAGGGCCTTGAGGAGAAGCCTTATGGGGAACAGCTAAGATCACTTAGTCTGTTCAGCTGGAGAAGAGGAGACTGAAGGGAGACCTCATTGCAGTTACAACTTCCTTGTAAGGGGAAGAGGAAGGACAGACACTGATCTCTTCTCTGTGGTGACCAGTGACAGTGAGAGAATGGCCTAAATTTGTGTCAGGGTAGGTTTAGGCTGGATATTAGAAAAAAGTTCTTCACCCAGAGAGTGGTTGGACACTGAACAGGCTCCCCAGAGAAGGTGTTCACAGCACCAAGCCTGACCGAGCTCAAGAAGCATTTGGATGATACTCTCAGGCACATGGTGTGACTCTTTGAGATGGTCCCGTGCAGGGCTAAGAGTTGGACTTGATGATCCTTATGGGTCCCTTCCAATTCAACGTGTTCTGTGTGTTTGGGTTAGATTGTGCCATATCACTTCAAGGCACACCAAAATAGTTCAAAAGAGGAAAAAGAGCTCTCATTTCTAAGTCATCCTGATGCCAAGGTGGTGCGTTAGTGGCATAGAGCAGCCCAAGAGACAGCTTTGGTGACAGTAGCTCTGCCTGGGTTTTCTGTGTGACTCAAAATCTGGGGTCCCTGGAGTGTTTTGGGATGGGGAAGCCCCCTTCATCCTGCCCGTGGGCATAGCGGCCATGTGGATTGGTGAGGGTGGTCCTGTGCCCATCTTCTGGACCCTCTTTGCCATGAGGGAATTCCTGTAGCTGAAGGACATCCATAACAGAGACTAACCCTTCTCAGTGTGTTACTGTTGTTTGTGCAGATACATGCTGCTTCTCTTTCTCCTCACACTTTGTTTTTCAAGATCAGAAAATAGATGGACACTTCCTGCTCTGTCTACTGTTTCCACATCATTTTTCTCTTACTGACAATCAATCATTCTATTACCTGTAATAATGAAAAGCTGGGACATGAAGAATTATTGTTGTGGACCTCAAGTCCTCACCCTGCTTTCTGACACAGAATTTCCATTTTCCATTTACTGCTATTGCTGAATGTGGCTGATTTTTGGCCTGGGTTCCAGGAGCCTCTCTGATCTCAAGCAGAAGGGGAGTGACTGCTTCAGTGCTAGATCACTGTATATGATGTGTTTATCTTTGTTTTATTTCACTGCCTATCAACTAGTGATTTATCATTTAATTCTTCTATTACTTATAAAATTTGTAGCAAGTGCTAAGATCTAGTGGAATTTTACTTGTGATTTTTTTTTTTGTTTCTTCTTCCATACTCTTTTGTGCCCTCACAGACTGAAGTGGCTCAGCTCACTATGTATTTTTTCCCTTTGTCTCCTTCCCCTCCAGTGCTGTCTTTTTCTGGGTGGTTGCTATCTGCTCTTTTTTCTTTTGATGTTTTTGCCCTACTATTGTTTTAATAATGTAAAAACCTGAGTTTTAGACTGTTCCTCTTAGTTGCTGTCCATTTGCTTCTCCTGTTCCATTTTCCTTGCAGCTGTGCTTTCTTTCCTTCTTTGGATTTCTGGTACTTGCTATCAGCCAATGCCAAACTTAGCATCAGCTATAGATTGCAAGAAAGAATAGCAGAGATAAAATAAGTGCAGCAATGGAATCACAAACTCAGTTACCAATGTATCTGTTACTGGTTTTGCATTGTTGTTCTGTATTTTCCTGCTGCCTTTTTATATTATTCTCTCTTTTTTTGCTGTCACGTTTTTATTCTTATTTTTGATTTCTGCATCTAGTTAGTATTGTTAATAGTAACATTGGGTATTCCTTGCAAGTATAGAGATTACAAAAGACAGTGCACTGTGAGCAGGGGGTCACACTTGAGGTGGAGTGCTTTTTGGGATCTTCTGAAATTCTGTTACTTATGTGAGTTGAGGACTAGAAATCAAGGGAGCAGTGAACTTTGAAGTAATTGCTCATTTGAAGCATTTGCCTTCATGGTCTTTTTAAAACCAAGTACAGCCAGTTTATATGCATTTTTTTATGGGTTTAGCTGAGCACTGTAGTCTTGACATCTGAAAACTCAGTAGGCATGGTCAGTGGAAAATAAACCTGACCTCTGAATGTTTTCTTGCTCAGAAGTGAATGGTGAATATGCTAGCCTTGAGAAGCTATTTGCCTCACCATCCCACATTCTTTCCTGCAGTGAAACAGTGCCTAGTTTGTCAGTGGTTGCTGGGGTTTTGAGGAGAGGAGCAGGAGGTGCTATAGGCAAGAGGACCTGTTTGTGTACTTGCTTAGGTTACGGCTGTTAATGACATTGAGGTTATCTCTTCTGTCTGGTACATCCTGCTGTGCCACTTATGAGGCAATACCCAGCAAGCGATATCCTGTTGTTTGTAGCTTCTCTTTGAAGTTTATTATTTGATTTGGGAACAAATAACACAATGGTGAGGGGCATCAAAACTGTTTCAAATATTTGACTTAATGTCTTAAATTCCATCAGACACCAGTGTGTCTTTATACAGTGGCATAACTATATGCTGTAGTAGGTACTAATTGCATAACTGTTGTAATGTCATACCAACAGCTTGGATTACCATTTTTTTTGTGTGTGTTTTGTTTTTTTGTTTGTTTGTTTTGTTGGTTTGTTTGTTTGGTTTTTTTTTTTGCATCTAGTGGTTAATTAACCTTCCTTTTAAAATTAGAGCTCCAGAAGCAAAAAATTCAGTTCCTCAATGAGATGGGATTGTACTGGGTTTGCACCCCTTGTCCCCTTGTGTCCTGTATCATTTCAGGGACTGTCTTCACATTTAAGAAATTATTGAATATTTGTGTTGGAGAAATAGATCAATTTCATCACTTTAAGAATTAACAAAAAGCTAATTCTCTGATCCTGAATGTATTGATTGTTCTCAGATCGAGTTTCTACAAGCCATTGTGCATTATTAAGCAAGATTTAACAACAAAGAAAAAACACCTCCACCTCCAAAGAGATTAAGATGCCTCTTAAGAAATTACCTATGTAGAAAACATGGGACAAAATAACTAAGCATTTCAACTTGAATTAAAAAAAAACCTTAAATAAAAAAAGTCCAAAAAAGCTCCAAAAAAAAACCCCACTTATCATTAAACTAGCTGCAGTAGTGATTAATGAATATGTTAAACACCATTAATATGCCTGAGGAGTGTTGGAATGGTGACCACGACTAAACCTGCCATTCCACATGTCTGTGCAATTATTACCACTGCCATATATAGTTTGCTTTGAAACATAAGAGCAAATACACTGCAATTCTCTTCTAGTCTTAGCAGAATGTATGAGAAGTAGAATGGATTAGGTAAATGTTGCAAGTGGAAAGCTTGCAGTAAAATTTCCCACTTTTGAATAGAGTTTTTTTTTTAATAGAAACTTTGTATAGAAATTTATTCCCCAGGTTCTCTGTTACCTATAATGCCCTGGTTTGTGTTTGGCTCTTGTATTTTTTTTTGTGGTAAGTTCCTGCTCTCTATGCTAGAGTAAGAACTTTATGTAGATGTAGCTTAACAATTATTGCGTTATGTGAATTATCTTTATTTCCAATTATATTATGATCTACCAAGAATTTCCAGATCATCTGCAAAGTGATCACAGTTTATCAAAGTTTATCACAGATGCCAATATTTGCAGTCTCAGAAAAAACATTATTAATAACATCAAGATATGTATATGATAAAGAAGGAGAATTTACTGAGAATCTAATGGGAAGCCAAAGGGTATTTTGATTCTGAGATAATTGTTACAAGATAGGTAGCTAAAAATGTTAGAGATTTACTTAGTTTAACAAAGATTAAAAATTTGCCATTACTATCTTTAAAGAAAATCAGCGGGCATTTATTTGTTTTGCAAAATCCCATCAGGAAAGAGGATTTGTAAGTAAAGAAATTCACCCCATATTTTCAGTGGGAACACTTATCAGCTTTGTAAACCTCTGGCTACCAGCCCTTTTCATGCTTCCCTGTGGTATCTGGATCTTTCTGGGTATGTCAAAGACATCTTTATACAATTCCTGCAACCCTTCAAACAGTGTGTACGGTCCTGCAGTGCTTCCAAAGGAAGGCACTGCAGGTGTCTTTGCACAGATTTAAGAGTACTTTTGGCACCTTCTTGTGCACTTCTGCTGCCTTCTCAACCCATAAACACACATGCAGACATGCGTTTGTCATTCTTGTCCACCCTTCACCAACTAGGAGCTGATGGGATAAAATGTGTTTTCCCTTTGTCCCCTGTCAGCCTCATTTTTGTTATACCAGGTGTTCCCTGGATGTGTTCTCAGACGTATTTTATCAAAGTGTTCTCAGTGTGGGTCCTGTAAAACTCATACCAGCAATTTTACTACAGTATTTTCATTACAAAGGACATCCTGTTTCATAATAATATATTGTATTCATTTTGAAGATGTCCTCATATCTTACAAGAAGCCATACTAAAAAGGTGGTTGATGCTGTTAGTTGGCACTTTGTTTTCCTTGTAAAGTCAGCATGGTATAAAAAATTCAGTGTAAAAAAGTGATTTTAAAAGATAGATTGTGCCTTGATGGTACCTTGTTATTTAGTTAATGTATGCCTTCTGTGATATGGTAGCTGCAGTATATGCTATTTATGTCCCGAAAATATTCAAAAATAATTGCTGACAAAAGCTACTTCACAGGTTGACTCAGAGGTACATCTTGTAATCTGACTGTTAATATTCTGGATAGCTAGGCAGAGAAAACTATTGATGTAGTTTGAAGATTGTGTAGAGACTAGTCAGGATTTCAGTTAGAGAAGCGGGGATGGAGAGGGATTGAGATACTTGAGTTCTCCCAGCTTCACTGAAATTTTATGCTTATTGAGTGTATAATGCATACAATATGTAATATTTTTGAAAATGTAAGATTTTTTTGCTAATCAGTTGGAAATGTTGCTTTTTATATTTCAAAATCTATGTCTTTTCCAGAGGCAATTTAGAATCACCTTAATTCTACTCTAGAATCCAGGCAGCCCCTGGTTTTACTGTGCAATGCTTGACTGTCATCTGCTTTATTTTCCCCCTTGAGCTTATGTTGATGTTACAAGAAAGCACTGATAACAAACAGAAGCCTGATTCTTACCTCCATTACATATGGTCTGTTTCCATGTGATCCATGCAGAGGGAGTAGGAGCAGCTACCACTGAGATCAAACAGTTTTTCCAGCTCAAATTAATTAAATGTAAGTCTTGGCTTTCAGTGTTAATGGACCCAATAAGGACCTCTCTATTTCCGAAGAACTCATTCTCTTATTGTGGTTGCAACTGTTTTTGGAGCAGAGAAGTGTTGAGCAGAGAAGTTTTGGAGCAGAGAAGTGTTTCACTCTGTCAAGTGACACAATATATTGTATTTTCTCAGTATTAGAGTTTTTACACCCAGGAATGATGCATTTTATTCCTCACCTGCAAAAATATTGCTTTTGTGGCCTGATTTGTCATCATAAACTATTGTGTCGTAGACGAGGGAAAACAACATTTTTACCTCTCCAGGTGTGCAGTCAGATAACCCCGGCTGTAAACTGGAAAGTATTTTTTCCATCAGACTCATTGGCCGGACTTGCAAACTCCATGGGTATCTGTATGAGCTGCCTTGGAATTGCTTTTGATGTGATTAGGCTACTAATTAGCTGTCTCAATTCTTTTCTCCCTCCTGATGTTTTCTTTTGATTCACTTTGACTCTGAGGAGTCTGCATGCAGCGTATGTTTGTTTTTGTGTTTTGTTTAAAATCCCTAATGATAGCTTAGACTGTCCTCTTTTGGTTGAGAATTTCCCTCTGTTGACATACATTTTTCTGTTAAATGGGTGCATCAGGATTTTTCTCTTAGTTGATACTTTGCATGGCGTAAAAACAATCTATGGTCAGGGTGCATATATTTGTGCATATTCATTTAAAGTGTGCTAAGGGTTTTACAGTCCGAAAGAGAATGTGCATAGTTACTTCTAAGCTATTAAAACCATAATAAATGTTTACTACTCAAATTCACCAGATAGTAACCTTACAATTAAATTGTTACATAAAGTCAGTTAAATAACAGCAGAAGTTATTGTATTAAGGGCCACTTTGCAAGGAAACCTATGACAAGGAAGCCGTGAAACATGCTAATAGATTATATGCTATAGCAATATATTGCCTTTTTATTGCTTTTCCACAGGCAGCAGATTCATGTACAGTTATTACTACCTACATTATCTGCTAGTTTTCTAGCAAAAAAGATTCAGTCTATTGAATCATTAATCTAATATTTATCATTCTTATTGAAAATCCACTAGTGTTAGCGCTGTATAAAGTATTGACTTAAAGATACTGGTTTTGCTAAAGATTAAAAACATATTAACCTGAAAAGCACAGTATTTGTTAGGACATTTAAAAACTAGTCATTGTGGATATTTGAAATGACAATTTTCTATGTTGTCTGAGGAATGATTTTTTTCTTAAATCTTTAACATATAGTAAGTGACCAGTGCCATCGTGACTTGAAGATGCTGAGTGTTCATCCAACACATATTTGAAATTTTGATGTGTATTGCATTAGTTACTGAATATCAAGAATAAAATTTTTGCTCATACATAGAGTGTAAAATGGGATCTTTTGTAGCAGCACACGGTCTGTTTAGAATGATATAACAGGCGCTGAATGTTCACATATCAAACAAAATGCCATCTTTCTGTAGAAAAGAGGTGTCAAAAAGTTTCTTTGTACCTTTAACGCATGTGATTATGTAGTACAAAATGCAGAGTTTGTAAAATTTCTTGAATATACAGGCAAAAAATGAATAATTCAAAACAACTCATAAGTTCTACATTCTATTGTATCTTTTATAACGCAGGCAGAAGATAGCATTGTGTTCCCAGTAGAGCTGAATTTGCACAAGTTACACCTCGGAAAATGCCAGATGGTCTATGGTCTACTTTTGAGAGCTGTCACATATGTAAAGATTTGAAAAAAGAAAGACAGCTGAATGAGAGCAGTGGATCATTAAAGAGAGAGTGAGAGTCCCTGGGTATCACTGTGTTTTAAGAAGCATTGTGTCGTTCTCCATATTACACCTTTTTTTTTTTTTTTTTTAATATTAAAAAAAATTTTTAAAAATNATATACACAACCTTTAAAAAATAAGGTAAAAATATTTCTGTTTTAAACTGAGGTGGTTGTGGTTTAATCTTGGAACTGTCAATTGCTTTTGTTCTTTATGCTAGAATGCGGTCATATGGTTCCTAATTGGTTTCAAGTGTGTTTTAACCATAATATTCAAGTCTCCCTAGTGCAAAATTATCAATAAAGTTAAAATAAATTTAAATTGAGATAACTAATCCATTTGGGGTTTTATTCAATTTTGATTTGACCTGCATATCACATGTGAATAGTGTAAAGCCAGTCAGCTAAAAAGTTGTATGTTAATGCTAGAAGACTCAAGTAAGAGCACTTTGGGAACAGGACTAGTTAATAAAAAATTCAAATAGAAAAAAAATAGAAAACTCCCAAACCCTTAGTAAAAATAACAATAAAAGGAAGACGGTAGCTGTTTAGATTTTTCAAGACTTTCCATTCACTCACAGTTTGACAGAAACACACCTAATTTTGAAGACTGAATTTTGGATAATTTGTCAAATTATTGGATCACAGCAAAGACCCCAAAATACACAAACAATTGTAAGCTGCCACACCAATTTAGCTGGCATGGAAAAGGTCATAACTATCAGTTTTAGAAGCTGGCATCAGACATAGCGAATTTTTAGAATAGTCTAGAATAGCTCTTGTTTATTGAGGAAGGTTAACCCCTCCTCTGTAATTCTGCTTCATTGGTGCAACTGCACCACTCTACTATCAGGAATCATAGGCAATGCAGAGTGAGAGAACATTACATGGAACATGAAAAACACTGTTCTTTAATTATGCAATTTACATTTAAGTGTGATAATGATGATAAACTTATGGGATGCTATGGACATAAACACTGAATTTTAGAGGTAAAATTTTGATTTCTGATATTGACAAATATTTTTGACTGTTTAAGTCTCCATTGACTATTTTTAAAATGGATGATTTGATTTTTTAAAAAAAATAATTTTACACATACATGGAAAGAGAATCTACACAAAGGGTTCCTGATAGTATACTTTGAATGGTACCTATTCAGGTAGGAGAAAACTAAAAATTTGTTTTGGGACTTTTATATAAGTCTGGAAAAGTTAACCAAATATACATTACAAATTGAATTTCAGAGTGAAGAAAGTGCCTTGCTTATGCTTCTGCTCATAGATTTTGCAAACACTAATGCAAAATTGTAGGAGAAGCATTATCAGAAGAAGCTCTGAAGGAGAAGCATTTTCAGGATTGTCAATAGAAAAGTCTTTGGGCAACAATTAGTTGTTCAGGTATGAGGTAGTGTTGTACTCTGTTGGCTGAGAGGTTTGTGAGCAGTTACTGCTAGTAATGGAATTGAATGATCTTTGATCTTTGTCTTCCCTGTAAAATCTTTGGGGAGGCTAAAACCTAAGTGTTCCCCCAGCCCTGCTTTTCTTTCCTGCAACAGAATATTATCACTTTGGTCAAGTAGATTCAAGCATTGTTACTCTGACCTACATAGATGTGGGCAGTCAAGGCTATCTTCTGAAAATCTTATTGGCTGTGAGTAAAATAAATCAAATGGCAAGAAAAAAATGAACCAGTTCATCTTTAAACTATTATGAAAATATCCCCTTTTACCTGCAAATGTGACTGGGACGTAAAGTTTAAGATTTGTATGACATTTAGCCTGGAAAAGTTTATGATATTTGGAGGAAACAAACTGAGAATGGTGTCAGTGTCCTGGATAAAAGGGAAGCATTGAGGGTTTGTTAGGCAAATTTAGAACTGAGAGTCTTTTTAGAGCCCATATTGGTCTGTATGACCCAATAGTATTTGTCTGAAAATTTGGTAACTTTTACCTGAAGTGATCGGTGAAGATGTTTCTTTTTAGAGGAAGTTAATTATAATTATCTATACTTATTGTTGCCTTCTACACATTGTAATATGCATACAAATCTGTAGTATGGAATCATCTGAAAATGGTTGTGAACCATCTGAAAAAAGAATGAACTGCAGCCCTGTTTTTCTTTACTGCCACCACTAATTTCTCCTCAGTTGACTCTACTAGAACGCAGACTTTTTCCTTGACGTTAAATTTGTAAATGGTTGAAGATTGTACTCTCTGAAAACTTTTTTATGTCCAAGCATGATGCAGTAGTGTTTTGACAGGGAGAGGTGATTGGGCTGTTTTTCGATTGTGAAATCTTGTTGTGCTACTACGTGTATAGTTTAATTGCTTTTCTAAGGAAGTCTGCTTTTTTTTTTTTTCTTCTAAATAAGAATTGTTAAATTGAAACCAGTTTTGTATTACAAAGCTTTACATAAAAAAAAAAAAGAATCCTGCATCTTTTCTTGAGTTACAGACTTTAAATACATAGGCAACCTCTTTTCTGTGTTATTACAAATATGCTCCTTTATGATACAGTAGCTTAATACAGAATGGTCAAGTTTCATGCCCACTCATTAGAATGAGTTTATAACATTTACTCTCATAGTCTTAACTAGGTCACTTCAGATTTTTGCCTTGACAGATTCTGTATTTTTCTGTATTCTGTATTTTTTCCCTTAGACCATTTCAGTACGTTGCCATTAACTGGCCCACTACAGCCTTTTCTAAAATTGTGATTCTGAGTTGAGGAATATAGAGTGGGGCACTCTGGCTCACCACAGCTGTGTGGTTTTTGAATGCATGTTCCTTCTGGTTGCCTCCTCCACAAAACCAGATTTTGATTGGTTTTATACTTCCCAGCAATCCATGATCTTTATGAATTGAGCTCAAAGTGTTCTTAATTACCTGGGTGCTCCTATTCTTCTCTAATATACTGGTCTGTGGTGGCTGACTGTCAAGAGGACGCCTACCATGTCACTAAGGTTGTTTTCTGAATACTGGCATGTTGGCCAACCTGCAGCTTAACTTCTGCTACTGTGGTCTGTGTGTTCACTCCTATACCTTTGTCTCTCATTTGGTTGCATTTCCCACATTTGGCTTCCTTAGTTTATCTCAGTTTTGCTACTTTCTTTCCTAGTCTTGATTTTTTCCTCTCTTCAAATTGCTTGCTTTATTCTCTCTTGCAAACCTCTCCTTGCAGTGCTGAATGGGGAATCTGGGCCTCATGCAGACATGAGGTGCTTTTTGAATACCTAATAATTATTTTTAATTTAGAGATATTTTTTACTTTCTTGTTTTGGTGGGGAAATGTTACCTTTTCAGTCTATTCTTAGATCGATAAGAGCAATGAAAGTTCCATTCCCAGTCTAGCCTAAAGTGTTCAGCTATCAATTTACAGTTTAAATTAACCCTTTCTTTCTTTCATTTGAAGCCCAACCTCAAAGTTTGCCTCAGCCGAATACTTCAGCACTGGAAAGGGGTGAGGAAGAAAGTGGCAAAATCCAAAATGGCCATGTGGGTCTGAGTAATAGAAGTGGAATTCACAACGGGGTCAAGCACGTGCCTGCAGACAACAGAACACTTTCAGCTCCTGTTTCAGAAAAAATGCACAGAAAAATTCAGTCCACCTTGTCTGTCAACAGCAACAGCAGCAAGAAGAGTAAAATAAGCTCTGTGTTTTCTCAAAAGCCAGGTACTTCACCAGAAGGTAAGCTGATATTCTTAATTAAAAAAAACTCAAACTGAATCAAGACCAACCAAGCCCCATTCTCACCAAAAATTACACAATCTACTGAAAATAATTGAAGAGCGTGACTTATGCTCCAGAAGCAAATAGAAGTCATTATGATAAAAGACAAGCTTATTTCCTAAAGGAAAATATTAAGTATTTGAAGGAAAAGAAAGGAAAGGAATTGGACAGTTCTTGCTTTCAAACATTTGGTCAACATAGTCTAATAATTCTTTAGTCTCTGTAGTTAGTATCCTGAAGTGATAGAAACTACTGTCAACATTGTCACATATGCACCATAAGAAAACATTAAAGTACTACTAGTTCAAAGCTTAGTAAATATTTAAATGCAGTAATGGCAGGTTCCATGAGGATAGACTTTGCTTTTGAAATGTTCTGTTAGCAGATATCCTGTCTAGCTGTGAAGTCTGAACACTAGATAATAAAATTTCTTTCTGTCCTTCAGTGTTTAGCATGCCTTATGCTGTATTTGGGCTGTAAATAATGTGCATGAAAATGCTTCATAGTCCTTCTGCATGGCTTAAATAAACAAAAGCAAATAATTTCTCTTATGGTTTAGCTCTGTCTCTGTGTTCTCACTGCTTGCAATTACACTCATGATCCCAGAGTTCCTCAGCCTCTCCTCAATCTACTGCCTTCCCATTAGCAATAATATACTTCATAGGCTTTGCTACTGCCCATTACAAGAAGGGTGCAGACACTCTATAAATTTTATTCCTTTGAGGCAGGCATAGATACAACTGGTTAAAAAAACCCTCCAGAGGTTGGGTACAGACACAGATTCTTAGAGAAATGGGAGATGGTACTGTTCAGTGAAATAGGGAGGATTCTCAGCTTAGATGAAAGGAAAAGGGATCAGAAGGACTGCATGTAGTGACCTGAATGAAGCCTACTGATGTCAGTGGAGTGACTTCTCTTGAATTCAGCTACTTCAGTCAAACTTACTCAGAGAATCTATGTAGTGATATCAAGAACAGCTTCACTCAGACTGTTCCATGGGCTGGTTCCCCTTGCTGATGTTTATTTTCATATTTATCTTCAAGAACCTGCTGTTAGTTGTCTGTTGCACTTTCAGTCCTCTAAGGTTTTTTTCCAAAATCAAAACTTCATACTTTCTCGATTCCCTTTTCTGTTATATGGAATCCAGTTCACCCTCCAGCCTATTTTTCTTATATGTTTTTCCTTAGTGCACTTTCAAAAAACTGACTTAAGAGACCTAGATCTGTTCATGTGACTATACAAAGTGCAGGCCTCTGAATTTAAGAAATTCAGCCTCTGAAAAAAACTGCAGAGTTCTAAAGAAACTCTTGTCCTTTCCCCTATACAATTAATTATGGCAAACACTTCCTTTTTATTTCTAAAATTATATTGTAATAAATACAGTTAGTGGGATTTTTTTTGTTGTTGTTTAATAACTGAAAAGTAACTATGTCAAACTGGTGAATGATTGAGGAGAAAATGAATAAGACACCTTCAGATATAGCTTTAAATTCTAATGTTTGATTTTAATATCAAACACATGATTATGTTAGTTGCCTGAAACTGCCAATATACCATATTTTTATATACAGTCAGAAATGTTGTGCATGTTTGATATATTGGTATATGCCTATAAGGGAATATTTATTTTTAAAAACGATTTGCTGTTTTTGAAATTTATTCTGCTCTACAGGTCTCTGGCAGATATGTTTTATATTTGTGTAAATACATCTACAATAGTTATGTTATTACTATAAGTCATGTTAACCCCTTATGACTACTTCTCAAAGACTGCACTACAAAAACCTTTTATAATTATCGAGGTTATTTGTTCAAAGGAGTTTAATTGCATGTAAACTATTTTTTTTTTATGAATGCATCTAACTTTATAAAATACAGGTAAACTTGTACACTGTCAGAAATTTCAATTCACTTTAATTTTACTATTCATTATGTAGTACCTTGCATTTTTTTAACTTAATTAACAGATTTTTTTATAATTAATATATTTTTTAATTAATAGATTTGGTTGGTTGGTTAGTTTTTTAAACTTGAAAATACACATCCTGTATTTTTACTTCATCTGCCTTGTCTTCCTCCCTGAGTGTTCTGCTCTATTGGCAGTCAGGAGAATAACGAATCAAGTGAAGGAAAGTGGTCAGAGAAAAGAAATAGATTATGTCCTCAAAAGGAAGAGAAGTGACAATTCTGGTTGTCCAGCTGAGTTTAGACTATAGAGTAGAGAGAATATTTTTCATCTTTTCTTATTCCTTCCCAAAAGCTGCATTCTTCTTGATTCTTCTTAAAGACAAGATGCGAGTATCTCTGGAGCACCACAGCTATTTGTAGTGAAAAGTAAGTCCAGGTCTGGAACTTACTTTGCTCTAAAATATTGTATATGTTGACAGAACATAATGCCTGGAAGGGCTTGAAGCAGGATTGAATCAAGAAATATCTGTGCTTGCCACCCATTCTGAGCAGGAGCTTATTTGGGCTCATGCTTATTTGAAATGTAGCATGATGCTTCATATACTGCAGATTTTCGTATATATAGACTAAAACTAAATGAAGTTCAGTATTACTCTATGCTGGATAGCACATCTTCCCATGAACATCAGTACTGCTCCTGTTGGTCACCAAAGTACTAGACAGTCCAAACACAAGCTGTGAAGCCCCCCCGTCTTCTATCCCCTCAAAATTCCCCCACTGTAGTTAAGATCTCTTATTAATTGTTCCACTTGCAAAATCCACTTGTGGTGTGTATCACATCTTGTGAGCTTTCAGAATTGAAAATTGAAAATGCCTAAAATGTAACGAATTTTGGTAGCAGTAGTATAAAAGCATTAAAAACTTCTTTTTTAAATGAGTCAGTCGTATATATGACCCTGAGATTAGCTTGGTTACAGCATGGTACTAATAATGCCAAGGTTATGGGTTCAATCCTTGTACAGGTCATTTATTTAAGAGTTGGACTTGATCATCCTTGTGGGTCCCTTGCAACTCAGAATATTCTGATTCTGTGATATGCAGTAGTGTCAGCATTCCAGAATGTGCTGTTTAGAAACATATCCAGTGAGACTTAGAAGGTTGTGAGTGCATTCACCAGCTCTGCTTTTCCTCTGCATCTATTATTAATCCATACTGTCCCTGAAGAAATCTTACGCAGCTCCATAACTTACGCTACAAAAAACAAAGTATTTATGAAATAGTAGGAGTGTCGCTCTTAAAAAGCAGTTTTTAAACACTGTTTTGGTTCTAAAGACTTTTCAAAGGTACTGGATAGATTTCAGTGCATATTGGGAATAAAACGAAATTTAACTCAAGGAAATTTTAATAATATTTTAAATTATTGATGCCAGAGGTGTCACAGTTCTTCCAAAACTCTGGCTGGTAGGCCATTTGCAAAGAGAATTGTTACTGTCTTGCACTTCTTACCAGAAGTGGGGAACAACACCTTGAAAACCTGAAAAAGCAATTGTAAATGAGTAAAAAGGCAGGCAGTGTAGCTGCTGCATTCAGAAGCATTGGTACCTGTCCAGAACAACTTAAAGAAGAGAGGAGATCTAAAGGAGACAGCAGTGAGGCAGCAAAACATTAGATCTAGATGTCAGGAAATTAAGAAAAAATCAGTGACTGATACATATGTGTATCAGTAGTGGAAGGTAAGTAATAATGACATATGCAGATTTGGAGGAGGAAAGGGAAGAAATTGGTTGAGGGGAGGGATGGAAGAGGAATTTAATTAAGAGGGTGGAAGGGGCTAAAGTAGCTACTTATTATTTTGTAAAAACAAAGTTTTTGTAGGAGTTTTCCTACCAAAACTTAGGAAGCGTGATGTTATGAATTTTTTGAATCAAAATAATAATTTATAACAAGGATAAATAGAAGGAATACAGTTTTTGAAATGAAGCTCTTGTTTCAAGTTGTTGTGACTTCACAAGTTACTATGTTTGTCAGGGAAGTTCCCACAACTCCAGTGATTCGTAATAATTTGAGTTTAATGTGGTATTTCACATATAGAAAAGGCTTTAAGCCTACACAATTGCTGTATTCATTTGGAAACAGTAGATCGTTAAACAGTGCTGAGCAGATCATGAGCCTGCCTCCTTGTATGTACAGTGAGATCTACTCTTTATTCCTTCGCAGGCTTTCTAAATCAGAAAGGCACTAGACGGCATCTTCTTTATAATGTTTTTTTTTTTTCAAGCTAGGTCTTTAGGAAGTGTACTAAGGCTAGATGCAGGAGCGAGGTAGATAAAGAAAGCCCGCAGCATGGGGGTGAGGCTCTGTGGAAGGACAGGCAATGCAGACTTGCTGACACATTTGACTTACCATTCACGCTTTTCCAAAAGCAAAGCCTGAAGCAACTTTCCTCAACTTTCTAGACTGTGTATCTTGTGCTACTGAGCTTAGAGATGTGCTGAACAATTTCACCCAATGCATGGGTTTTTGTTAAATCTGATGTTTAAAATTCAGTATTTCAGAGTGCATTTGAGTGAGACTTCCGTCACCTCCTCCCCCTTCTTTTTAGTATAATGCAACTTCATCTGTTCTAGATGTTGAATCCAAGCATGGGGTCGGTGGGCACTATTTAACTCATGCTGCTGACTACATTAATTTATTAGAGTATCCCAACTGATACTGATGGCTTAAATGAAGACAAAGCAAGTCCACTAAAAAACCTTTGTGTTAAGCAGGGGTCTTAATAACCGCTAGATGCATATACGTGGAAATTAGTGAGTAGTAGTTGTTTTAGCACAGTAGCAGACTTCTGCTTAAAGTTGGAGGGGTTTACTTTGGTTTATATTACTCTATATAAACAGAAAAATTGTTTTCAGTAAACTGTCCTTTTGGGCACATGATTTTCAATAGGATTGGGTTGGGTGTTTTTCCTCTTGAGTGACACAAGAGCAGCAGTAAGTTTTCTTTTGTGTGCTGATCAGTATTATTTACTGAAGTTTGATAAGAGTGTGCATTATACTATGATTAGCATAACATTGCAGAAATATCTGCTGACCATCTCTCAGGGGGTTTTTTTTGGTTTTTTTTGTTGTGTTTTTTTTTTGTGTGTGTGTTTGTTTTTTTTAATCATGCAGACACTCTGAAATCCATCCTATAGCATTAAGTAGCATTTAGGCAGCTGCTGGTTAGTATCCTGCCAATCTCTCTATTTGGGCAAAATTTTTATTAACTTTTAGAAATTGATTCAAAGAGAATTTATGTCTGAGCAACAATTGCTAAACAGAGGGGTTTTTATTAGACAAGATTGTATCAGAACACAGTTGTGAATCAGGCAGTGGGCAAATAACATTATCCTATGGTCAAATGTGTGTTTTTTAAGAAGGCATTTTGAAGAGTGCTGTGTTTTAAGCATAGTTTGCATTTTTTTTTACACAGAAGTCTTGGAAGGTAATTTATGTGTTGTTTAACAGGAGTGAGTGGAAAACAGGGCCTGTAACAGAAAAAAGGTCTTCCCACAGCTTCCATTTTACAAGGTCGTGGCTTAGCTAGCATGTAACTAGTCAGTGTTTGCAGTGGTGAGCAGTGACAATCAATGAAAGCTTCAGATTCTAAGGAAGTCTTAGGTATTGGAAATTAGCAGATTTCTTAGTATATCTATGTTTGAAATGGATCATTTTACTCCTGAGGTTATATCTGTATTGAGAGTTTAGAATATGAGTTTTGATGAACTTATGTTTTGCAGTGCACTTTGTCTGTTCAGGCAATATTTTAATTTTCTTGATCAATAGAGATAGTTTTCTATTTAAAATGCTGAAATATCACATATACTAGGCTTTGCAACTGTGTTTTCCCCTGTCTAAATAAATGTCGCTCTATTATCTAGAGAAAACTGTACTCCTTGCACGTGTCAGTTTGTTTTATTGCCTTATTTTTCCATAAGCCTTTTCCTGGGCACAGTGAGTTTTCTCAAAAGAAAGGGGATGGGTAGCAGAGGCTGCACATGAACACACTATGTTGCAGGATCGGTAGGAGGTGTGATGGCATGTGTGCTGCTGCTTGGTAGTTTTACGCCTCGTCTCTGTGCAACGCACGCTTTTAAGAAACTTGTGCCGGGATGGTTTCTCGTTGGCTGGCTGTGCCGCTCTGGCTGTGGGCTGTCTCAGCCGCTGGCGCTGTGTGTTCATCCCTGCTGCTGCCAGGCCCGCACTGCCAGACTGCGGGACGCCTGTAGCACCTGCTGGGGCTTCTGTTCAGGGCTCTGCGGGGGCCCGGAGTAAACCCCCGCTGAAGACCTCAGCTGTCACTTTGATTGTGGGTTAGCCCTTTTTGATTCTCTCTGTGAGACAGCAGAGTGCCTGGAGATTTGTTTTGAGTTGTCTGAACTTGGTGAATATAGTTAGTAAGAAGCTGACCAAGGTCACCATCATGTAAGTGAGTTTATTTACCATTGCAGACATGAAAACCTTTTATCATATGTGACCTGCCTGCTTGGTGTGGAAGCTTTTTGGGTTATTTTATGACAGATTGGTGTCAAACATTATAAAAGCAGGACATATCAGCCTGCACGTGCATTTCTCTGTACATTTTTCAGTTCACCTTTTGTGTTCCTTGTACAGTTTTGATCATCGACAGTTCTCTTAAAAGTCTGGTTCTTCTTAAGCAGAGCCGCATCTTTTCATAAAAATGAAGGGGAAGTGATAAAAGGGAAATTGAATTAAAATAAATATTTGAAAGAAACTGGGTATGCAAAGATTTTAGAGGTAAAAAGGGGTGTGCACATGCAAATGTTTAAAGACATGGACAAACATTAAAATTGTTTTATTGTTGATACTGGTTTTTTTCCTTTAGTGAGCGTAGCAGTTATAACTGGGGTGAGTTATAAGTGGAGCCTTCTGGGCCTTTAGTAACAGTGTGTAAAAAGCTTGAAGGGATTTTAGGCCTATTTCTTGTCTGGATATTGTCAGTGGTAACATTTATAACCCAGTTAAAGCAGATGTTATATGTACTGTATGCACTCTTTGGTTAAATCAGTAGAAAGTAGGTGGATTTGTGTGTATCATATAAAGCAGCAAAAACTTGAATGTGTTGGTTGGGTTTCTCTGTGTCTTGGCATTGTTTAACAGTTTTGATGAAGTACCCTAACAAATCTGTAACTTTTGGAGATGTGCCAAAAGACTAAAGGAACAGCTTTACTTGCATCGGTTTTTGAAAATACTGTATGGGATGACCCTTTTAACTTCAGGTCTAACTTTCATCCCAGGCAAAATGAAAGATTAATTGAAGATAAGCTTGAGTGTCTGAAAATTCATCTTTTTTCCCCAAATGCAAATTGGTCTAATAAAATATGCTATCACTGCCTCCTCACCAAACCTATTGTAATTTATGTCATTTAGCATAGCTTTTGGGAACGTGGCTCATAGTGCAGAAATGTGATACTGTACTTTGATGAAATCAAATTCATTTGATAAAGGTATGAAGGTAGATGTACTGGCTTGGAATATTTTTTTTTTTCTTATCAAGTATACCTCTATATGGTGTTTTCACCCCACATCCTCACTTTTGCATAGTGCCAATCTGTATTGCAGCATTTCTCCATTAATTAGAAAAAAGTGTAATATAAGAGTTGAAAAGTAATAGAAATTTGATGTCTTATAGTGTGGAGGTCCTAAGGAAAAACTTATCTCCATTAATGCTATGTAATGAGACTTAAATACTTTCAAAGAGAGAGAAATCAGGTTAATGAAAACTTAAACCTCAAGAAACTTGGGAGTTAACTTATTATCAACAGTACTACATCATGAACATCAAGACTGATGGATTTGGTCTTCAATAAAGACATTTTTACTTGCATTAATATATCTAAAGAGAAAGAAGAATGAGAAAACCTATAATTCTTAAAACAAACAAACAACAAACATACCTGCAAAGAAATAGGTCATTTTAAGCTAGCACCAGTGTAATAACTGATAGTGCTGTATCATTTCCTCATCAGAAAAGACTAAAATACACTTGATAACACATTGTCAGAGATTAAAATCATCATGTTTACAAATATATAAATTATGTTCAGTTTTAGTTGGATTAAAGTGTTCCACTCCTCACTAATCCAAAAAAAAAAAAAAAAAGTAGTTTAAAATCTTCTCCTTGGTCTTGTAAGGAAGAAAGAAATATTGGAGTGTCTTGTGCAAGCAGTGAAATATATTGTAGTAGTCTCCAACGTGGTAATGAAAAGCCTGTGGTCATCTCTTTTGGAATGAGCTTTATATATAGCACCTTCATGGCTGCATTCCATGATCATGACACCCAGTAACAGCAATCAAAGGAAGTGTGTTTTAACTATATAATGTTTTCCATGGAACTGACAGGTTGCTGTAGGAATATGGGTACTAGAAAAGGATGAGTTTTGTGTGGCATGTAGGTTTGTTATTACTACAAAAACAGACTGTGACTATTTTTATCTTATAATTGCATCTGTAGGTAAGAAACTAAGAGAAAGGGATCATATATGGAAGAAATTATTCTTCCACCCATTTTATCCAACTGTATTACAGCCCTTTAGAGTCATGATTCTGAATTCAGCAGGTTAGGTACGGCTAGGTAACAGCATGCTTTGTCATGTGTTAAATAATTGCTGCCTGGATAGCTATTAAAAGTCAATAACATGAAGAACGTAAAAGCATGATTATTTCGGGTTTGTCCTTGAAATGTGGATCAAAGTTTATGTTCGTTGTACAAATGAGTCATTGTAAGAATAAAGAGAGCAGTAAATGGTATCTCTACTTTATGTTAATTGTTTGTGGAGGTTAAGTAAAGTTGTTATATAAAGATTTTCTGAATGGAAAATTAGTTTTACCATCTGGGGAGAAGGAAATAAAATTAAAGAGTAGGTAAAAAAGTCTTTTTAGTGTTTCAATCAGTGAAGAAGAGATGGGAAAAAAGACCCTCTACAGAGTTTCCGTAATAACACTAATGGCCAAAATTTCTTACCGTATCTTGGACCATTGATAGCTTTTACCTTTGAAATACCTTCATTGGAATCAACACAGCCTCTTCTTGTAAGTGTTGATTTGTTGAGTTTTACAGATTAGGAGGGAAAGTTCTTTTGTGAGTTCAGAAAGTGCTTTCTGACTGTAGTCATTTCTCTTTAATCTTTGAACTGTCTCTTGCCTAACAACAAATATGTATAATATGTCTGTGAATGTTTGTTTCTTCCCGTGCAATTTTACATATCCCCGCATGAAGCAAGCAAGATTTTTTTGAACATCTTATTTTCGACACCAATACACATAAAGTTTTATGATGGTGTACTAAAAAAAAAACATTTGTAGAACAACATTTGTTGTTGTATTAGCTTCTTTCAGCTGTATTTTAGAGGTGAAAAATAGTAAAACCTCAGTTCCTCAAATATGAAGGCTTCTTGGATAGAACTCTTTGCTTCTTTATCTTTTTCCTTCATATTAAAAGAAAATCTGAAAGGAGATTGTACCTGAACAAATTTAACACCATCTCCATGACAACCAGCTAATTAATCGCTATCAGTCTGGCTTTGGTCCTCTTCAGTGAACTGATACTCCCCAGCTTTATTTCACATATCTTCTCCATTTTCTATGAAGGTCATTTATTTTGCGACAGTATGACTTTATGAAAAAACAGCCTTCTAATGCAAGCAGCAACTTTCTTTAAAAGCAGCTTAATCTTACCTCTGGTTTCCTCTCAGTTTTACCGCCTGCATAGTAGTAGGGAGTTTTTAAGGCTAGGGGCTTTTTTCCCCCCTTCTTGCTTTTTCTGATATTTCAGTTTTATTTTGAGCATAAATGTTCATTAGTACCTTATGAGTTTGAGTAGTTGTGACTTATGATGTTGTAATACAGTGAGGTCCAGGCTAAGTTTTATATGTAAGTAGTATAGTAAGTAGAAATGGACTAAGAGCTCAGGGAGCTACTTTTCTGCTTGGGACAGATTTTGAAGGTCTGAGCCTCTGTTGCTACATTGCTGTAAGTATTCATGCTTGCTTGTGTAAAGTCATCGCTTCACTATCCTGCAGTCAGAGTTTCCACAGTGTTAGACTTATTTTGAATCAATCAAGATACTTGTCATAGCTACTGCATAATTTTTTAACATTTATAAATTTATTTAGAAAGCCTGAGAAGAGTGTTACTGTTGCGAGTAATTGCAAGGTTTCCCATACGATAGCAGTCTTCAGCTGGTGAAATGCAAAAACATAAGGTCTATACAACATAACGTCTATAGGTGGTCAGACCAACTGCCCATGTAGCTCAATATCATGTCATTCCTAACAGCCTCTCATAGAAGATACTAGTGATAGACTGTAGGGACAGGGAAAGAGTGAGATTGTTCAGGATATTTTCCCCAGAACATATTCCCAGTCTTCACCTGCCTGTGGCTAAGAGTTCAAGGTTTCCAAGCAGTAAAAAGAAGAATGAAAGCCAAGTCAAGGAAAGAAGTATTTCTCCATCCTGAACGCTTCTATTTTTAAGTTTTCATTTCCTTTCTTTTGACTATTCACTGCCTCTTAAAAATTAAAGATGTTTAATATAAATAAAAACAAATATAAATTTATACATATTGTGTACAATTGAGTATATTCCTCATTCCTGCAGTCTCCTTTTCACTGGCACGTGTTTAGTTCTGATCTTTGTGTTTTCCTGTCATGTCTCATGCATGTATTAATTGTCTGACATTATTCCATAAATTTACTCTTTAGTTGCTGTATTTTTTGCAGATTAATTGTGACACACCTTAATTATCTCATATAAATCAGTAGTACTTATAAGAGGTGGATATTGATGTTCAGATGTAGTTATGAACTCTATTGAACATTAAAGTAGTACATTAAAAGAATTGCCAATATATTTGTATAGAAAAGCAATAGAAAAAACTGTGTTTTGACTGAATATTTTACATATTGTTGAAAGTAAGAAATGTGTACAACATGCTGTTACGCTGGTTTTAAGGCGCAGATAAAACAATACAGAAAGCAAAAACGTCGTAGCAACTCCTTTATTTTTCTTCATAAGTATCAAGCCAACAGAACAGATTCAGAAGGTTGAGATGCCCTGGGAGAGGCTGGAAATAATTTTAGGTAGTTTCCCTCATTAGCTGTTTTTCTAATTTTTTTTTTTTTTAATCACTTTGTGGAAGAAGTTACTACTGAAGATAATAGATATGGATATGTTGCATAACAAATGACTGGAGAAATGGATCTAAGCAGATGTTTAGTACTTGGGCTTTGCATGAAGTGAAGTGGTGACGAGAAACTTCACCAAGACCAGTGTTGAATTGTAGATGAGTTAGGCTGCAGAAGTAACCATGAAGATGGGAAATGTTTTTTGTGGTGTTAGAGTATATCTAGTCTGAATCATTTTCATTTGGCTACTTATTTGACATAGTGATATATCTGGATTTAGACTAAAATATTAATGATTTTCTCTTTTTTCCTTTTTTTTGTTTGTTTTTTTGTTTATTTTCTTTTGTTTGTTTGTTTTGTTTGTGCCTTCTGTGATACTGAAATATGACATATGAAGATTGCTGTGTTCACTGTATCCTGGCTTGCTTGTTCTGTGAATTTTTCACCCTCTGTAACATTGTTCTGGGACAAGCATCCTGTGGCACCTGCACATCAGAAGCCTGCTACTGTTGCTGCGGGGAGGAGATGGGAGATGACTGTAACTGCCAGAGTGACATGGACTGTGGCATAATGGACGCATGTTGTGAATCTGCAGATTGCTTGGAGATCTGCATGGAATGCTGTGGGATCTGCTTCCCATCATGAAATATTTATCCCTTTTTATTTTATTCTCTGTAAAACTGGAGAGGTTTTCTTTAAATGCATTTGAAGAAAGACAAGGTAAGGTTTCCACACAACCAACTGGTATTGCACTGCTAATTCCCTTTATATAAATATTTTTTTTTTTAAAGCAATTGTCAAATCTGTATTCTAACACAGATTTTATAGTTTTTTATGTGAAACTAAAGCTACATTCCAGCTTCCTTTTGGCTTTGCAAATGGAAGACTTTGTTGAAACCGAATTATAGGCCTGATACCACAGGCTGTTTGAAGGCAAAATTGCCATTTGAATTGAGTGATAGGTTTTGGTCAGAGAATAGACTACAAGGCAAAGACTTAAGTGTTTGCCTTTACCTACTTTAGTGTTTAAACACTCAAATGCCTCCATGCATAACATGCCTTTACAGGCTTTCTGAAAAACTAAACATCTTTATTTTTATCTCTTTGGGTTAAAAGCAATTTTGTTCTATTGTTTGAAACTTAATTGAAAAGCCAGCATCAGAAATCTACTGTTGGTTTTGCTACAGTGGTCACATTAGCGATATTTTTTTGTTTTGAATATCTCACTGGTTTGAGGGAGAGATTCTTGGTATTTTGCATTGTCTATACGGATACTATCTAAAAAAAGCAAATGTAAGTTTTGCCATGAACTAGAAAAGTACCAGGACTTTTTTGATATCTGTCAAGACAGAATAGAGAACTTATATTTTACTTCAGTACTCTTAGTACCTGCAATGCTTCTTTTTAGATAGAGGCTTTGGAAATCTGTGTAGTCATGAAATATATCCTTAGAGTAACAAACTAATAGGCTAAAAAAATCTTCAGAATTTGGCTATAAGAGGGAAATTATTAGAAGTTAACTCAAGAATCTAAACCTGTGCATTAAATGGCCCAGTCAGTGTTTGTGGCCTTAGAGCCAGAGTCAAAAAACCTAGTATTTATTTATTCACTATGTGAGAAAGATCCACAGAGGGTAGCAGAATTTAAACCAAATAAAAAGACCAAATTAAAACTGACTTGATCAAGGAATTTTGTCACTGAATGCAAAAAGCAGGTAAAAATTGTTTATTTTCAGATACATTTTATGTGTTATTTTTAAATAACTGTTAAAAAGGACATTTTAAAAATGTATTATATCCGTTAAAAGGGTAGGGATTTAAAATGTTTGAAAATATACTTAGGATCTGTTGGGCAACCTTTTCCCTATTATATCATTAGGGTTTTCCAAGAAATACCTCTCTTTGTAGTTGTAATTGTGCAATGAATTTGTTTCAGCACATAAAGAGATTTGTTACATTCCCAGTTTTAGGTCATCAAGGTACCCAGTTTGGTTTTTTTTACCATCTGCTAATTTCTCCCCTCCGTGTCTGTATCTTGTGAACTTTTCTAGGTAAACCACCTACACATGTTGATCTTACATACTTAAACTTTTCTATTTACATTTCAGATTTCTCATTTGTAGATTGCTGGATCTCATAAATTTAAGCCTGGTTACAAGAATCATCAATAGCCAATAGCATATTTGTGTTGAGTGAATTGGCCATAAATGTCTCTTTCTGCTATAGTGAATTCAGTTTATGCAAATGTGACAAGCTAAAGATCACAGGAGTGTGAAGCTAAGTCAACAAATGGTTTAATATTAACCAAAGCTTCTTCTTGTGAACACTGACTAGTAGTGCCTACTACTGCAAGTTATCACTGAGGGTAACATAGCTGAGTCCTCAACTATACTAGGGAGCTGGGAAGTGTTATGTTTCGCCTTAACATATGTAATATTGTGGTGTATACTGATGCAATGCAGATTCACCCCCAGAGAATTTCCTACTCTGTTTTTTGATAGTTACTACAAGGATTATTTCTTATTATGTTTTTTTCCCCCCCATATATTGGGCCAGATTCTGACCTGTGTTGCATCAACTAAGTGTGTTTCTATTCATGCCTGAACTTTCCATTGGTTTAGCTCTAGTTAGCACAAAAATATTATGGTAATAGGCAGCAGGCTAATAAGGAATCATATAGTTAAACAGGTAAATTCCCAGAGTTCAGAATCTGGCCCATGGGGCTCAATTATGACTCCTGAAAGTCTGAACCACATCGGGAAAGGGGAAGAGGTGTCTTGGTTGAGTGGCATTGCCTGGAGCCATTTTACCTTTGTAAGGCATGATGCCTCTGGGGAGATTGGGGGCATCACAGTGAGCACTGGGACTCAATGAACCTTGGGAAAAGTCTAGACAGTGCTTTGTCCACTGTGGGTTGACACCATGGTGGTGGGAACATCTTCTCTGGGGCTAGGAAGCACCATGAACTGTCTTTCCTCATGTTCTTCTGGTTGCAGAGAAGTGAATTATGGCTGGTTTTTGCCTGAATATGCTTTTGGGGACAGAGATGAGAACTTCAAGTCTCTTGTCCTGCACCAATGTCCATGCCCTGCTGGAGCAGTTCACTTTTGTGCTTGGAAAACTGCATACTTCTATATCATGCTCTTCTGAATACTAGATCTTACTTTTAACACAGGATGATGTGGTTTGGGAAAGGAAAAAAAAAAAAAGAAAAGGAAAATGCCAATTTAGGGAGTTCTTTTCCTGTGTAAAAGTTATCTATATAGTTTGCCCAGCATAAACCCTTGTTTCTACTTACAGGAACTCAGAGGGGTTTTTGATTTGTTGAAATTGTGAAAACATGGAAAATGTATTGTTTATTAAGCATTCACTTCCAGTACTGTTAAAATACAAATAATAATTACAAAAACTTTGTTCATGCATATATGCATATGTGTACGTACTCTGTCACACACATGGACACACACATGCAGATGTGTCTGTTCCCACTTCGTTTGTGAAATACTAGGGAGCAAAAATAGTGTTATTAAATCTCATAGTGATTAGAAGTATCAAAGTATTACAGACAATTGAAAAAAATAAAGAATTTTATGTTTTGTTTGACATTTAAATGTAATCTGCTACTGTTTGTCATAGAGATATTAGCACTTTTGAAAAATGTATCTTTGTAGCAGAGAATATTAGCATGTAGTTTAAGGAATTCCTTTCTATATTTATATTCTTAAATTCTGTTTTGTAATTTTCACTATATAAACAATCTTGTAAGCACCTTGTGTAATTAAAACAAGCAGAATTAGGAGTCAAATGTGAAAATAGAGTTTAAATGAAATTAAAACATCAGTACTTAACTCTCTGTTTTATAACAGTTCTTGTGAACTTGTACAGTGTTTCAGTATATAATTCTGCAAACTGACCCATTGGAAAAACTTGCTGTTTGTATTTTATATCGACTGGACGTGCTACTTGCAAACACTATTTTGAAATAAAGATCTTTATTTTGAAATTTATTTTGGGGTATCTTTTTCTTATAGTCTTGCATTGTTACTCCTCTGAATGATAATTTCCTATAATTTCATGTCTATTTGTGGTTTTTCTTCTGTTATAACACATCCTAAAGGTGTTATGTTGATCTTTGAGTGATTTGCACAGAGGATGAGCCAGTGTACATGACTTGTCTTACAGGTGGAGCTAAGCCAACTTAGGCACTAGAAGCTGTGCTAGCATGAACCTCCAACGGTGAAAAAGTTCATCATTAAGAGGGCAGATTCATTCATTGGTGAAATTGGGTTAATGAGGTGAAATTCCAGTAACAATTAAATTTGATCAAGATGAAAATTATTTTAATACATCTGCAGCAAAAGTCTTCAGTTTACTAAAAATAAGCTTAACCAAGAGTGTCATCCATTCACTGTATTGTAGAAGATGTATTGTAGAAGTCTAATGTCCTATGTGGCCTAGGAAACAAAGGTTTGCACACGGTAACGCTATTTTACATTAAGGTGTGTTCTTAAAATCAGTTAGTTTGAACACAGAGGGAGTAGACTTCCAACTGCAATTTAACCAAAGATTTTTTTTCATGTTGACCTAAGCTGAGTGTGAACATGCTTATGTTACTTTAAAACTGCAGAAACTGTATGTCTACAGTCTTTTGCACTAATTTTTCTATGTCTGTTTTAGAATTTTTTGAAAATTCTACCATGTCTGTGTATATGTGGGCCCTGAGAGGGTCTAAAAAATTGCTTCTCTGGGCATTACAGAGGAAAGATGATAAAACTGGCAGAAATGATGCTTGAGTGTGTATCATGACATCTTGCCATTAAGGCTGTGTGCCAAATTACTCGTTTTAGTAAGAAAACTAATAAAAACATAGATAAATAGCACCATTTTAGAATTATTATAGGTATTCTAGCCCATATCCATAAAAGATCATATTTCTAGAAAAAAAATGGCTGCTGTGAAGAAGAATCAGGAACAGTCAGGAGCTTTTTGATTAAATAATTGCTCTATTTCAGCCATAGTTCTCATGTTAAGAACTGTTTGTTGACTTTGATGAATCACTGTGTTTATAACATTCTAAATGATAAACTTTTCTCAGCTCTTCACATATTTAGTTTTTTGGTTTTTTTAAATCGTCTTAATAATTGCCATATTTGATATATGGTCTTGGAGAGCAATGCCAATTGTATTGATGTATCTCCATGGTAAACTTCCTATTGTCTGCACTCTTGTAACTTTCTGAAAGGCAGTATTGAATGAAGCATGTTTCTGAAATCCTACTCTTGGCTCCAAAATTAAGTTAAACATTAGAGAAACATCTCTCTGGTGTCTTTTTCCTGTTCTCTCTGTATTTAAAAGCATACATCATGTGTTGAAAAACTCCCCATGGTGTTGATGGTGACAGTAGCAGCTCTAGACTCCTACAGGCATTAATCTTCCTTTTTTCCCCACCTTCTAACCCTTCTGCTAGTTCTTAGCATTTCCAAAAAGAGCAGGAGAACCTTAACTCAATTTCGGCATCAGAAGTTTCGCAAAAATAATACTGTGCACTCACTTCCGTGATGTACTTGTTGAGTGTGCTCAGTACACTTGAATGTGAAGTTGATTGCTCGTACAAAGCACTCGCTTGTGCTGTTTACCAGTGATTTCATGCTTGTGGCATAAAAGGATCGCTCTTCTCTTCTTTGGAAATTTTTAATATGATGAGCTATTTCTACTGTGCTGGAAAGAGAGAACTTTCTCTGAATTGCCATTCTGCAAGAGCTTGATTAGGTGATCTTACGCTCTGTATGTTTTTTAATCACAGATTCACAGAATGGCTTGAGTTGGAAGGAACCTTAAGCATCATCTAATTCCCACCCTCCTGCTCTGGGAGGTTGCTTAGAGCTCCATCCAACCTGGCCTTGAATGCTTCCAGGGATGGGACATCCGCAACTTCTCTGGCAACCTGTTCTAGAGCCTCAGTACCCTCACATTAAGAAGTTCTTCCCAATATCTAATCTAAATTTCCTCTCTTTCAGCGTAAAGACATTCTCTCTTGCCCTATCACTACATGCCCTTGTAAATAGTCTCTCACCTTCAGTCTTTTAGGCTCCCTTCAATTAACTGGAAGGCTGCACTTAGGTTACCCCAAAGTCTTCTCTTTTCCAAGCTGAACAATTCCAATTCTCATATTAGTTCACTTTACTTAATAAAGCACTGCATACAATCCTGTTTGCTTCTTTCATGTGCACGTATTATAGCAATTGTTAGTACATTGCCACCCAGTACTAATAAAATGGAATGTTAGATGAAAGATTGTATACTTTTATACCTTTAATAGAGTCTTTCTAATTTTTATTCTGATATGCATGTGCTATATTAACTGACAAAATACTCCACCATAATTGAGGCTCTTTACATCATCTCAGTAGGGTATGTAATTGGTGCCCAAGCACTACACAATTCCTCTTCAATCAGTGGTGTAGGATTCAGCAATTTGTCTCATCTCCAAGTTGCACAAAGTGACCACACTGTGAATACACTGTGCTCTGACTTGTATGTGTTTCACATTACAATCCTACTTTTTTAGGCACCAAATCCATAGTGCCTACTTTTGTTTCTTTAGCTTTATCACAAGGGGGTATATTTGGTTTTGTTTTTCTTTTAAATCTTTGTTGTTCAAAGCAAACAGAAAGATCCTTCATTATGGAGGTCTACTCCATAATACCAAGATACATGTTACATTATAAGTTAATTCTTCATATTTTTTGTGTTCACTTATATGCAATTTCTAGTCAGACTTGTAAAAATTATGTCTTTGGAACTTTGGACTTCATCTAAGTAACTGTTGCTCAACAGTGGTTTATATTTGAATATATGGAAAACAAAATGTATTGAAGATTCTGTCTTGCTTGCTCAAATAAAGGACCAAAAGTTCTATTGATATGGATTCTGCAGAGTCTTGCAGTCTGACAATCTTCAAAATAGTTCTGCTTGCAAGAATAAGACTAGAACATTAGTTTAAAATAAATATATTTTATAGTAGCATATGCATATATATATGCTAGTTTTTACATTCTGTGCTACTTTCAGTAACTGAGGACTAATAAGAACAAGCTGGGAAGAATAAATGTACTAAAAAATATGGGTTTGCTTTTGTCCCTAGGAAATGCAACTCCATTTGTCTGTTTCTTCATGTGAGGAGGAGACACCTTGATTACATATTTAATGTAGACTCACAGCAGCGATTTAGAATCCACAATAACTTCAAGGTCATTAGAAGTAGCGTGTGAAGGATAAAGGGAAATGCTATTGACAACTGCTGTCTCTGCATCAGTAATCTGCTTTGCAACTACTAAGCTTTCATTGGGTTAAGTTTAAGGAAATTAAGGTATCCATGACTGAAATTTTATATTCAGTCTTGTTTCTTCAGAAAGAATAATTAGACATATTTACACAATTACATTTTAGTAAACTATTATGTCAGCTTAACTGTAACACATATTCTGGTTAAAGTACATTAAGCAGCAATCCAGAAGTAATTTAGCTGCTGAAGGCATTATTTTCTATCTAATTATTCACAAATTAATGAATAAAATTAAATTCCAATCACTGAAAAAAATGAAGCAATGGTGAGAATCAGAACTACAGATTAGTTAAATCTATAAAATGCATAACAGAATTAAAGCCTTCTTTTATTCAAATTCAATGCTTAAAAAAGAACAAATCCATCATCTTGAAATTTGACTTGTAGCTTGACATTAAAAATAATATGAGTAGAATTTTCAGTGGGGTAAGCACAAAACTAGTTCAAGTAGTGTCACTCTCAATTAATGTACTCAGGTGGTGTGCCCATTAAAATTCCCACTTGTGGGTTCAGCTCTCTATGCAAATGGGGTCATTACCTGGAGAATTTAATTGGATATGACACTGGGAGTAGGAATTTTCCTTTCAAAATAAACCTTCTTGCACACATTTTCACTAGAAATTTGATTGTTACATATACTTCATATTGTTTGGCTCTATAAATATTTACCAAATTGAGAATGTCCTCACTTACTTAGTTTTTCACAGGTGATTCATAATGCATCAAAATGATTTTTAAATTGTTCCATGTATTTCATATGCAGGTCTTGTAACAAAAACCTGTGGTGAAAATGTATTTTTTGGTGTTCAAATGGTATTTTTACATGTTTCACATCCTTTTAAAGTTGATACTAATTTTTATAGCATCTGAAAGCAGAACTGTAATATTTGTGTAGTATATGTACATGTAAATGAGAAAAGGTTATTTCATACTGAACTCCTATCTCACAGATTGTTTGGAAAGGGCAAAAATGTACTGTGTTTCTGAGTAATATTAACTTCCAACTTTTGCTGGAGATTGCTTTGCATAATAATTTGTATAAGTAAGGCTAGTACTGAAAAATATTAATCCCAAAATGTATACACAAATCTTGTGGAAATGCAGAAGTGTGTGTTTGGAAGAAACTTCTAGAGAACTTCCAGTTCAGCAGTCTAAGCTAAAACAGTGTCTAAAACCATGTTCTTGGAAACATCTGAAGAAGGGAATTTTGGAAACTAGAGATGGTTGTCACTTGTGCTACTTGTGCTTTTTGTCTTAAAGGTAGAAAGCTTTTTTCCTAACATCCCATTTAATCTTATTTTCATTTCTGCAAGTAAGACTGATGTACCCATGTTCTATTCCCAGTGGATGTGTAGAACAATCACCATTCTCTTGTATCACCTTTCATATATTAACCTTTCATATAGTTTATATACTCCTGCCTGCTTTTCTCTTGCCTAGTCCAAAGAAATCTAGTTCAATTTTCTTCAACTTGTCTCTCTCAGTACAACATTCATTTCAGGCATTATAAACTGTATGAGCTATGCTTCTTATTTCAAATTATCACAAGACTGAGGAAGCAACTCATAAAGGGATTTTTTTTTTCTGCTAATAAGAAACACAGATGCTGGATGGTATATTGAGGTAAGAAGTATATTCATGTCTGTAAACATACATGGATCTCGGTAGCATCAAAGCTGACAGAATTTCAGTTGCACCTTAACTTCTGTAAAGGAAACAGTCCAAAGAATCAACATTATGATCTTCTACATAAACCCTTGAAAGATTTTCATGGGGTTTATAGAACACTTTTTAAAATTTCCAAGATGAAGACCTGCAAGTACTGTCTTAGCAAATAAACTGAGAAAATTAGCCTACCATGTCTTTAAAGCTTATCTCCATTTGTTACTTCTGTATTTTCACCCCATCTCAACTTTCAGGTTCGTACCATTTCTTTTCAGCACTCAGTTTACTAATCCAGCATCCTCTATGTTTTCACTAAAACTTCCTATCCATTTCTATTTGTTCTCACTGTTTCTTTGATGCTTAATATATATTTATTAATTTTTAAAAAAGCTACTGAAGACCGAAGATTTTCTTACTAATTATATTATACTTTAACATATGCAGGTGATGTAGACTGAAACCAAGTAACTGTTAGGTCTCAAACAGTAGTTGTCAAATGAAAACATTGTTAAAAGTGTGATTTTAGAAAGGTTCTGAGGAAACTGATACTATGCCCACCTCTCTTCAACATTTTAATCATTGATCTGGAAACATTTCTGGCAAAACTTTTAGATTAATCAATAGTTAATGGAACAGTAAATTAAATACATACCTTGTCACATGCTCCTTATTTAGAGCAATCTGAACCTGGTAGGATGAATCTCTTCTGAGAAAATGTTTTTCCATGCTATGAAGGGAAAGGAAATATTTAGAATTTACTTAATAGAAAAAAGATTAATTTTAAACACTTTGGAAAGACCGGAGGGTCATGGTGAGGAAGGTACTGAACAATGGTTTACAGCTGAAATGCTGCAGCCTTTCGTAGTGACCTCTCCATATTTAAACGGGTAATGCAGTGAGTGGAAGCAGGGAAGAGTGTGTGCTAAGGAAATCAGTTTCAGAATACTGCTTTCTGTCCTTTCTGCTTTGAAAACCAGAAATAGTTCATAAGAGAACAACAGAAATTACTTAGAGATATCAAATCACTTTAAAAAGAGAGAATTGCAGAGCTTACTCTACTCGTTTTTATCCAGCAGAAGACTTGAGATGTGACTTCACGCTGTACTGCTGTCTTCACAGGCACAAATTACAGTGCTTTGAAGATTTCATTATTCTAGTCAGAGAGATGCAGAAAGAGCTAAAATCTAAAGCCAAACAAAAATTGATGTCTGATTTCTTACCTGAATGTAGCTGTGAAGAACAAGAACAAGAAACTCAACATGAACAAATTATCAATCCCAGCATTTGATTACCCACCTCCTGATGGTCTTGGCCCAAAACTGATGCTTTTCTGAAACACATACTTACCATTAAAAGGCTGTGTATATGCATACATACATATATATGTATATAGCATATACAGAGAAAAAAAAATAAATGCTGAACTGCATAGAATTTTATTTCCTTTCATATTAGAGAGATTAGATGAGACAGTGCAGTAAGACCTCATGGATTTGTTGTCTAGTGGCAGGAATAGATTATCCTAACTGTGTGAATGGTGTTCATAGAATTCTTCCTTTTGTCAAACATTAAAATAAAAAGAAATAAGTGTTTTTTCAAAAAAACCTTTTATTGGCACAATATCTATACATTCTAGGTGTGTAAGGAAAGTAGTGGTATTCCGTACTTTTTATCAGCTGTGTTCTGAGAGATTATCTAACTAGGAAGTGACATTTTCTGACCCGTGCTCTGTATAAGAGCACGTTTCACATGTCTCCTGGGCCCACAAGGTGGATTGCTCCTTGACTGTCTTCCCACAATAAGTTCTACAACATCTTTGTGGCTTAGGGTTTTATTTGGTGGCATTTTTTTTCCTTCTTTACCCTTTCTGGTGGGAGCATGAGACACAATATATGTGTCTAATCTAATAAAATAGACTTGGGGTTTTTTTGGTGTCTTTTTTCTTTTGTTGTTGTTTGTTTGTTTAGTGGTTTTTGTTTTGTTTTTGTTGTTGTTTTCGGCTTTTTGTTTCATTTTGTTTGTTGGTTGGTTGGTTTTTGGGTTTGTGGGGGGTTTTATTTGCTTTTTTGCCACTTCAGGATCTTCACAACACAAATACGTATGTCCTCTCTCACAGTAGCTGTCTGGATAATGTGGTGGTCACAGAGGATTAGATGATTCCCACACTGGCATTCAAATATGGTGAATGTGGGTTATAATTCTGAACTAATAATTCAAATAAAGATTAATTTCTATTGCAAAAATGTAAAACACATTAAATGTTAATTTCTAGGGCAAAATGAAATTGAGATCCCTAAGAAAATACCTTAAATTGGATGGATTACCTGTAAAACAAACATAAAAATTGAATTTGCTTATTATTTTTAAAAGTTAATAAAATGGGCTGTGAAAGGAAGATAAGCACCACTGTTAAGATAAATAGTCCACTCACACAGAAATAAAGCATGAAAGTTCATCTCTGATGTGGAAGTCTATGGAAAATTTACAAGACAAAATGCATTCCAGTGTATTAAACAAAGGGCCAATGGGATTTGTGTGTTGTGAGCTGCCAGTAGGCTCATCATAACCCTTACAAATCTACTCTGAAATGTTAAAAGAGCAAAAATACAGAGCTAGAAGGTCTAATTCCTCTGGGCTGGGGAAAGGAAGTGGGTACCGACTCTTTTCTTTGTGCGCTATCCTTCCACACGTTGCAATGCAGGAAATTATAGAGCAGGTGGAGAGGTCAGACGTGTGTAGAGACTTCACTGCATATTTCACTTCCCTGCTCCTTAGTTAGAGGTTAATATAATGCTTTGTTACATTGATTCAGTGATAGTTTTGCATTCCCCTACTCCTGGAGAAATTTAACTCACGAACTATACCATTAGGTTTATTTATTTATTTATTTCCCTTAGGCTTCCTTGGTCCTGGGTTATTCTTAAGGGATTCAAACGATAAAATGAAAATTGACCCCTATGGAAATCATTAGTAGTTTGTTAGACTGTATTATGAGATATACGGGGATTTCTCCTATGACCAAAATGAATTTTACCCTTTTCATGTCCTGGTTTCTAGGGAGAAAAGGGCTTAATAACCCACTGTGTTGAATATGCTTGCATGGGTGTTCAGCCATTTTTTTATTCCCTACTAATAACTTTTAAACCTGTTGGTTCTGTTAAAACCAAGTAAAAAGTGAGAGCAATTCAAAAAACCAACCAAACAAAAACAATCAATCAACCAACCAACCAACCAAAATACATACATAAAAACACCACCACCCCAGAAAAAAAAGCAAAAAAAAAAACCCAAAAAACACCTCCCCCAAAAAAACAAAACCAAAACCCCAAAAACAACCAAACAAAACTCAAAAAAACCCCAAACAAACAAAAAAAAACCCAAAGGAGAATGGGCTTATTCTTACTCCACTGAGAGGACACTTGCAGAATTTGATCAGCTCTTGTAAGCTGTTAGGGACTCCATGAAAGGAAGGCTTACTAAAAATGTTTAATTGTGGAAAAACATATATCTGAAATTCACATTTTATTAAATAAAAGGAAATCAAGCTGAGATACTGAAATCACACAAATGAAATTTAATTCTGCTGCTTATGGAACAAGCTGTTTTGGGTGGGTTAAGCTTGACTCTTGTAAATATGAATAGTTTAAATAAATAGTTTAAATAATCCCTACTTCTTTGTCTCTGGTTTTGTAATGTTTACTTTTGGAAAATGTATGGTATCCCCCTTTAATGATTCAGGATTCGCCCCCATCCCCACCACCCAAATGGCTTTCTCAATCCATTGTTCCAAGGTAGTCTTCAGTAATAAAACTAGAAATGACTGAGAAAATAATTTAATAGTGGCTAAGAAAAAAATCCTGAAGGACTAAAAAGAAACTGTTTCTATTACACATTTGCTTGTTTATTTTCTTTTTACCAATAACAGTTTTTGACTCAAGACTGAATTTTTAAAATTTTTGATCAGCATGTTGAAGCAAGTTTTTGAATTAAATATTTTCTACTTAAAACAATAAATAATATACTGCATAATTGTGCTCACAGCATTAATAAAATATTGTATGTGTAATTTTTACGACTAAAACTATCACTGTGGTTGTCATATTTTACTGTACACATAGCTTGATTGTTGCAGAGTAGACATCTGCCAGAAACATTTCAGTTTAGCATGATGAATTTACTGTAACCCTGTCAAAAATCACATAGCGATGCCGAAGGATTGCTTTGAATATAGGCTGAAAAACAGAAATAAGTGAGTTGAGGAAGGTTTTTAAATTCTCTCAGAATCCAGTCATTACTGCTGTTATGGCCAGGTACGTAGGAATGCTGCTGCTCCATGGGGATTCCTGGGAAGTGAACGTTACTTGATCAGGGTAGTGCAAAGCAAGGTCCTGTTGACTGTCAGTGCCCTGTGTAAAATATCAGCACCCCAGCGAGGATGCTGGCACACAAAGGGCAGGCAATTTACATAAAAGTGTGAAGAACTTCTGAGGCCTTTTTTAAAAATTAAAATGGGAAGGACACAATCGTTTATGATATCTTCTATGCTGATTGTGTTTCAGATGCTTGATTTTTTTTATTAACTAAACACTTTATCCAGTGCTGCTTGAGTTGATATGCTTGCTAAAATCTTGTGATTGAATTATTTGGGCCCAATTTTGGGCTCAGACAAACAATAGAAGAGACAATACAGAAAAGTGAATGCTGACTGGAGGCTTAATGGAAATTCTCTAGGATCCTGACATATCAAGAAATAGTGTATCAGGAAAGGTAAGTAGTCCTGCATCTTTGATAAAAGATTCTTCAGTGTTGTATGTGGTTTAAATAAATGCAGAATATCTCACTTTTTTCTCAGGTTAGATCTTTTTGTATTTTCAATTGAGGCCAAAGGTGTTCTAGCATATTTCAAAGAGAAGCTAAGATATGATCCTGGGATGTAACTCAAACACCACATTTGTATATTTTATAAAACTATTTTTTATGAAAGGGAATTATAGATCTGCATCTGCATAGGCCCACTGTCTGCCTGCCTATATGAATATTACCATAGCCTTCAGACTGGAATTAAGGGCATTGTATCAATATATAGTCTTCTTTAATGGACTTTAAACCCATACACAGCAGAACAGATTGCTCACATGTAGATGCAATTAGTGTAAATGTTTATTTCCTGACATTAATACACTAAACAACAGACATGCACTGTTTGCTCTATTATAATTTTCTGTTGTTAAACTGATTTTAAACACTGAATATAAAGACCTGACTGCAGATTAGCAAGGGGAACGTCTGTCTTTGCTGATTTGTATAAAAAAGCTTTACAGTTGAAAACCAATATTAAATGGAGGAACCTGTGTTTCCCTCTTAGCTTTCCTTTCTCAGAAATGTGCCTTGGAATGCTGGGACAGATGGAGCCAGGCAGTTTTAGAGGGGAAAAAAACCCAAAATGAAAACGGAAGTGAAACCAAAACCAAAACGTCCTGAGAGGTGATAGCCTGGAAAACTGAACCCCTGTTCAAAAACAGCCAAAGGGAAAACAACTTTGTTCCTTCAAAGAGCTTTGGTAAGGTATGTTGGAAAATGCCTGTCTGTGAACTTTCCTTTCAATATCAACAATCACTGTATTTATTTCTATATAATGTATTGCTATGTGACTGTAAATGTTAATATTTGTATATGCACATGAGTTCTTCTCTAACTAAATATTCTTGCTTGGACTGCTTGTGGCTCACATCCTACTCTGCCTTGCTCCTGTGAATAACCAGCCCAATGTGCTGACGGACTGACAAGTCACCCTATTCTGCTACAGCTGAATTAGGGCTAATACACATTGCGCACAGTGCTGCCTGACAAATTGAATCAGCTGCTCTAAGTGATTTTGCCTGTTTCAGAGTACTGGGAAACTCAAAGGGCATCAAGTCAAATTACACATTGATCGCTGTTTGCCCTGTAGCTTTTGCACACAGAAGGAATCACATACAACACTTAGAAGATTAGTGGAAGAGACTGCATCAGGGGAATATCACATGTAAGCATGTACAAGTTGGACTTCTCTGGTTGGTAGTAACATTGCAAGTCTAGCCATCCAGGAAAGAGCAAAATTTATGTTAATTTTTGCTTCCCAGTTGACACAGACATAGACATCATCATCCATTCTGTAGAGCTTCTAATTCCCAACTTAGCCACATAATAATTCGTGTTTGGTTTAGGGTTATTTTTCCTTCCTCAAATAAACAAAATGTCAGAATATCACAAATTAGAGTTATGTCTAGATTTTATAATTTTTTAATGTAGAATTACAAACCCATACGTATTCATGTTTATGAACTGCTTTATATTAGAATATAGCAACAGAGATCACTGTATGATCTACAATTATCCAGAGTTTGGGTGACAGGCCAGTAGTGGGATGCTTGAGAGGACAACGGTTATTTTCAGTCTTTTCTTTGGAACAACAGAGGCTAAATGCTTCCTTGAAAAGCAGTAGCAAAAATAAAAGAAAAAGTCAAGAAAGCAAATATTCTTATATGAAAGGAGTTGTAGCCAAGTGGGGGTTGGTCTCTTCTCCCAGGACAAGAGGACACAATCTTAACCTGTGTTAGGGGAGTTTGGGGTTAGACATTAGAATGAAATTCTTCACATAAAAGTGATTAGATATTGGAATGGGCTGCCCAGAGAGGTGGTAAAGTCACCATCCCTGGAGGTGTTCAAGAAAAGACTTGACGTGGCACTTAGTGCCATGATCTAGTTGACATGGAAGTGTTCAGTCAAAGGTTAAACTTGATCTCAAAGGCCTTTTCCAACCTAACTGATTCCATGAGGTTGTAAACTATTTTTTTCCAATAGCTGACATTTAAAAGACAAAGCAGGATGCTATACAACTTACAGTGATAAGAGGCATCACCACATAAATCTTTAATTTATTAGCAGTGCTTGCACTAGCTGAAGCATCCTTCTTCTCTTTCTTGTGCTGACAAGCAAATTTTGCACCAGCTCATAAAATCAGAATCACAGAACCATAGAATCATTGAGTGTGGAAGAGACCTTCAAGGTTATCCAGTCCAACCATCCACCTAACACTACCACTAATCCATATCAACCAGCACCAGATTCAGATGTCTCTTGTACACAATCAACTCACAGCATGCTTCTCAGAGGAGAGTCATAAATATTACTAAAATAATTTAAATAAGCCTCTGTGTACTGGAACTCAGTTTATTGATTTGTAATTTATGTAGAGTACAATAAAGTTCAGCATGGATCTACGTGTTTCAGCTTTTCTGAATGGTCTTCTAAGTCATTTGGACCACTAAATGATCATGAAAGTTTCTAATTTCTGTCTGTGCTGTGTAAATTTCTTGTTTGTTCCAGTTTTCTTACAGTTAATTATTAAAAGCACTAACACATTTTCTCTAAAATTCCGTATCTCTCTCTAAGAAATGAGTCACTTTTTTTCTATTCTTGATGTTCTCTCTTACAGTCATAAACTTGGTAAACATATAAAAAATACACGTTCTATCACTAATTCTATGAGTTGAGGTTGCCAGTCAATGAGTGGTGACAGCAAATGAAGCTGAGGGATTGGTATTGTTGTGTATGTACAAACTGCAGGGTTGTTACCTGTCACATGCTGTGCTTTGGACACATCCTTCTTTCACCTAATGCTTACTACTCAGTCATGATCAATATTCAAGGAAGAATGCTGCTCAGAACTCTTCCTAACTCCATTTCTATTTGCTTAGGCTGAAAGCTTTTTTGTTTGGTTTGTTGGTTGAGTGAGTTCTTTGCACAGAAGGAAACAAAACTTTCATTTTTAGTAGCTTTCTTTACCAGGTATGAAGGTGGTTTACATCCAAGGACAGATAATCTTTTGACCTGACTTAAAAATCTACTGTATCTGTTGCATAAGGTCAAATGTCTCAATAAAACCTTCTATAGAAGTGACTCATTGGCTTGTACTTTTATCAGGTGCCTTCTGCAATTTCCCTCTCCCAGCTTTCTTATTTCAACAATGACAATTACGGTATTTGAGTTTTCTGGGAATTTCTATACTGTGATGCATGTTGTGAACAGTGGTTTTTGTTTTTTTTTTTCTAGTTCTGCTTCTGGGCTCCCTCTGATCTTTTTAATGTACAGTGCAGTGCTGTCTTCCCTAGGCAGTTCTCTTATTTTCTTAACTGTTCTTCTCATGCAGGGGTAGCTTGCGGAGCTATGTAAAGGAGTCATTCACTATAGTAGCTAAACTGCAAAAAAAACCCCAAAACATTTCTAAGGATTAAATAGAAATGAAGAACTATGAACATTTGTCTTTTTTAAGCTCAAGATGAGGAAAAGTGAAGGTCCCACAAGCCTCCAAAAAATCCTCCACCTTGACCTGTCAAGCCAACAAAAGTTTTATCCCTTATAAACGTAGCATTCTTCTGTAAGAATTGCTTTACTTAGGACTGTGTTGAGGTCATAATGAGTAAACAAAAAACTTGGGCCAAAGCCAAGCATTTGTTGATAAACATGTATTTTAAAAACTTGAACACCTATTTCTTCTCCCTCCCTGCAAGCACCAGTAAATCACCATCCTTCTTACAAAGCTAACAGACAGCAGGAGTAAGTTGCTATTCTCCTTGGAACAAAAGATATTTAATTTTTGAATAAATGTCCAATTGTGGGGATTTTAATATGTTTTTCAGTTATTGGGACTATATGAATTGCTGAATTTGATCCTCTTGATTTCAGTTTTTACGAATTTTCTCCCTGACTCAAATCACAGTCATGGGTGCTGGAGCTCCTGTGGGCCAGACAACCAGCTTCCTTGTGGACCTTGCAGCATGCATCCTGCCAGCTGGCACTGAGAGCAAATCTACTGCTTATCTTCCCCCCATTCCGGCTTCCCTGGTGCATGGTAAATATTTACTTTTTATGTTGCTTTGATATCTTATTGTAGCTACTTTGGGCTTGAGCCAGTGTTCACTAGCAAAGCAAGAAAGAGATATTCAAAGAGATTATCAAATCGATAATATTTCATCTTGAAAAGTAACCAGTGCTCATCCTGAAGTGTTTGAATCATGTGCTTGAGGCCACAAAAGACCTTGGAAAAGCAGTTTATAGTCCTACAGCTGTGTATAGTTCTGTCCCCATAAGCTTGATCATAAAGTAATTGGTTCGTTTTCTACTTAATACCTGGTTTCTTACTTACCAGGAAATTATTAGACCCTTAAACTGAACCTGGAGCTTTTTTTTTTCCCTCATTTTTTTTTTCCTATAGTGTTGTGCTTCTATATTAAACTGTCTCAATTTGTCAGGACAAAACTGACTGATACTTAAAGAAGCACTTTACATTATGGAATTTCCAGAAGACGCAACCAAACTAAGTATCTATCAAAAACTTGGAAATAGGCAACAGTCCCAATTGTCCTCTTATTCTCCTGGTGAGTTTAACAGAAATATTGATGCTCTTTTGAAATCAGAGACATTATAACGCATTAGTGTTTTCCCACAGATGGTTCAACAGTGATTTGGGCTTTGCGTTTTCCACTGTAACTTTTCTGTGGTTGTGTATCTTAATCTGAAATGTATTTATTTATTTATTTATTTTTCTTTCCCATTTATCGCACTGTGAAGTGTTTAGGCCTTTTTCATGGCTGTTCATGACAGCCTCTTGTCTATTTCCTGCCCTTATTCTTTTTATCACAGCATGGCCAGGCAGCCAGTCTCGCAGAGAGGAGTTTACTGGAACTTTGGTACTTTTCCAGTCAAAGGACAAAATTGTTCTTCCTGCAACCTGTATTTCAACAATGAGTAAAGTAAAGTTTTGTGGTCAAGATTAAAACACATTGTTTCCTGCAGCTGGAGTCTTAGTATAGCACTAGGCTTCCCATAGCCAATGCTGCAAGTGGCAGCTTTTAAACACTGGTGGTACTGCAGTCCATGGTTTTGCAATTGGGAAATTCTGCTTTTGGTTAAATTTACGTCTATCATTGCAAAACTACCAAAAGAGAAAGCATTTTTGCAGGATCTTTCTTTTGGAATTGCTACTGGCAAATCAGTGGAGCCCAGTCCTGTTATTTCATATGTACTGAAGGCAGAAAACCACTTGACTGACTAGCAGTACTGCTCTCCATTTAACCAGAGCTCTGTCCTTGGATATCTTCCTTTATGAAATTAGCAGAGTTCTCTAACAGTGGAGTTGTATAGCATGTAAAACCTATGCTAATCTTGTTGTTTTAACAGCTGCATGTGTTGGTGTTCACTTCCTATGTTGATCTTGCAGAAGGTGCTGTAATCTTAAACCCTCATGTGAAAATGTTATGAGCCTGTCACTTTTTTTTTCTCTTGACTCACATTTCAAAGAGATTTACTTCTTTTTATCATCCTGCCTGCCTTCCCATTACAATTTTACATTATGATATTGAAGGAGTCTTTGATCGTTTTGTAGTTTGTATAGGTCCTTGTGTAATATATTCCCTTGCTTGTCTAGTAGCATGTTCACTTGGTTGTCTAGAAGGCTGCATGTCAGTGCCACAATCTCCACAAGCATAATCTCGTCTGCCTCGATTTTCTGAATAGCTGGCATATTTTCTCTGATGTGCTATATAAATTACCTGAGTGTTTGGCTGACCCTCTTTTGATAATTCATATATTATTCACCAAGGATTTTTAGAAATAAATTTAGTCCACATTTTCCTACTTTTTCTGAATAATAAGAATTGGATATGAAGAGTACTGTCACTATATCTTTCCATTTCTTCCCATCCCCTACACTGACATGATTTTACCACAATGATAGAAAAAATAGTTTGTTATGCTACTGATAGTTAGCATATGATAGTGAAAATTACTTCACTATTGTCAACAGTGTTTTGTCTCTTCAAGCACTTGTGTTAAGTTTCAGCATCCCTGTACAGGGACTGTTCTCACAGAGATCCTTTGAAACAGAAAGAGTGCTTGTTATATTGGTATCACATTTAAGTGATAACTTTGACTGAAATGAAGAAAGTTAGTGAGTGAGGAACAAGTGTGACTGTGAATGATAGAATCTGTTTCACTCTGTGGGCAAATACCACAGACTGTCTCCCCATTGCACCCATTAGACTGAGTTTTGGAGGTTGTTGACTTGTAAAGTTTATTACTGGTGTCACAGAGTGATGATTTTGAGACTTGTTTTTTATCAGAATATGTGTGAAGTGAATTTATATGTATTTGCATGTGTATTCAGAAGGAATTTAAGAGTAATACAAATAAGACAATACTGCAAGCTTCCAGAAAAATGTTTAATTTAATTTAATTTTATTTTACTATACTGTACCTATTATATTTTGGTGGGTTTAGGGGAAGGGCTTTTTGATAGGGTTATTTGAGGGGGGTGTTTGTTTTTTGGGTGTTTTTTGTTTGTTTGTTTTATGGTACTGCCTTGCAGAAGAAAGGCTAGGATTTCTGGTTGCTTTGTAATACTTGGGACTAGTGATGGAAAACAGGGAACAGCCAGCAAAGTTCCTGTAGGGAGAGAAAGGGGAAGGAAAAGGACCTTAAACTTTCATTTTGGCTGCATTCTGCAAAGCTTGAAAGCCTCAGGGAAACTTCCAAGTGTTATGGTAGGTAGGCTACAAAGTACTGATCCAGTCGGAAGATAACCAAAGCACAGCTGAGGGTGGGGAGTCTTGAAACTGATTAAAAGTAATCACAGCCCTGTGGCCCGAGGCGTGCAGAAAACAGAACCATTAATGCTATCCGGGAATCCATATAATGTCCTACATAGCAATTGCCAGTAAAAGGAAGAATAAATTTCTCTAGCACTTCTTCTTGAAGCCAGGGAATTTCTTATTTTTGCCGGAATGGTGAATGAGAGAATTATCCTCAAGTGTCTCAAGTGTCAGCCCTGATGCTGGTGGGGAGGTGAGGGCTCTGTCGCTCAGAGTGAGCATTCCGTATCCAAGGGGTGCCTTGACTTTTTGTGGTTTTTTTAATTTACAATCCAATTTATATCCATCTTAACTCATAATCCAATACAAGCTATACTGAGAAATACCAACATCCAATTTTGTGCTCTATGTATTGTAATATAAAGAATAACAGGAGGAGGAAATTGCTGAAAAATAATTGCAATAAGATATTTCAATAATGGCTTACACAGAACCTGCTGGGAATACCCATATACTGTTGATTTCAATAAGAATATTTACTGTAATAAACACAGTAGAGCTCTATTTTTAGTTTGATATAAAGATTTGTGAAAAAAAAAGATGAATTACATTACTCATTTCTATCTCTTGAATTATCTTAACCCTATGTGGTTGCTCTTAAAATTAACCAATTTATTATTTTGTAAAGAGCAGCTGGGGAACTGTTTAATGTTCAAAACTGAAAGCAATATAATTACAAACAGAGAGGCAGAAGTAATATTGTATAGTCACAGTTCAGAAATGGAGCCTTGAATATCTTAATATATGCCTACATAAATGATTGCTGTTAGTTTGCTTCAGCATTTATCTCAATGGCATGTTTTTGCCATAGCGCGTTTATTCTACCTGTTGGTAAACCTATAAACCATTTCATTCATGTTTCTTCTGTGATTTTTTCCTTTTAGTAGGTACCGTTTTTCATGCTTGCATGACAGTAAGTTCCTTATTTTCATGAACACATAAAAATAGACCAAATCACAGAGGAAACCAAGAGCACTTGGAGCAGAAATTAGGAAATGTAATTATTAAGAAAGAAAGGTCATTTTAGTAATTGTTTTTAAGTTCATATGTTTATGTATGCATTTTAAATTATAAAACTGAGTCCTTGTGAAATATGTTTCAGCATTGAAAGGTGTACATGTGTATCCTCAGAATAAGGGTATGACTTTTGTGCTTGGTACACAAAGTAATTATGGGCGTGCTGGGTAATGATGCAAACATTGCTGCTGTGTCTAATTAACCTACCTAAATGCTGTATATAGTATTTGCCCATGTATTTTTAAGGGTTAAAATTATAGAGAATTATATTTTTTTACCATAGGTGACCACTGTCTTTAAAAATACTGGTTCTAGTTTTAGAAATCAGGGTATATTCACACTTCTTAGCAGAAATAATTCTGTACAAGTGTCATAAATTGTTACTCTTTTGCATTATTTAGGGTAGCTCAGATAGAGTGCTTTGAACTAGAGGACTTTTTTCTCACTTTATTAAAAATACTGAATTTTCCTTATTTTTTTTCAGTGTCATACATTTTATAGTGCTTCCTTATTAATGCCTTTGTTTTAAAAATGGGGCAGAGAGACTCCTGATCTCAGCAAATATCTTAGTGAGTATACTTTTGCTTTGGGGCAAGCACAACTTAATATTCATAAATCTTGAAATGCAGAGGCAAAACGTGAGGAGAATCAACGTATATTCTCAAGCATTAGGTATTGGGGCTAAATATCTGATGTGAACAACTTATCAGAGGATTGGCAACATTATTAAAGTATCGTGTAAGAGCCAAGCTATTTCTAAGTTTAAAAAAAACTATGGAAAGCTTCCTAGAACTAGTTGACATTTCAATAAAATATGGCTAAGAAGAAAATACCTCATATAAAGAGATCTCAACAGACTAACATAAAACAAAACAATAAAGTAGAAACCAGTGCAATAAAGTAAAAATAGTTCCTTGTAATGATGCTTGAGATCTGAAAATCTATTAAAGCTGTTCTTTAAATTGACAAGCAAATAGTTCATGTTATAAAAGACAAATCACGTGTTGTATGTGTAGTTTAAAAAATGTTTATTTTTTTGGTTGATGAAAAAGTCTCAATTAGGTGCCCATATTATGCACTACTTGCTCCATAGCCATGTTAACATTAAAAGTCATTGTCTCAATTTGTACTATCAATGGAAAATTTGAAGGCAGGTATAACAGAAAATAGTCCATAACAAGTATCCATCCCTCTAACTGAAGCTCAGAGTTGTGCTAAAGATGACCCAAGAGAAAAGCAGACTTTGTTACATATTGATGACTAGGAAGTCAAGATTGTGACAGATCAATGGCAAAAGCCAGTTCCCATGTCAACATACCTTTGGAAAAAGCATTCTGCCAGCAGTTCTCTCTCTTTGATACTAAGAGTCTGCATTCAGCATTACAGAATCAAGGAATCACAGAAAATGCCAAGTTGGAAGGGACCCACAAGGATCATTGAGTCCAACTCCTGGCCCTGCACAGGGTCATCCCCAGGAGTCACACCATGAGCCTGAGAGTAATTTGTAGATAATACGGACACAGGATGGTATGGACATGGTGGGGGGCAGCATCGGCAGCAAAGCCTGGTCTAGGGTTGTGCATAGAACACTTGATTATGGAGTTGCCTCAGCTGATTCAGAGCCAGTGGGATTCTGGTTGGAAAAGTTCTGTGATTACACTTAAGTGACTTTGGGAACCTGAGCTGTTTTTCAGTGCATGATGTGTGTCCCCTTCTGTTTGATTCAGAGAAAATATGTATTGCTTCCAAGTCATTTATGAGACACCTGTCCTGCAAGCCTATTTTCAGGCACAGAATCCTGCTTCTTTAGCACAGTTCATGCCTGGGAACTTCCATATTTAATGACCTATGTCAACTAGTCATTTTTACAGTGCCATTTTAAAGAATTCTATTGAAAATGAACAGGAAGGAACAGAATCCATCTTTCTCAGCTGTGATGGTTTTGCAGGGCTAGCATAAAAAGCATTAAAACTTTTTCTTTCCTTAGTGAAGTCAGCAGATCCCACTCAGAATGCTCAAAAGGACTGGTTCAGTGGAATAAAACCATACTTGGAAATGGTAGCACTTCAGGGTAGATGAAAAAAAAGACACTCGAGAAGTGCAGGACTACTCCATTTTACCTGTGGCTCATTGATGTTAGCTAGTGTAGTTTGTCAAATTCCTATTCCTTTGGTGATCACTAGTGATACTTTCTAGAATATACAGCTTTAATTTCTTTACTTTGTGTAGATGTTTCCTTTTTAAAAATTATTTGAATGTTATAGAATAATAGTATTTGAGTACGTCGATATTGAAGGATAAACTGTAATTACACTAGTGAAAGCTGTAAACTTCTGAAAACAGATAAGTGAAACATGACACTGAAAGGTGTATAGAAAGCCATTTCACAACTTTGGTAAAGGTCTCTTGGTATTTATCTCATAACAGGGAAGGTAAAACATACAAAGTTTATGTCCTCATAGGACAGCTAAAGGTACTAGAACTATGACTTTGCAGCACTCTGGGAGTGTGGCCATCTCAATAACATTGAAATTACAATATTATTATTATCATCATCATTACTATTCCTTCTTAGAAACTACAGCTATCTGTAAGCACAATTTTGCGAGATTTTTCAATGTTGACTTTGGAGCTGTGAAGATTTTCTCTTTTTTTTTTTTTTTTAATTTATTTTGAGTGACAGAGATTTAAAATTATCTTTGATTTCCCATACATGGTTTTATAGGTTATTTAAACTTTTGGGGTATGCTAGTGTAGTCTGGTCTAACAGGAAAATTCAGAGCTTAATTTGTGAAAATATGTTTTAAATAATTCCCTGGCATTTCAGCATCAGTAAGGTGGTATGGGGAGATTTATGAAAAACATTAATCTTATTCTTATCAAAAAAATGTTTTGCCCTTAAATCCTCAGGGTGAACATATGTTACTTAGTGCATAGGGAAGTGTAGAAGACTTTCACAACAGGGTTAGTCAGACAAGTCCTGTAACAAGGAAAGTTTTGGCCTGGGGAGTTCAGGAGAACATGAAGACCTGTCAGTGAACTCCGGACTGCCACCTGGTGCTTGCAGGGGTAGGAGCTGCCTGCCTGGCCTCTTCCTAGCCCTCACTTTCCAAATTAATCAAAGTCAACAAGAGAGCTCCCCATTTCCTTAATTGTTCATAACTTTAGAACTGCATGATCTGAATTAATACATTTCTTAGCAATTTAATAATGTAAAATGACAAATTTAACTGTCCCTTTAAAAAATCACTTGCATAAAACATGTAATTGTGTTTTTATAGAAGAAAAAAAATATATATTCTGACTCTGGCAACACTGTGAAAGTTTATCTAGTTAATTCTTTCTGGACAATCCTTTTGAAGAATGGGCGTGTGGGCATGATTTAACTTGGCATGAGTTGTCTCAGATTGCTTCTACAAAGAGAATGGCCTAATACACTGAATCCTGCAAATATTCATGATGCTTCTTTGAGTCTGTCAGAATCCCATGGGTTGGATGGATACATCAAATCTTCCTCTTTTTGTACAGGTTGGGGTTCATGTTATTTAGCTTCAGCCATTACAGTGAGGCAGCTGGGCTCCCTCTCTGGCCTGAAGAAGCAGAGGGGCACTGCCAGAGGGCATTGCGTCTTGCACGACATTCTTTTCCTAAGACTAAAGAAAGACGGACTCAACTCTAGATATGGTCATTTCTCCCATTGACTGTAGTCCTAGAAGTCAGATTAGAAATGCAAAGTTAATGAGAGGAATTTCATTTACACTGTCTTATTTGGAAAATTCTACTGTTTGATACAAAGAGCATACCTCAGCTATGAGCCATGACTGGCTGATGCTACATATTAATTTTCAATAGATTTCCCTCCATGCTGTGAAATAATCATTTAATAAAGCTTTCAGGGGCAGCATGAACCATAGTAATATAGCTTTAATAGATCTGTTGCCTGGGAACTTAAATCAAGGCTTATGTCCGATGCCAGTATTAAGATAAAGACTCCCATAGGCAGCCGTGTCCCTTGTGTAGGTCTTAGACAATATGAAACAGTTTTGGTCATATTTCTCTTGGTGGGAATGTTTACAGTAGTGCTCAGTGCAGACCTCTGATGGAAAAAAACCCCCAACATCTCAATTTAGAAGATATGTAAAAAATAACAAATTATAATATTTCCACTGGTGAAATCCATCCTGTACAATCTGGTTGCAAACCTTAAAAGGAATTATTGAAGCATACTGTATGACTTATGATATATTCTATTTCTACTCCTCCTGCTGCTTAATAATTTTGAAAATTTTGTACATTTACGTGGTATGTTTTAATACAGGAAATACTGCAGTGCTTTTCTAAATTATGACTTTGTTACAGTTTTTAGCCAGGAAACCAGATCTTGCTATCGAAAAGGGTTGGAGCTTTAGAGAATACAGCATGCAAACAGCTGTAGCACCATACTGGGTGTTGATACAATATTTTTTCTGCTCTCTATTTACCTAGTGCTAAGAGTTGTGTTGGAGAGAACCTTTACATCACTTCTCCTTTTAGAGACAAGAAAAGTAGTTGAGTCTTTGGGCTTCATGAACACCAGCAGTCCCTTTGTGATGAAATTTTGTTCAGAGTCTGCAAATAGAGTAGAAAGATGCATATGAGAATTATATGTTTTGCAGCATTTCTGCAGTGGAAAGTGGTAGCCAAAATGTTCATCACAAATTCTTGATGAAATATGTTCCCTCATAATGAATCTTTGAATCAGTGACTGGATCCACCTCTGCTTAAAATAATATTTTGTGTTAAAGGTGGTAACCATCTTTATGTAAAATGTAATTTTTAATTATGTTCTGTGTAACATAAAAAGTAAAAATTCCATGAACACCTTTAAGTCGGTTAAATTCTGATTGGATGCAACTTTATTCCTATTATGTATAAGCAACATACATATGAAAGCAGAAAAGCTTATAAAAAATTACTATTGTTATTTTTAGTAGTACATTTAAAAATACTTGGACAGAACATTTCCTAGTCATACACATCTATAATAGCATTAGATTTGAGCATGTAAACAAGTGAAAATTCAGCACTGTGTCTAGAATTCCCAGCCTGAGACTAATATATAATTAACATGATTAGTGTTTTATTGTTCTTGTAGCAAAACAAATTAAATACCAGTGGTTAGAAAAGTGTAAAACTTGAAAGCAGTTTCCAACAGGACAAATTTAGGTTTTGATGATGACATCTTAGAAGACTGTACAATTAGAGGATTAGAGGCGTAGGGCTGTCTCATAGTTGACAGCTCATCAATTAACAAATGCTTTAATGACACTTTGATCAATAACAAATAAATTTAAAAAATCCCTATGACCTTACTGGTCCCTCAAATCTTGGGGAGGGGGAAAAAAAGTTAATCTCAATCCTTGATTTCCCTTTTGGCAGCCTCTGCAAGTGAGCTGGAAAGTGTTAAAAAGGAATAGTTCAACTGAAACAAATTCCTCTTGCTTTTGTCTCCAAGTGAACTGCACTGTGAAAGGACATGAAATGTGAATGCACTGCCTGAGAGGTTTACAGTAAAAGATAAGGTACAGTCTGAGGGTAACTATTAACATCTCCGTTGTACAGCAAATACTAAGAATGGTAAAAGGTTGTTTTTCAAGAAACAAGAAGTAAAGCAGAGCTTTAGTGTTTTTAAAGGTTCTCTGTGGGTATCTAAATTTTTCATGTGAGTTGTCTTTGTTGTCCTTTTAAGAGCTGTTATTAAGGCTGCTTGAAGAAACTCCTAGTTATTCAAGTGTATGAAGTTCTATGCAGCAAAATATGTGAGAAGAGAGGAAAATGCCCCGATATTCATTAGTGATGATATTAATTCATATAGTCGGATTTTAAAAGCAATGCTTCAATTTAGCAGGAGAAATTTTCTTCTAACAGTTATGCTGATTTGAGTTTGTTTATGGATCAAACTTTCAGAAAAAAAATTAAGTAGTCAAATGTGTTTTTACATTTGTGCATGTGGCTTTTCCACATGGGAACCTGGATAGAGGGTTACTCCAAAGCTTATGAAAGTTAATGGTAAAGTGGACATTAGATCAGGCCTTTAGTGCAGTTATAGGTAATTGCCAACTGGAACTTGAATATACAAGCATTGAGGTAACTGACCTTTCATTTGCCCTTATATACCTATGCTCCTGGACTGGACTCCTGAAATATATTAAAAATCTGACTTTCTTGATATCTTCATGTTGTGGTCGGCAAAAAAAACCCCAACAAAACAAAAACACTATGCTATGTATCCTAGTTAATCTCCCAAATGCTGACCCTTCCTTTGGGATAGAGGATGAACTGAATGATCTCTCCAGATCATCATAGTTGTTTTCTATTATTTCAATTCTATAGGTGTAAGAATAGCTGATTAGTGGTGTTGAAAGGATTTAAAATTTATGTGATGACTTATGCTTTTTAAGTTTGATTAATTCATCTCTTTTTTACACATTTTGTTGGTAAAATGGTCTTAAATTCTTTCATTAAGGTAGCTGTTTAAAGAAAAAATTTAAAGTTCAAAAGTGGATTTTTACAGCAAATTTTTATGCATTCAGTGTAATGTCCTATAAAGTACAATTATAGATAAAGTCCTTCTACTAGGAGAAAGTTACGGTCACAGAGTAGACTGTTGTCATTTACATGGGACTCAGTCCTCTGACTTTGAAGAATATAAACTTAAAATGTTGTACTTGGTATGTGAATGCAGGCCAGAGACTGGCATTTCTTGAAACGATTAATTAAAAAATATGAGTATGGTTAATTAGAATTACAGAAATGTATCAAAAAGGACATACATAATTTTATTATTTACTTCATTGAGCTAAACATGGAAATTGAACTAAAAAGCCTATTCAGAACAAGAATGTTTTGTCTTCATTTACATAAGTGTAGCTTTGATTGCTGAAATTTTGTGGGAGCTACAGGGAAGTACAGAGAAGAGATGGAACTGAAAATTTCTGTTTCACCACTCTTCAGACAGTGCTGTGAAAGTCTCCTGAAAGAGCTCTGTGAAAAAGCATCAAGGCCTGGACAAAAAGAGCTCAGTTAATCCAAGAGAAGTCTCTTCCACTAGAACAGTGTGTGACTGAAGACCAGAGCCAGGACTGATCGCACCTAATGTAGATCTTTATCTGAATGAGTTACCCCAGCAATTCTGGGAGTCCATAGAGAGAAACAGGCACTTTTGGGTGAAATTCATTTGACCTGTTTGAGAGGAATTGTGGCTCAGAGGTAACTGCTGCTCCCACTATGAAGATGTCATGAAGACACACGAAGAGGGTCAGAGTAGTGTGAGAAGTTCTATTTCACTACTTGGTTTTGTTTTCAATGACCAGCTGAGATTGTGACCTAAACTCATTTCTTTATTCATGGAAAAGGTCTGGGTTTTGTGTCAAAAAAAGATGTAAGAATCATGTGTCAGAAAGCTGGAATGCTGCTACTCCAGTGCTTTTAGTAGAGAGATTAGAAGGGCGGTAGGTCATCTTCCCTGTCTCTCTGCTAATGAATGGAGAGCTGGATTGCCTAACTACATTGTATTTTCTGGGGATTTTCTTTAGTAGTATTAGCTAAGAAAGGCTACTATTGTAGGTATGTCTTGATCATGCAACACTCCCCCAGCAAAAGAAACTTGAGTACAAGTCTTGGCAGACAATATGACAGGGTTTTCATATGAAAATATTTCCACTTCCTACATTTTGTTTCATATTTGAAATTTTCTGTGGGATAAATTTTCTGACTAATTCTGACTGCAAATATATTTCAATTAAGTTGTTAAAATATTCTAGCTTGTATTCCAATCCCAATGGGAAAAATGATATGAGTTGTCTAAAATAACCATGATGAATGAAACTTCAGTCCTAATTAGGACATTAAAAAATGCTAAATTCAGTCAACATAAATGATTTTGTTTTAAACATTGTTTTGTACAACTTTTTTGTTCAATATGAGCAATTCATATAAATAAAACTGAATATACTTACTCAAAACTCATTTGATGGCAAAAGCAAAGCATTGTTTAGATAGCTTCATTTACTACTTGATAGACAAAGTTTTGACTTTTCATTGGACAACGAGGATATTTTAATGAAAGTTGTTCTCTCCAGGGTTGGGAAACATTTCCCACTTGCATGTAAATTTCTGTTTTCTAAATAAGATGACAGCCATTGTACAGCCTGTAAGAAGTGTGAAACAGTTTTATTCTTTTCTAACCCACTGCAGATTCCACTACGGTAAAAGTAAGTAGTTTATTACATTAAGTAAATTTAGATTAATCAGACCATTTTACAGTTAAAGCTGTAGAACACATTACCTATCTTAATTACACCTCCCAATTATCACAGAATTGTAACAAATTTGCACTTACCAGTTCTCTCAGGAAGTCTGGTCTCCCCGACTTACCAACTCGGAAGAACAGCAGGATGTGAATGTTGCACACATTCATGACTTCAGGTGATACTTCTGGTTTGTGTTGCTTTGTTGCTACTGACTGCTCTCCTCCACCATCTTCTTGGCCCGTCAGGCCATGTTTCACCATAAACATGTTGCAGGCTGCACGTCTTTAGAAGCCCTGTGCTATTCAAGTTAGCACAAATACTGCACTTTCAGTTCGGCAGTGAAGTGCCTACTGCACTGCAGCACTGAACAAGTGGCCAGTGATAAACCCACAAACTGCATTGTTCTCAAGGAAGAAGGAAAAAGGCAGATCTGTAGTACAAGAATGAAGGACACACTGGAAATATACAAAAGACATAGTCCAAGAAATATAAGACCAATGAGAAGATAACTATGGATTTCAGTTTCTTTTGGATATGGCTCAGGCAGATAACACAAGATAAATACAATATAGTACATGATTTCTTGTGATAAACATGTATTTTAATATAGAAAAGTATAAAAGTAAAAATGTGCATAATTGTCTGACTTTGGTTTAGTTTCTGTTTGGGGTTTTTTAATTTGTTTTGGGGTGTTTTTTTGTTTTGTTTTGTTTGTTTGTTGTTTTTTTTTTCCTTTGGATGACTGCAGTATTTCTCTTTCCCTTTAAAGTGACTTCTAATCACTAATGCATATGTATTTTAAACAGAACTGAAGTACATATGAAATCTAGTTACACATGACATCTAAAAACCTCATGTAGCATTTTGACCATGAGAGTAGGGTTTGAACTTTCTATTGTCAAAGTGTGCAAGCAAACACAATTGTTCAAAAAAGCCTTTGAATAAAAATGCTATAGATAGTGCTTTAAATTTTTAAATAGTTTGGGGTGTTTTTTCTGTGATAGATCTATTCTTTTTGATGTTAGTGATAACATATATTCTATTGATCTGCCTCCCCAATGACCTACTGAAGTTTGGTGGTATATCTATTAAAATGTTACTTAAGTTCATCCACCTTGTTTTTTTCTACACTAAGTTACCCTTTCACAAATTATCCCATGTTGAGAAGCAGCAGGGAAAAAAAACCCCACTGTGTGAGCAAGATTTTCCACTGGTCTTGAAAAAGCAATTAAGAAATGTTACATTTATTGTTCCAAAACCAATGTCTACCTGTTAGGATATTTTTGGTTATTTTCCCTTCTCAACTCATAGTATTTTTCAAATTTTGCTTATTGCTTTTAAAGTAATTCTATGCTTGCTTGTACTAGATATTTGTCATTTCCAGTGAATGCTAGATTATACATGAGATTGAGACAAATCACTGGAAAAAAGAGATAAAAAATCAGAATCTCTGTGACATCATTCACGTTTTCACACTAATGTCATCTATTTTTTTAAGACATTCTTATGAGAAAAATACACCTATGAAATTGCATTATTCTTTTAAAAGTTAAAGTATTACAAATCAGTTTTTACTGAAACAAATTAAATAGTTTGGGATAAATTTGTATAATCATCAATGAAAAAGGAGCACAAGCTTTGTTGCACATTTATTGTACACTTAATTGTGCTGCAGTAGGTCACAAACCTCCAAATCTCTTTTGAAAAAAATGTTCTAAAATACATACAAATTGTTTCATTTTTGCACTGTTTACTCTGAATACACAACCACTTATTCTCACTATGTGATATTCAGATAGATTTTTGTGCGCTGTGCTCAAATTTATACAAGGTGAACATATTTGTTGTATTCCAAAAGAAAAATCCCATTGCAAGTAAATCAACACTGGAAATATGGTAAGATTCATTGCATGAAGAAATTAATTTCCACTGTAATTTAGGCATGAACATCTACATTTTGAATTATATTTATGTAGGTGTGAATAGCTGTTCTATAAAATCCTTTTGTACAGATGTATTGTAATAGAAAATACTATAAAGCTTTAGTTACAGACTGTGTATAGTTGATATTTCTTAGAAATTATGATTATTAAAAAAAACCCTCAAACATAAAATGCATGCATAAGAAACCTTTAGCATTATAAGCATTGTAATAACTAAATTCTGGAAATTCAAAGTCTCAAACAGTTCTATAACTCATCCTATTCAAACCTAATACAGCACAATGCAATTTTTACAGTGCCCTTTGTGCTAGTATCCTGGAGCATTTTAAAATGAATAAATTTAAAATTAGCAATGTAGCACTCAATTTCCTAAAGGAGTTATTTTAAAAAAACTAAGTAAAATCAATGCCTTAAATGTTTGGATTTAAAACACTGCCAATTGAAGCTCTTTTTATTTCAAGTAGCAAAGTATTCCAAATCTCCTGAACAAAATGTCTGAAGGTGCTATAGGTTTAGGATATCAAAAAAAGTATTTAAGAATTATGAAACCATCATCTATTAATCTCTGACTGCATACTTTCCATAGACATGGAATGTAAATGTAATGGATAGGTAGAGCTATGCAGCATTCTCTGCATGAAATAGTAAGCTGGTAGTTTATTTGCATTTCTATCATACATTTCACCTGAAGACCTCAAACCAGTCCCTCTGTTAATTCCAACAGAACAGTATAAAACACTTTAAAAATACAACAGTGAACTGTGGTGGTTTGCTGAAAAAAAGAGTTCTGTATGAACAGTAGGTGAGGTGCAATCCTCTAATAACAACAGGGTCAATTGCACATCAGGTGCCATCACTTGTGTAATGGGCCTCTTTGCAACTGGTTTTTGTGAACCATAGTTCTGAAGATGATTATTGCAGGTCCTGTATTTACATATGGAACCATCATTTCTAAGAAATGGTTTTGTAGAAAGCTGGCAATTGCAATTGTAGCAACAAGCAGCATATAATCAATGGCTGTGTTCTCTCCTCTCTCTTGTGAAAGCAACGTAACCCCAAGAATGGAAATACCAGAAACCCAAGATGGAAAGAAAGGAAATCCATGATGAGCATGCAGAACTCTTTCTATTTCTGCTAACCAGCCGTATTATATCAAAAGAAAGAAATAAACTTGTTTTCAAACTCTGGACAACATTGGAGAGTCATCTTTCAAATTACAGAAAAATAGTTATAATTATTTTTGATAGTGTTTTGGGATACATGAAGAAGGAATGCAATAGTTTCATACACATGACAGGAATATGAGCAGCTCTTGGTGCTTAGGATGAGGAATATGGTCATGAGTGAATCTTGGAAGCAGGGCTGTGGGTATTCTTCATCTTGATTGACTGCTGATGGGCAGAAAAGTCAAGATCTGGAGTGAGTGTCTATTAGCACAGTTCATTCAGTCACGAATGTTGTAAGGCAACATGGGAGCAAGATGCAGTATGTGTAATCATCTGCAACTTTTATTTGTAGTCATATTCTTCCCTATTTTTATATTCCCTTTTGAGTTTCCTTTCTCTTGTCTTCCCTATTACTACAATTCACCCTATAACAAACCACTAACTTTCTTCCTTGACTAGCTATTTCTGATTTCCATTGTGCCCCAGTAACCTAATCAGTTGCTAGTAGGGCAGCCAGACCTGCTTTGAGCAGAAGGTCAAACCAGATGACTTCTGGACCTCCCTTCCAACCCACATGGTTTTGTCATTCTGTAATTAATGCTGACTTGGGTCAATTTTTTCTTTATATGATTTCTGCTTTAATTTAGAGTTATAATTAAGGCCAAGGTGCTGCTTAGTTATCATTTAAAAGTGCAGCTATAATTTTCCTCCATTTCTTTAAATAATCTGTTTCTGAGCTCAGTGAGTAAACGAATGCTGTTCATGTAAATGAATGAAAGGTTGCAGTTTTGTGAAAGTATCCACATCTTTCTCTCTCCAGTAATACCTGCACTGATTTTGTCCATGATAATATGAAGAACTGCCAAAAAGATATTTGTGCTGGCTCTGCATCCATCTGTGGCTTAGAAGGAGGCAGCTATTTTGAACAGTACTGTTTTCTGAAACCACTGAGACAAGGCTTGGCGATCTTTATGGCCTGTAAAACTTTATTTATGTTTTGAAGTATCTTTCATGCTCTGACAAAGACAGCCTACTGACATAACAGGAGAGATTTTGTGTGCCAGGAAACAAATAATCTTCATTGTGAATGTGATCTTAAATACATATTTCTGCTTTCATGAAAAACTGTTCTTAATTTGTTGCATGATGAAAGACCACTAAAATTTTGGCAGTCTGAAAAGGTACATATGAGACCCTTTGCTGATGGATCTTTTCCCAGGAAGGCAGCAGGAGGGCATGAGAGGGAAAAGGAGTGAGACTAAGGCATTCCAGGTGTGGAGAAAGAAGTTGTCTTTGCATTGGAAAGAAATGGATTGTCAGAACATTTCATGTGTCAGGAGAAATGACAAAATACATTGGTGTTGGGAAAGTTAGAGATCGGAAATTATAATCTACAAGTGTTTAGTGTAACAGCAGGTTGCAGATGAGCTCTTGGGCTGTTGAAGTTCATAGAAGTGTTGCCACTTGCCGCTGTGTGACTCAAGATTTCCATATGTTTCTGAGGTACAGAAAGGTGTTTGAAATTTGATTTGTCATATTCTTAATGACCAGAAAATAACCCAAGGAAACATCTAGCAGAAAATCAGCTGCCTTTATGGCAAGAAGAGGATTTTAAAGAGACCCTTATTAGATGCACAGCCAGAAAGAAGCACGAGGAAAGTGCAATACCCTTCTTCCCTACCTTGCTTATGCAGCTGGGCTCTACGGGAAGGTGGCCTGGAGGAGGAAGGAGCAAGCATAGTCTCTGTTACAAATGGAGTCTCTAATGAATATCTTGTTCCTTATCTCCAGACTTGCCTCTCCAAGGGTATTTTGACACTGTGCTTTTATTTTAAGTTTCAATATTAGGTTAAAGTAACACAAAAGTTATCTTCTAAGTTTCTGCTACATCTAGCAGAAAGAAATATATTAGCTTAACAAGAAAGTAAACATGGGCACTTTAAAACATTCATTTCAACTGGGGATTCCAAATCTTGTTTTAACTCTTTAGGTTTTTTCCTGTTCTTTCTATCCACAGTGTGACATCTTTCAAATGCCAGCCCTCTGTCACCTGTTCCATATCATTAGTGTTTAAGATGATTTTTCATGTCAGGTTGTGTGGGTTTTGGCTAACAAGAAGAAGCTACTGACACTTCTCCATATAGGCAATGATGCAGACTAGTCATAGGAAAAATGGATTGAGAGATGGAAAAAGTTATGAACATTTTTGGGCAAGTGGGCTTTCAAAACTGATGCATTTGCTGACAGGAATAATTTTCTGACATTGTCATAAGGTTTTTACTTCCTGATTCTTGAGTCTTCTTTATTGATTGTTGCTCTTTTGCGTAGCTCATCCTTTTCTGAACCATTCATAGAACAGCCATAATGTTTTCATGGTATGGTTGGCCACATGTGCTCTCACCCTTGGAAGGTGTGCACATACTCCATTCCCTTCTCCAGAATGTCCTGGTAATGCAGTCTGAAAATAAAGCTTCTAATTAAGAGGAAACCTCAATCATTGTCTCTGCTGACTTTGGTGGGATTTAAGACATGCTTAATATTTGAGTACAGGCTTTATATTTCCCAGAGTGGAGAAGTCAAGTAAAAAAATGAAGAAAACAATTTCAAATTCTGAATGCCATAAACAATTAAACAACTGTTTTCCAAGAAAGAAAGACTGGATAATTAGTTCTTTGAAGAGTTTTTGTGTACTTATGAGGAAGGAAGAGACTGAAAAACAGTGGTAGAAAACTATGAGGTACATGACAGATGCTTTTTAAGTGATAATAATATCTACAGTAAGTGTAAGATCATATATTGCTCAGGGACGTTTACTGAACTATCACGTATTCATTTGGCTATAGGCAAACACAGATCAGTGGCAACTGACTGAAAAGGAGTAGGGGTAATATTTTTTTTTCTCACCAGTTCTTCTAAAATAAGTCTCTTTAAATTTGTGACACAGTCGGTCATGTGCATCATATTATGGCAGGTTACATCACATGATTTTATGTAGCCTGCTGGTAACGTCACTTTGCATTATGCATTTAAAGAAATATCACTTCTTTTCACATAGGGTAGAAGACAGTAATCAACTGACAAGTATTCTCCTGCTACCCATGAGAAGAAGCCAAGTATCAGATCTAATACTTTCCACCACCACCAAATAATTTTCTGTAAATGCTTGCTCATGACAGAATGCCAGCAGATAGTGGGTATTTCACAGCTAGTGACTCTCTTATTGTTTAACTGTGATGTCTGCATCTTATCACTCTGTGCAAATTATTTAGCAACTGCCATATTATTTATGGGTATGAATTGCAGAAATTAATCTCATAAATAATTCAATTTTTGCTGTGAATTAACATTCTGCTACCGTTAAAAATACATTTTTTTTTTTTTTAAATAGTATCAATTGCTATGGGCACATTGTGATTTTTCAAACCAGTGGATTTTGAAACACAAGTTTCAGTGAAAAGAAAGAGAAGGGGTTTTTTTCTTTAACTTAACACACACTTGGCCAAATCTTTCAGGCTGTGAAAAGTCCTGCCATGGTCTTTAATAAGAATTATGTCATGTTCATGCATTTACTGGAAGAGAAAAACCATTGGATTTCATCCTAACCGTATGGCAGCCTTTCATGATGTGACACCAATTTGTAAACAAAAAACTAACTTAAATGAATAATGATCCATTTTTATAACTGAAACAAAAAAAAAAGAATAACATTCTTTTTCTTTCCCCAGTAAGACATAAGAATGTCATTGTGGACTTAACAGAAAGACAGTCGCAAGTTTGTTTGCTAGTAGACTCCTAGGGAGCTGAACACAAAAATCCAATAAATAATTAGCTCTCCTGTGACAGGCTTCTGAATTACTGTGATACATTAATTGGACAAAATTAGCATGAATTAAGGCAAATAAGTATAACATGTAATTTATTACTTACTAAGCATGGTACTGCAGTGGAAGCCTCAGATTTCCCTTAAGATTGCTTTAACAGCTATAATGCATTCCTTAATTTACTCTGTGGAAAATCAATTTTTTCAGAGTTCATTAAGCACCAATATGTTACAATGCAAGTCCCTAGAGCATAGAACTACAATACGTTATGCAAATTCATACCAGCGTGTTACCAATATGTAAATAGCAATAATACTATTGTCAGCTTTCTATTGATAGACATACTGAAAAGGATAATGCTTAAAACTTCTTCAACTCTTTTGACTTGTTTCTGATATTAATCACTACTCCTTTTAAATGCCATTTCTTAGGAGAACTATTATTTTAAAAAATCTTTTACATTTATGGTGCATTAATGAGAGTATTCTGAAGCCTCTGCAAAGAAGTGGCACATAAAGCTTTTTTACATGTTCATAAGCATCAGGCTTTCCTTAATGAGAACTCAATATTTCCAGTCGATGTATAAATGCACAATGCTGACTTATAGTTATGGATGTACCATACAATAAATGAACGAGAAGGCATTCCTAAACTACACACTCTATAAATAAATAGTTTTTAAACCCTTTTTCTTATTTTTTTTTAGCACAAAAAATGAAAATAAAGTCACACACAGCAATTCCAATTCTTGTGGCTTTACCTAGCAGGTAGCTAAACACCACACTGACACTTCCTTCCTCTACCTCCACTGAGCACAATGTCATATGGTCTGAAATATCCCCTTTGACATTTTGGGTTATCTGTCTCAGTTGTGTCCTCTCCCAGCTTCTTGTGCCCCAAAACCTCCTCACTGGTGGAGTGGTGTGAGAAACTAAAAAGTTCTTAACTCCGTGTAGATACTGCTTAACAACAACTAAAACATCAAAATTATCAAAATTATTCTCATCCTAAATCCAAATACAACTCTGTACCAGCTACTAGAAAGTAAATTAAATATACCCCAGCTGAAACTAGAGCACCAGACAGTCAAATGTGAGCCACAGGAACTGGCATTAAGAAAATGAAGTCCCAGACTGTTCGATATTCACCTAATCATATGACAGACTCCAAAGCTATCATAATAACTGCCTCCGGAGCTCTTTGGGGAGACAGATGTCACCAGTGGAAGGATGATTTCCATGTCTTGGCACTCTGCAATTGTCAAACTGAGGGAGAGAAAAGGAGAGGAGGATTCTGCTACTGAGGAAGTATCCTTTGTGGAAGGAGGAGCCATGTCTCACACCTGTCATTCTCCCTTTTATCAGATTTGTTTTGAATAAAATAATTTCTGGCTAAATCTCACTCTGAGAAGCAAGGAATGGCTTTGTCCTAAACTACGCATGCCTGTATTAAAATCCATGATTTGGCCCTGATATGTAACAGTCAGGGCCAGGTCATAAGAGCTGCCTTGAAGGGTTTGGAGCTGTGAGGGCAAGGTGGTTTTTTCTGAGTATATAAAACTGACCGATTGAGTTATCATGAGACTGGTAGAAAAGCAAGACATGTGGTCATGATCTTTTCAGCCTTGCAGGAATCAGCAATTGATAAATGTATTTGACTTATAACTATTTCAGAATTTTGCCCACAGAACAGCATTTGTTTGAAGATGTGTTGTTGTTGTCTAGGTCTAATGAAACATAAAAGATTTAATTCTTTTAAGGCATCCTTGTTTATGAAAACAACTAAGTCCATGTAGGTGAGGTTTGTATGTAAATTTTGTTTACTACCATGTTTGAATTTTTTCCTACTATAAATAAAGGCAACACTACTGTACAAGAGATATTGTGTAATAAATGCCCATTAATGCAAACAGTCATTTTACTCAGTCCATGATTTCACAGACTGTGATTATGGCACCCCATGCCTGGCAATAAGAATGATCACAGAATCACAGAATATGCTGAATTGGAAGGGACCCAGAAGGATCATCGAATCCAACTCCTGGCCGTGCACAGGGCCATCCCCAAAAGTGACACCACATATCCAGGAGTATCACCCAAACACTTCTTGAACTTCATCATGCGTCATGCTGTGACCACTTTCCTGGGGAGCCTGTTCCAGTGCCCAACCACTCTCTGGGTGAAGAACCTCATTCTAATATCCAACTTAAACCTCCCCTGACACAACTTCAGGCCATTCCCTTGGGCCCTGTCTCTGCTTCTTCAGTACCTCGGGTTCATATTCAGAGAAAAAGCTACACACTTTTATCTAGAAGATTTCTTTTAATTTAGTGAGAGAATAGGTGTTTTGGCAAAAAGGGTTTACAGGACCAACATACAACCAAGGAAAATTCTCCACAAAATCATAGTACTTATAGCAGGTTACTGGGAACTAAAGAACTTCCCTGCCTCCCTCCAAACAGGATTCTGAGCTCTGCTTTTAAACCCTTCCAAGGGTTTTAACAGCCAGCAGACATTGCTGTTAAGTATAGAACCTTTTGCACTCAGCAGACACTAACCCACAATTACATGAAATACCATGACATAAGTGAAATACTGCAATTGGATTTAAGTTACTCACAAGAGGAAGAAAACAGTAAAGAAAGAGATATTAAAAGATTAAAGAATAAAGAAAGAAAGAGAGGAGAGAAAAAGAAAGTTACTGCCAAGAGGTCATATGTTGGCTGGTTCAGAGCTCTGACCCCTCTGGATTCCCAAGACCACTCAAAAATCATCGAGAGAGGTTTTGCAATGACATCAGCCAGCTCTTTGAGGATTCTGGGATGAATCCCATCAGGGCCCATAGATATGTAGGGTTCTAGTTGGAGCAGCAGATTCCACACAATTTCAGCATTGACTAGGAGTTGATCATTCTCACAGTCATGGTCCTCCCACTCAGGGCACTGAGACCCCCTTGGTCCATCATACGTGTTGAGGACAGAGGCAAAGAAAGCATTAAATATCTCTTGTCTCTGTCCCTGTTTGTGAGGTGATACTTATTCTGTAATGGGCTGATGATATTTCTATACTGCTTATTGCCATTAGTATAGTTGAAAAAAAACTCTTTTTATATTGTCCCCCATGTTTCTGGCCAGCTTCAACTCCAGTTGAGCCTTCGCCATGTCAGGTTTCTCCCTGCAGTGGCAGGGAGCATCTCTGAATTTGACCTTGTCATTTAACCTTGCTTCTGCTGGGCATACACTTTCCTTTTTTTGCCTTATTTCCAAGAGAAGATCCCTGTTCAGCCACATCAGCCTTCTGCCTGACCTGCTTGACTTCTGACATTTGGGAGTTGCTCCTGTGCCCTTAGGAGGTGATGTTTGAAAAGTGACCAGCAATGATGGACCCCAGCACCTGCAAAACCATTTACCCAGGGGACCTTACTTATTAATTTCCTGAGCAGCCTGAAGTCTGCTCTCCTCATGTCCAGAGCTGAGATTTTGCTGGCACTTTTCCTCCTGTCAACAGAGATTTTTAAACTCAATGGCTTTGTGGTCAGTGTGGCCCAAGACAGCAACCAGTCTCTCCTTTGCTCATGAGATCAACTCTGTTGACAAGCATCAGATCAATGAAGGATTTTTTCCAAGTCGACTGCCTTAGGACCCATTCCATAAAGTTGTCATCATGCCCATCCATTGAAGAGCAGTATTGTATTCTTCAGAAGACAGATAAAGCAAAACCAATACATCCTAAAAGTTTTATGTACTCTGGAACCATTTTAAAAATAAATATATATTTGAACCTGATCTTATAGTAAAGGTGAACTCAATCTGCAAATTGAGTTTTGCTTCAGACTTAGATCTCACTCCTTGATATCCCCTTGATATCAACATATTGCAGTGCCAATACTTGATGCTATAGTTGTGTGCTAGTGGAGAATGGATCCCTATGGAAGTGAATCAGATGCTTGCAGACTCTGACTCTCTAAGGACAGAAAGGATACAGATTAATCTGAAAATATTTACCTTTTGTTTATGTTAATGACAACTTTAAATAAGGAGCAGGGAGCAATGTCTGGCTCCATCTATGTAGGGATTGCATGAAACAGACACTTAGAATCTGTGCTAAAATCCCTGTGATCATACACAATAGTATCATACACGTTCTGGTAAAAAATACTTTTCAAATAGCCTTATGTGCTAAACTAAGTGGGCATTTTTAAAATCAGATTAGCAGATTTGTGTTTTCTATGGACCATTAAATATCATGCTTTAAACTAGTCCCTCAGAGACCCTTAAAGAATCTGGAATGGGTATGAAAGGTGAAAAAGCTGTGGAACTTCTGTTATCCATATTGCCCATGTAAACTGAGTTGCAGAGAACACGTGCAGAGAAATTTTGTGGTCTATATATGCCACATGTGCATATCAATTTCACTTTCTTTTCAACTGATATTGTGTACAATATTGTAAGAGAATTTACAATGAAGCCTGATGAAGTAAAATCTGTTGTTCAAAAAGAATACAGGGAAGATAGTTTATTTTCTAATCTGAAAAAAGTGGAGTTTTTTGTCTTTTTTTTTTTTTTTAAAACAAGAACCTGCTAAATGCACAGGGCACATGTGTTTACAGATAGCATGAGAAAGAGCAGCAGCTGCAGCGTTTGCTGGCTCTGAGTCAGACCAAGTTACAGTGACAGAAGTGTGAGAGTATAAACCTCTGAGGGCTTCTCTTGCCTTGCTGCTGTACTTCACCACTCGTTTCAAGTCTCCCAGAGGCCTGCCCTGACTCACTGCCATGTGCTGAGGAGCGGAGCGGTAATGTTTGTGACATCTTCTGATTGGGTTTGGAAGTTCATTGTTTAAACACATTGCATAGGGGCAGCAGTGGCTCAAAAATAGTGTATGTCAAGGATTATTACTGCTGTACTGACTATGAATCTGTGCAAAGTCTTCCACATTTTACTTACAATGCCACAATTAATGCTGGAAATATTTCTGCCAAAACCACCTCTCAGTTTTTGCAGCATTTTTCTATTCTGTTCATTCTTACCTACCTCCACATTCTTGGTTAGAGTTGAGAGCGAAGGCATTTTTGCTGCCATCCCATTGTTTATCAATTGAAAATAATAATAAAAAAATATTTACCAATAGCATGCTGAAATTTTATCTAATTTTATGCAATTTAAAACCTTTTAATTACCAAATACTATGAAATTAATAATGCAATTAAATTAATTTTTCAGAAGAATTTGTTCCAAACTCTGGGCATTAATGTGTCAGGTGTAGGTTTCTATCATCACTTATGACTCAATATGGGGAAAAAAATGTCAGTTTGACTAACTTTCTAATCATATATGTTTCTTTCTTTCATCTTGCAGAATATCAAAAGCTACTGGAATGGAAATTAACTTTTCTATCTTTATGCACTGCATGCTTCATAAATAAACTTTTAAGAATGTTACAAATGGCTAGGGAGTGGACTCTACCTATCTATCCACAGGTGGACCTATCTCCACCTATCCACAGACTTCAAAGTTAGACTCTCAGTTCTGTATCATTTTTTGACTTCAAGATTTTTACCCTTTTGACTGTGCAATGGCCTATGCATCGAGTCTGGGGCTGGAGTCTGAAGGCAGAGCCACAACAGAGCTTTTGCAAGGGGCCAGAGTTCAGACACAGCCCTGATTCTGGCCAACTCTAGCCAACCTTGGGGTTTTGATCTCTCTTCAAAGTAGTTTCAGTCCATTGATTGTAGAACATGTTGCATGTTGGTGCCAGGATAACGCATTCTGGGTCTCCTGATTGGGGTCAGTTTTGCACAAAAAGTGCTACTTTTTGTAGCACTTTAAGTGGTGTAGTATTGTAATTAAGTCATTTTCATCTGGATTAATCCAGCCCTTATTGGTTACATAGCAGCTGTGTCAAGAAAATACCAAAATACAAAAAAAGTTCCTTTTTGTGTAATACTAATTTGTCACTTCTCTTGTTGAACTCAGGTATTTAATAACTGGCTACAGTGATAGGAAATTTGACAGAACTGTGCCAGGAATTTATTCAGTGTATGGCTTCATGAGGAAATCAAAAGAGGACTATGGGGTGAAGCACCCCTAATGGCTCTAGAAGGTCTGATTCTTTTTGCTCCCTGTTGGAATTACAGGTCATTATTTTCCTGCTTTCTTTTAGCATTGAGAGAATAGTGACACATACTTGATTTTATCCTTTAATTTTCAATCACATTCTCTCCAAAGGTAACAATTCCCTTCTGATCTTTGTTGTTACTAGAATTGCTATAATATGTCTGCCCATATATATGCCTAATGGTCCCTTACTTAACCTGCATCTCTAAAAACAGCTTAATATATATTTGTGTAAAGAGATAAATGTCACCTACATTCTTCTCAACAAAGTCAAAACCAGTGAGACATAAGGCAAACAATTCAAATGCTACTGAACAGTGGGGGAAGTTGGCTACCCACGGGTATGGCAGGGTAATTATCTATCTGTCCACAATCTGCCCACAGCTGGAAATTGAGTTAATTTTATTTACTCTTCCAAAGAAAAATTGAAACCCCAAGAACAGAAGATACTCATAAACCTCTCCAAATAATTAAAGTTAAGGCCCTGCTTCAAGGTTCTCTGTCTTTTCTATGCAGTATACTGTTCTGCATCTAACTCGTTATGTCAAGTCCATTTACATTTGCAAGACGCATCAGCCAGATCTCCGAAATCTGTCTTTTTCTTTAAGAACTCTACCTAAAGATATTTTGATAGAGTTAAATAGGTGGAATAAAAAGACTATAGAAATCTTGTGTTGGTGGTTGTGTTTACCTGGTACTTTTGGGGAGAAAATATTTTTTTTGAGTCTTTGAGACTGTTTCAGGTGCCTCATTGTAGATGTCAAGTGCCATTTGACACGTTCTAAGGTAATCTATATGACTTCAAGGTTAGGAGTCTTATTCCAGAAGAAAATATATTGTCCCAGATATTCTAATGCATTGGTAGTATTTAGAGTACTGAATTTGCTTTTACTGTTTAGTTTCAGTTATTTGTGTTTTCTGCCTTTGCACACTGAAGATGCATTGGATGAGTTAAGCAAAGTGAAAGGATGTTCCTTATATTACTTTATTGCTCTAGTATGTGTGTTGCCATGCTGTGATACTCACCAAGCTCCCTTTGACTCCACTCTCCTCTTTTCATATTTCCTTCAAGCCTATGTAATTCTGCTTCCATTAAGATATTGTCATTAACATATATTTGGCCATTTTTCCTGTTCTATTGATGAATTCAACTTCATGCCACACTTTACTACTGTACTTTGATCTTGACAAAGCACTACCATCTCCACAATTGCAGTGAGATACCTACAAGAAATCTCTAGGAGGAGAGGCTAAAAGTTGTTTCTGTACAAGACTAACACTTAAACTTTGTGTAGTTGAACCTCTGCAAAAATTGTTTCTGTTTTGATTTGTAGATGATTTTTAAGTTTAAGGGGAAGGCAAGATGCAAAGCATTACATAATCATACACAAACATATTTTAAATCTGTAAGATACACACCTGTGTTTCATCTTTGTTGTTAAACTTTTAATCCTTGCCAGAAATGCTTTGTTTCTGAATGAACTTCATTGTGTCACTTGTTCTTGCCTTTGGCCAATCTCATTTTGGCATCCATCCCCATTGGTAACCAATATTCCCCTTTGCCTGCTTGCCCTTCTTGGAGCCTGATAGACAGACGGTGGCAAGCTCTAAGGAAGTAGAGAGAATGTTACTTGCTCAACACCATCAATCCATTTACTTTCTAATCTTGTTCCCCTTGTTTCTAATCATCGCCTTTGAGTCTTTCTTTCTTGGTGACTATTTGTGCTTATTTTCCTTCTCTTGGATTGTAAACACTTTTTAGCAAGGATTTTCAGTTTTCAAACTCTGTACTCCTTTTCTACCTTTTAGGTACAACTTTAATGTAGAAAACATCTCTGAGGCTGCCAACAAGGTTTGTAAGTTCTGGATGTCAGTTACTTTCATTCCTTTCTTTTTTTTTTTTTTTTTTTTTTTTTAAATGGGGCATTTCTGTTCCAAATAGACTATCATTACAGAAGTAACTTTAACGCTTCATAAAGCACAAATCCTCTTCTTTGCCTTCTCTGCATGGTCTCCAAAATCAAACGCTTCCTTTCTTGTATTTTTGTCCCCAAAAGGTCTTTAAGAATGAGACCTCTCTGGATCCCACATGAATTTCTTTTTTCAACACCCAGAGTTGGTTAATAACCTGGTCAAGTCTTTCTTTTGTGACTACTGTTTATTTGCTCCCACATATTCTATATATTGATGGGAACCTCAATATAATTCAGACTGTGCAGCATCTGATTGTAACAGATTGGTTTTCACTCCCAGAAAGCAGCACATCAAAGCAGACACAGATCAATAATACTTTCCGCTTCCTATCTGTGCATGGTGTTGTAGGTTTCTGTTCAACAGACATAAGAAAATGCCTACAAAAATCCAGACAGTGATCACTAAGTAGCAAATACAGAATCAAACAACTGGCACAGTACCTGGCACAAGAAGTATCACTTGAAGTGCAAGTTGTTGGTTCTTTGCAAAAGAAACTTGAAGTGTGTATCGTTAAGAGCCTTTCTTCCCCCTTCACTTGGGCTCCTTCACACAGTGCTATTCTCCCTTTTTATACCATAGGTCTGATAGTGAATGCTTCCAGTCCCAGCTAGTCATCACAGGATGCAAACATTAAATGAAAACTTTTTCAATTAAATTTTATGTTGGTTGACCAGCCAGAAGTGGGAAATATTTAGGTGAATGTAAGTAGTGGGTATCTGGATGGCAATTAGTGTCAACTTCCAATACCCTGAGGCAGGGACTCAAATACTTCACCTGTGGAGGAGGGGGTCAGGGCTTTTTCATCCATTCTTTTCTTTTCCTTTTAATTCCCTAACTCCCATAATCTGGCAATGTATTATGCAGCACAGACCAGGAAGGTGGGCTGCAGTAAATGCTGCTTTATGGATCAAGCAGTAGGAAGTGCTATACTCTTCCCCCCAGAGACTGAAAGCTTTACATCAATCAGCATACTGACAATGACTGCTTTTGAACTTACCTGTAGTAGAGCAGTGTGGAAAATCATTATCCGGCATTCAATTTTTTTTAAAGAACACACATAATTTGAACACTGAAGCACCATATGGCCATTTTGTCTGACTCTGAGCACCTTTTTGATTGATCACCTCTCTCTGTGCCACAAGGAGGAGACAGGATATATTCTTTGCCTTTTGCATGTGGTGTCCAAATAATGTCACATACTATAAAGAAGTGTGAGAAAATTTGTGCCATCAGCATTTCTGTAAATTTAAATATGACATGAGATGTTCCAATTCTTGTTAAGCATGAAACAGTGAATTTGGGTACTCTGAACCACACAAACTCAAGGGGTGATGAATACAAAATATAGTGCTGTGGTATAAATTCTGATCTTAATCTTGTTTTGCTGTGAATGATGTGATGGGATATGGTCTTGGGTACATATATGGAATCTAGTGCTTATTAATTAGGAACTTTCATAACAGATACTTAGTTGCAGATCCAAGAATGTGCTCTGTCTATGCCTGAACTCATTTCATTGCAGGATTAAGACTGTCATAAATAGGATCAATACCATAGAGAGCTCTGTTTAGCTTCAGTTTCTTCACGTGAAATAATGCTGCATGGACTGAAAGCAACGGCAAGAATCCAAAGGCAATTACACACTTTTCTGATTAGGGAAAATCCAACTTCAATCTTCATAGCAAGTAGGCAGCTTCATCTTTTTTGAAACACAGGTTATTTCACATCTACTTTTTTAAATAGATTCTCTCTTGCTAGTTACTGAACCTGTATTTGAGATAACGGGAGTGCTGGCTGTAGTCACTCTTGGTCCTCATGCAGACCAAGATAAAAAAGGCTCTTAATTTCCTATCTTCTTTTCAGTGATAGTCATTGTATTTCGTCTTTTATTTTTTTTTTTTAAAGCATCTGTTGACATGGTTCTGTATTGTTGAATTTCTCTATATTTCCTTACTTAATTCAGTGATCAGGTCCTGTGAAGTTTGACTCTTCATCAGTGGACTTAAATGTGAAGGGAGAAAAAATTCTAATGCTAAAATTTAGAAAATAAAAGACAACGTGGAAGCTTGCTTCCTTTATTAATTTAATTTGTGGTTGGAGTTAATATTTTTTTCAAGCAATCTCACTCTAATTAGTCCAGAACTCTGCCTTCCTCTCAGTATTTTGTGTATCTCTGGTCTAAAACTGTACTTTAAACAAGCCATTATTTCTGAGACAAATCTTCTAGTGGCAAGTCCTCTAGTGACAAATCTTCTAGTGGTCTGCATTGTTCTTTGAACTTCACCTAGGCAACTGTTCAGATCAAACTGCAAAGCCTACCTCATTACTGATACTTGCTCCACTCATGCCTTAATTATTTCTTGGTTCCACTAGAAATAGGAAGGCTGAGGGAAAAAACTGAAAAGGAAGGGAAGAAAGGTTGAAATATTTCAGGGCAGTGAGTTATGAACCATTTGTATCTTAGAAGGTACTTTCTGTAAGTTTTAAGTTTTTGCATTGCATTTCAATTTTACAGAAGTAAGTGATAGAACAAAAGCTTCATAGGCTCAGATTTCCCCAGCTCAGAAGATGCTCCTGAAGGAACCATTTCCATACAGTCCTGCGAACACCCTTAAAGGTCTACTACTCAATGACCCTCCTTTTGACTGAGGACACATTACTATTATGCAGTTGTCTGTCAACAGTGTTTTGTGTTTCAGCCAGAAGACATCATCCCAAGGTGACAATAGACTTTGTCTATTTCAGATCTTCCATTGTCTTCTTTGAAGTCAGTGGCAGCACTGTCTGACTAAGGATTACATGATTTTGCATTCCCAAAATATGTGAGCATTACTGAGTTTTAACTGTCTTTATCACATTAGATCAAAACTTTGATCAAAAGTAAAGTGCCAGAAAATACCAGACGTGCAAGATATATGATACAAGACTCTTGGTTGACATGTAAAAATTAGGTCATACCTCCTTCTGTTCTCACATTAATGCTTTTTACCTTAGAGCTGAATGTGTGCACAGATGACATCAGTACATATCCTTTTCTGTTTTAACCTCACAAAATAATGACAATGGTTTTATTTAGTGCTTTTCACCTTGTACTCAGTAATGCTGAGAATCTAAAATAACAGAAACTAGTTAACAAGTGCCTTTCCGTAAAATATCAGACACAGCTCTTCCCACTTCATTTTGCTGGGAGGAATATCAGCTTTTTACAAGGCATATGTGTTCTGTGTGTGTTGCTCCATGGCTTGACATTGTTTGGCTTCATTTGAATGTGTGAGCACTGAAGCTGTAGGAAACAGAAGAAAGACTATGCTGTCCTCAACCTTCTTTTTTTCTAGTCTAGGTAGCAAGACATCTAATTGTTTCTTGAATGACCTCCAAGGTCTTTGTGGAATGAGATTGTTGTCTGCAGTGTACAGAAAACATCCACACTCCATTCAATGTAACTTAATTATAGGGTGCATGTAATAATTTGGAGACAGTCAATGAATTTGACTCTCATGCAAGTCATCATGAGACTCTGAGAAATAGATCCACATGTTCATTTACTGTAAAATACTCAGATTAATTATTTCACCTGATATTTGTACTTTTAAACTGCCAGCTGAAGCTGAGGATGACAGAGAATGAGCCACAGATGACAATCATTATGTATTGTCTAATACTGTACTGAAGGTGTTTTGATACTACATGAGTGGAAGCTGTGAAGAACAGTTAGAATTAAAGTCCATTTTATGCTTGCCATTTATTGTGTCCCGCTTTTCCATGACACAATAAACAGGTTTATTTAAAGGTGCTTTTGGTCAAGTGGCAACATACACTCTGCAGTATTTCTCTGTTGCTCTTAACTGTAGTTTGCTGAGATAGATGTGTTGGTGTCTTTGCAACAGTTCTATTTCATTTCAGAAGTATGTATTCTTTCACTTATTTGGTGTAAAAAGCATGATTCTCTCAACATTTTTATGAGCTATTAGTAATGTAACCTGCTCCACTAGAAGTAGTCAGGAACGTGTTACTGCTTTCAATAGGTGCAATCTTACTTTAGTGTAAAATGACTGTGTTATGGAGTAACGTGGGGTCTGCTGAAGAGCCCTTTTGCTTCTGAGTATTTGTAGTGCTTGAAATTACTGAAGTCTGGGCTGGTTGTTAGTTTTTAACAGTTGTTTCATTTGTGGATTATGTAAGAGTTGTACATGGTTTATATATTATTTAGTCTGCAAAGAATATTAAATTTAAGTATCTCTTTAGTACCTCTTTAAATGCAATTTGATTACTTTTTGAAACTCAAAGTAGCATTTAATAACTGTTAGTTTTCTTTTAGAGAGTTCTTACCAAAGAAACAGGAGTTCTTACAGCTACATGGATAATTAACTTGAAGCTTGTCTGTCTCTTGGGGGACATCAGATATGTAAATGTGGAACTTAAGTCAGAACAGGACATGCCAGGGAATTGCTAAAAGTTTTATTGCACTAAAGCATTGGTATTTAAGCCCTAAATGTTATAATATACCATTATAAACCACTGCATTTTAAAAAGCAAATATGTGCATGGGTTTTTTAAATCTTCTATATAAAATCCTAAAAGTATGTAGATATCATTTTTTTAGGAGATTCAGTGAAATGTTGAAACCTTCAGTAAAAAAGCATGTATTGTTATGGGAAAATTATAGATTATAATAATACTTTCTTTCATTATCAAAGTTTTAAAGAAAGAAATATAGATAAATACATACAACAAGTAATGATCCTACTCCCCTACTCCCCTATTCCAGAACTGAAGCTGGCTGTACTTCAGTCTATCACGTAATGTGTCATGCCATACTGGGAGCTTTTCCTGGTGTGGAAACTTTCCACACTATTGCACTGCTGAGAACAAAATTAATCAGAAAATTTGTTTGATGCCCTTTCAAAAGTTGCTTATTTATAACCAAATCAATTCAACACTCATCCAACAAAAGCATAACAAACTTCACTGTTTAAGCTTTTGCAAAAAACACACATTTCCATAGAATCTGTTACTGTTAATATTAACTGTGTCATCAGAGGCTAAGCAGTAAGTGGATATAAAGAGCATCTGGCCTTCCACCTCTTGAGAGGTGGCCTCTTTTTTGCACTAAAGACACAGGTGATATGAAGAACACATATGAGTGTTATTACTAGAGTATGCTTTCTAGAAATAAGAACCATCCACTTTGAATGACTTGAGTGTAATGTCTCTTGTACATGTTATTCATAAACCTCACATATTCCAGACCTTAGGTACGTTATTGCATGCTACCAATACATTGTTTTTTTGGTGACCTGGTTGATCTGAAGCAAATGTTCTAGCAGTGAAGTTGTCACTCCTATCTACTGATTCATCACGACTGTTTAAACTGGCTGTGAATGAAAGATTCAAAACTATATGAAATAAAAAAACCCCAAAACTTCCCAGTTTTCATGTATTGTATTTGCTTTCATCTCATCCTGTTTTCCCATCAGGTTTTATCTTCATTCAGATCAAGTGACCATGTCTGCTTTCTGCAGACATCATGACATTGTAATTCAGCCTACCTCTACTCCAAATGCAGGCATAAATTTCCTTAAATTTGTCTTCATATACTACTTTTCGCATTTTTACCAAGTGGTACCTAATTTTTTTTTTCTTGTTATTATTTATCTCAACTCATGGAGTTTAGTAAGTTTATAAGATATGTTAATATCATGTACTAGAGACCTGTTAATGATAGGAAATCTGCAAGTTCAACTGCATCTAAATTCACTGGGAAGAAAGAAAATGATGACTTGTTTGACCATTCCGGTTTAGGCTATGATTCTGATCAGATTTGCAAGTGTCACTTTCTGACTAGCTCTCTAACACTTTTATTGTAGAATTTTTCTGGAAATATTAGGTCCGTTTATGAAAATTGTGCTCAGTGAGTTTGGGAACCCTTGAAGTGAAACATGCAATAGTAGATTATACATTGTTTTCAAAATTGGTGAATTCCAGGCATGCTCTCTGTAAAATGCAAATAATTTTTTTTACATGGTGTGTGAATTTTGCCAGTGGAATTCATGACAGTAAAACTATTTGTTGTATGACAAGGTATATACTAAACATAGATTAGTATTTGGTTGAAATGCAAGATGCAAGGGTCATCATATGTATCGTTCATTTAAGCTTGTATTCAATTAATTTATACGAGCTTTCTTCAAACATGAAAAAGATTGTAACAAGTAAAATAGAAATGCGTTCAAGCAACTGACATTTTTTATGCATCTTGTTTGTAAAGCTGTCAATGAAAAATATTAATAAAGTAAAATGTTCAAATAGTGCTAATATTAATAATAAACGAAGAAAAATCAAGTTCAGAGCAATATATTACTTTTATGCTTACTGGTATTTTATAAAATATATTTACGATATTTAACTCTAAATATGTTCTTTAAATTTGGTTTTAAAGCTTTTTTTTTTTTTTTTTGGTGAGAACACACTACCTTTGATTTAATTTTTTCTGACACTGTGCCCACTGCTCAGTAGAAAAAAAAAGTGTAATTGTAGTTTTGTCCTTTACAGCACAGGACAAATAAATGTCAAAATCAAATGGTGGTGTCCCCCAAGGGAAAATATACTTCAGTTATGAAATATTCTTCACCAGCTCCCATTGCTATTCCTATGAACACCTAGGTGAAGCTGCCTCAGGACCTAATCAGATGCTGTTCATTTGCATATAATAAAAAATTGTGCAGTGAGGTTTTAGCCCATTCTGAGGAAAAATGTCTCTTTAAACTGTTCTGGTTGAAAAACTGGTGCAGCTCTGTCTCTGAATGAATGGTTTGAATGGGATAGACCATGGGTGAGAATGAACAGCTGCTTATGTTGTTGGTGTCTTGTCAACTTAGCACTGTATTTAGTAAATCTGTTTAGAGGTGGCATGGTGGTATTTTTTGATATAAATCAAAATATAATATATATTGAAAAGACAGTGATATTGATAAATTGTCAGGCTGTCTCAGGAATGAAAATAATAATCAAATATACGAAAAATTATTAAGGTTTCTTGATGATGAGACAGTCTTAAGGTAAAGACCCTCCTTGGGCTCTATTAGCAATCTTAATTACATTATTACTCAGAGCAAGCAAAACCCTTCACTGTTGGTTTATAAATATGTTGTACTCCTTTGTGATATAAAATCCTGAATAGCTTGAAGTTGTGAATTGTCCTAAACTACTTTTAAATTCAAGAGACTTGATAAACCTAGGAGTTGAACAAAACAGTAGGGGGTAACATCAGACTGCTGACCTGTCACTAGCAGGGTTCTGCAGATCTCCATCTTACGCCCTGTGCTCTTCAGCATCTTCATAAATGACTTGGACACAGGACTGGAATGGATTCTAAGCAAGTTTGCAGATGACACAAAACTGGGAGGAGCTGTTGACTCCCTGAAAGGCAGGGAGGCCCTGCAGAGGGACCTTGACAAATTAGAGGGCTGGGCAATCACCAGCCATAGGAAGGTCAACAAGGGAAGTGCCAGATTCTGCACCTGGAATGGGGCAACCCTGGATGTTCATACAGAGACTGAGGAATGAGAGGCTGGAAAGCAGTGCTATGGAAACAGACTTGGGGTCCTGGTGGATGGCAAGTTGAATATGAGTCAGCAGTGCCCTGGCAGCCAGGAGGGCCAACCGTGTCCTGGGGGGCATCAGGCAAAGTATTGCCAGCTAGATGAGGGAGGGGATTATCCCACTCTGCTCTGCACTGGGGCGGCCTCACCTTGAATATTTGTGTGTGGTTTCAAGCACTGGAATATAGGAAAGATATTAAGCTATTAGAGATTGTGCAAAGGAGGGCAATGAAGGTGGTGGAGGGCCTTGAGGGGAACCTGTATGAGGAGCAGCTGAGTTTTCTAACCAGCTCTAATTCTAAAATTAAGTCGTTCTCAAAATTGCATCTGCCTGTATATTTTGCCTTTGAGAATTTTGTGTCTGAATGGTTTGAGTAGACAGAGTCTGAGTAAATATACAGGAGAAGAGGTTAATTCTCTTCCTGCAAGACCACAAGTTGCATGCAGGGAAGCCTCTGGAAAGGATGGAATGGGAACATGTTGCACTCAGATCATAGAATCATACCATTAACCAGGTTGGAAAAGACCTCCAAGATCATCAAGTCCAACCTTTAATCCAAACACCGTGCTTATGTGTGGCACTAAGTGCCACATCCAGTCGCACCTTAAAAACCTCCTAATGAATCAACCACCTCCCTGGGCAGCCTATTCCAATTCCTGATTACTCTCTACATAAAAAATTTCTTCCTAATATCTAACCTAAACCTCCCCTGGCACAGCTTAAGACTGTGCCCTCTTGTCCTACTGCTGGTCACATGGGAGAAGAGACCAATCCCTGCCTCGCTATAACTTCCTTTCAGAGCAATAATATCTCCTCTGAACCTCCTCTTCTCCAGGCTGAACAATCCCAGCTCCCTCAGCCTCTCCTCATAGGACTTGTTCTCCAGTCCCTTCACCAGCCTTGTTGCCCTTCTCTGGACCCTCTCCAGCACCTCAATGTCCCTCCTGAACTGAGGGGCCCAGAACTGAACACAATACTCAAAGTGTGGCCTCACTTCCCTGGTCCTGCTGGCCACACCTCCTGATGCAGGCCAGGATGCCATTGGCCTTCTTGGCCACCTGGGCACGCTGCTGGCTCATGTTGAAATGAAGAACCAAGACTAATCTTTCAGCTCCTTTGGGAATCTAATTGTATTATCTCTCCCTTTCCTGTCCTACTGCTCTATTAGTAGCCCATGTCTTTGGGGTAGCAGATCATATGCCTTTACCCAGGAGGCTGCTGAGGAGCTCTTCTGAGAGGAAGCTAAACCCAACAGTCCAGCTCCTACATACCTGCCAAGTATTTTGCATTGTGTTTATGTACCTCCTCCTTGTTCTTTACCCCTCTGCTCCCAAATTGTATCTTTCTGCAATACAGATACAGAAACATGTATCTTGGGGACTTGGATCTAATAATGTTTTACCATGATTTTTCCTACCTGCCAGGGACTACTTTTAGTACTAACTGAGCAGGAAGCCTCATCTCCCTCCCTTGCCATACTGGCTCCTACTGTACTAACTTGCTGCCAGGATGGTGCATCCAACAGCCAAGGAAAAAGACAGAGAGAAAGTTGTGCGAAGAAAAGAGGTGGAAGAAGGTCCAGCAGTCCTAGTTCTCTGCTCCCAGGTGGCTCCTGTTGCACCTATCATAGGTGTAATGAGGTGTCAGCAGATGCCAGTGCAGGAAAATAGTGAAAGAGGAAGGGCTAAAAATGTGGTGTGGTAAATGAAAGAAGAGGGTATACACAGAACAACCATGTGTCTTGGTGTTTCAGGGATGCACAGCTATGTCAAGTTACAGCAAGGCAGAAAGCATCTGCATCCAGTTGCACCCTCTACTTTTGCCCTGGGAAGATCTGGGTAAGCCAAATAGTTAGGCACCCTTCTTAGGGTTCTTCCAGCAGTTTCATAGCCAGGAAAGAGCAGATGGAAAGAACAGCTAGTAGCAGCATGTTAGGGGAGCACATAGCACATGCAACAACTCCTCCTTTTCATACAGGTATGCACAGTACTGGACAACTAAATGAAGGACACACCTACTTTGGTGTTTTAATCAAGTTCAAGAGCAAATGTCCTGATAACTCTCTTTTAAAGAGCTTTCATCCACTTGGTGGAGTATCTCAGGGATCACAGTCTCTGTTCCTCTGAGACAATGCTGGAACTGTTCTTCTTCATCTGACAGTAGACATAAATGCTCTGAAACTCCCTTACAGCCAGCCAGGGTAAAACAATCCAAACCACACAGCAAATGATGTTACTACTGCAGATCAGTGATGTTCACTCCACAAATCCACTCTTACTGAATTGTGCTTTCCTTCTTACAGGTATAGCTGAAGTTATCTTTGCTTTTGGGTGACATTCTTCATCCTACTTTTTCAGATATCTGTTTATTGAAAATATTTGCCAGAAATAGCTGATTTCAACAAGGACCACTAAAAAATATAGTTTAGATATTAAGTGAATATATGTAAAAGAAGCTACAACTAGAATCAGATGTTTCAAACTAATGTGCTTATCTAAGCCATTTTAAAGTTTTTTTTATTTTCAGTTGTAAATTTATGGCTACCATTTGTCCTCATTATAATATTTCCTAATCTTGTCATTCCTTTGGGTTTTTTTACTGTATAATTAATTTCTTATTTGCTCATCATGTGTTACATAAGCAGTAGTGTTTCTGCAATACTATTTTTCCCCCTTTTTCCGGTCTTGTATTTCTTCTGATCCCCATTATGACTTATGAGGGCTTAATTCACACTCTCTTCCTCATATATTTGAATGTTCACCAAAATACATAGTGTTCAGTTTGAAAGTGACATTATTAGGTTTTAAAATCAACATCGGGGTAGCTTAATAAGAGAAGTAGTTGTTGCCTTTCCAAGCCCAGTTTTCCATCTGTTTCCAGCCTTAGGCTTTGCATCCACTTACAGTCTATTAGCATCTGCAGGTTTTCTTCACAACTATGAAAGCAAGAAATAATATTTTTCTTTTCATGGAAAAGATTTTGTATGAAAGTTTAGAATATGCAGAATCTCAGTGTAACGTATGGGTTATAGAAGTACATGAAGCAAGTCAATTTGGCCTATTGCCTTAAAGTACAACTGGTTCTTTGAGACCAGTGAGACCACAAGCAGTGGTGTAAATCAGAAAATCTGCATGGAACTGAGTCATCATCTGTAATGTATGTGAAATGAGAAATATAAAACTTGATGATGTACTTCTAAGATCACCCTTTTCTTTGCTTAAAGGGTGGTCAGTCATTGGAACAAGCTCCTCAGGTAGAATCACTGTCTCTGGAAATGTTTAAAAACCATCTAGATGTGGTTTTGGACTTGGGGATTAGTGATGAAGATTGCAGTGTTAGGCTAACAGTTGAACTCAGTGATCTTAAGGGTCTTTTCCAACTGTAAAAATTCTATGATATTATGATTTGTTTAGTTGCAGAATATATAGCAAAGATGGATGAAAACCTTGCTTCTGAAAAGGAGCATATTCTAAATATACATGGCTCTCAGTCTAAAGAGCAAGGTAAAATAATTCAAGGACTGATTAACCACAGAAAAATAGTAAAGGCAGGATTGTGTAAGTGATTGTATTGCCTTTGCATTGTTTTCTACAACTTATTACTACCACAAGTTTTCTGATTTTCTTATTGTTGATCTGGCAGAAGGAAGGGTACATTTGCTGTTGTTGCTAAGAAGATATATATATGTAGTGGGTAAGTTAAACCTTGTGTGAAGGAGACACCAGGCATTACCACACTTACAGGTTTTTATCCATATCTCAGGTAGGTAAGCCATGGATATGGTGGCTGAACCTTTCAGCCTTCCATGTTTCAGCTCCTGTAGTACCCCTGCAGAAAGGAAGATACTATTGTGCCTTTTCTGCATTTCAGACAGAATGACTGTGGAAACAGAGGTATCCCTCTGCCTCAGTTCTGGTAGGCACAGCTGTACTGAGTGGGGACTGTCTTGATTCACAGCAATAGCATGTGTAAGGGACACAGGGTACTAGCTTCACTATTTGCCCAGCATCTTCTTACACAGACTGCTCCCTCACTGTAGACTACAAAGTCAGGTATATAGCCTAGAAAAGACCTAATGCTGCAGTGAATATACTCAAATCCAAGATTAATTCTGTTCTATGGGGTGAGTTGTCTTCCCTGAAGGGTATTTTTCTGCTACGTAATTATTCTCATTAATTCCATTTTTAATGAGAGGAACATTGGAGGGGCAGATTTTCAGATGTTGCAGATGGTCTTTTTTCCTTTGGCCTCTGAACCAGCAACAGAGGAAACTTGATGAAAACTGTCCCTGATTAATGAGTGCATAGTCTTGGTTGTGGTGATGCTAACTCTCAATACTCCTGCTCTGTAGGATTGATTTCAGAGCTAATTCTTGCACCTGTGTGGGCCAGCAGCCTCACAAGCTCATTAGTTCCAGTGTGGGCAGGACTGCCCAGCTGTGGAGAGGGGTCAGAACTTTCTCCTACAAGCTTAGTGCGGTTTGCTTGCAGTGAGTCATCACTTCAGTCACGTCTGTTATGCTTTGGAAACAATTATCATTGTTCCTATCTCCTGTACTTGAGAGACAAATAAAATTATGCCTGGTTTACTTTGTAAGGTTTAGGAAATGTTTCCGTAAATGAAGAGTGTGTTGGAAAAACAAGTGTATGTGGTCTGACTTTGTCACATGCAGGCTCATTTCTCAAAGGTACTGCTGTAATGGTGAGGAGTTGACAAAGGAAGATTTATTGAAAGTTATACATATAAATTCTAGGTCTGTTCTTTTCATAAGAAGAGACTATGTGGTTCTCTGCCTGCTGAAAAATCCATCTTTTTCCTAAAAGCTTCTATTGTAACAGATGAAGTAGAGATTAAAAACACTAGCTGCTTTATTCAAAACATGTTTGCCTTAAATTACAACAAGTTACTTTGCAGCCAGACATCTGAAAGCCATGTGCTAAATAAACTGTACATTATGTAGAGAAGGGTGTTAAAAATCCCCTAAAGTTGTAGAAATATGAGAGGCAAAGAAGAAGAATATGATTTTGGCAATTGTAGTCAATACATTGAGGCTGAACTGAACTTTGCTTGCATGGTCCTTCTAACAAGAAAGACATATGTCTTGAATGTCATTCAAGTATATTGCAAACACAAGCTGCTTAAGGAGGTCATTGGTGTTGGCAGACAGTGCTGCAGAACTAGACAGAAGTTCCAAATAGGGAGCTGAATTCTGCTTACTGTATATGCACATGTGTTCTGGTACACTTTAAAATCATTTAGCTGCTGAGCCTCAGTGGTTCCTCTGGCAACTCCATAGAAATGTGCTGGAAGTAACAAATGACAGTCACTGTACCCGTTTGGCTCCAGTGAATTCTGTTAAAAGCACTTTGTCGAAACCTGCACAGGTATAGGGCAAGGCTGCTGCTGTTGAAACAATAAGCTGGCATCATCAAATTGAAGCACATTTCTTTTGTTAACATCCTAGCTGATTAATATTTATACTAATTTAATTAATATGGCTGATATTTGTAACTGTATTATTTATCCAGGTAATAGCGAGCTCCACCATCTGCCTGAATTAAATGATTTTTACTACACAAAACAATATTACAAGGTGGTGCAAATGTTTAAAGAAACAGTGTGGCATGGCCAATTATTCACAGAGTACTCTAATTTCTAAAAAGGGTCTAGTTTTTGAAGCACTTTACTTGAACAAGAAGATTTAATTTATTTGTTATTTTATGAAGCATTTTTTATGTGTAGAAAAAGTGCTACTTGTTTGCACATGGTGGTTATGTGGCATTCTTACATGATTTCATGCTTTGCTGATGGAAAATTAGACCCTTGTGTATTATAAAAGAATAGAAGATAGCTATAGAATCAGGATGCGATTGCCTCAGGACATTCTGTTGACAGCTAGAAATATATACAGACAAAGCAATGTCACTGGATGCTAATGTGAACTATACAAGTTGATGAGTACTGTAAATCCCTGTAAAAAGAGAAATCTATACCCTTTTATTTTTCAGGTATTTGCCTTTAAAATTACCACTAATAACACTCATGTAATTTTGTTATAAATAATCATTTATTAACATTTTATAATTATGGACATGATAAAGCATGGATACATGGTTTTGATAGTATATCTATATGCAGAAAAAAAAAAACCCAACCCTTTCCTTGTTTACTAAACCTTTGCTTCACATTTACTTGAAGCTGTTATTAATTTAACAGGGAAATTTGAATGTATAAGGAATGCCAGACTGGACCAGTATTGAATTAGAGAAATAGTGCTCAGTTTTTTTTGAAACTAAAGCAAGATACATCAAATTAGCCCTTCCCGGCCTTTTGATGTTTTCTACATCATCCCCTACAATAAGCCTAGATGTTCCAAATGAGATTTCAGTAAAATAGTAGGAATTTGTTACTGCTGAGACTAATTCCATCGGATAGATTGCAATATCATATAATTTCCAAGGTGTAACTATTTGGTTTACTGCTTCCATTTTCTGAAAGGCTCTCTTAACAATTCAGCTCAATTAAAGCTGTTTTGATATTGCCTGCTTCTGTTCATCTTTCTTATTTGTTTAATCTTTAAAAATATAGCAAAGTACGAAAAGACTGCAACAATTCACTATGTACAAATCTCTATCTTTCCCACCTATATTAACGTGATAGCACTTTGAACATCAAATATTTATCCTAATTACAATTCTGCTCCAATCTGAATGCATTTTATATGTCAGCAACACTGTCTGAGAGAAGCAAAAAGAAAATCTGCTCTCAGGCACATTGTTAGTGTGGCAGAATGACTCTGGACTCTCTCCCTGGCAGCAGTAGTGGGCCACAGTGGACTCCAACCATACAGTTTTCATTCAAACTAAAAAACTGAATTTATATATATGTTTGTTATTTAATTATTTGTTTATGAGTCCTGTATTTGTTTACTAGATATTTACTCATTCTAGCCATTTTATTCCAACTACCTTTTTTCCATATGTGGAACCAGTTGTCTGTCCTTACAAAAAGTGTGACACCTGTTAATACCTTGAAGACCTGAAGTTGGCCCAGCATATGTGTGAATGCCATGCCCTGTATTTGGAGGAATCCTTTAAAGATGGAAAGAGTTTGAATATGAACTGGTCAAATGGCTAGCACTTATATTGTCTTCTATATTTGTTAGGAAGGAATTATGGGACTAAAATTTGAAATTCATCAAATTTCATATTTGTGTTTAAAAAAAGAACTAAAGGTCAACAAAAGCTTCATGAACTTAATTGGTTGACATAATGTAGAAAAGAGTAATAAAGTCACTGGAAGATAGTAAGTCAGATAGGAAGATAGGGCAAGTTTTACAAAGCAAAATTCATAGATTTTTCAAAAGGAGAATAAATTTTGATATTTCAAATTTTGTATTTAAAAACGCTTTTACAAGCCTTCCTTGAGGTAGGATATGAAAGTCTTTAAGTAGTTACTGGATGACAGACAAGCATTATTTTAGTAAAAATGTCTTCAAGACAAGGAAAAGGAATAGGAAGAAATTATTTTTTTTTCATAAGGAAGGCTAGCAATAGATTCATAGATTAATCTGTGGTCCTGTATTATGTAATATAGTTATTAATAAATTACATTTGAAAATATATTATAAATGAACAGAAGATTGCTATAGAATCAGGTTGTGATTGCCTCAGGGATAGTGTAAAGCAAGGAAGCAAACTTAGCAGAAAATTAGTAAAGCTTGTGAGAAATTTCAAGAGGAGCTGTGTAAAGCAGGTGATAGGAAAGAGTGTAGCAAACAAAGCTCAATAAACATTATCATTTTGGAAACCTTGGAAACTTTATGCACAGTTCAGGGAAATTATCTGCTCACTATGTGGTTGTTGTTAAAAAGGGAAGTAAATACTCATAAGATAACAAGACGGAAAAAGAATTGCAAACTTTCTAGTGCCAAGATATGGAATGAAGGTACGCAAGATACTGTGCAGGGCCATTGTTGGTCTTTGAGAGGTGTGAAGAAAGACACTGAGAATCAGGAGTGCCATCTTAAAACTGTGCAGTTGGAATTTAGTGTTATTTACTCTAGAAAAGAGAATAGCAAAGAACAATTTGGAATCAGATACAAGAGAAGGAGATGGTGATGGTCTGTTCTTGTCTTGCAAAGCATAAGGATTGTCAAAACTGAAGGGCAGTGAATCTAAATCTAGCAAATAAAACTATTTTCACACATAGATTAAGCCAAGGAACTGATGTCAGGGAAGTCACAAGTTTAACAGAAATCCAGTAGGGGATGGCAATTTATGAAATTAACAATTGTATCCAGATTTATAGCAGTTAATCCTGTAAGAAGAAAAAACCCTGAAACACAGAACCTCACTCATCAGAAAAAATTCCAATCTTGGAAACAATAGAAATTCTACAGATTCAGACCTTATACCAGTCTTTAGCTATTTGGAATACAGAGGCCATTTTCCTGGGGACAGATGCTCTGCCTTCTGACTAAAGTGGAATTTCTTGCTCCACTTTCTGAGGAGACAGGTAGTGCTGACTAGTGCCACATAGCAATTGCTGCAATAAATGAAGAGAATCGTTCGGCAAACTATTACCTAGTAAGACATTTCCTGTGTTCCCACTAAATTCTTTCTGGCTCACAAGCCTCTCCTAGTCTCCTCGGAGTACGACTGCCCTGGCTAGCCATTACTAGCCACTTCTATGCCAACCTACCCCTGCTGTTCTGGACTCCAGATGCAGAGGAGGAAGGAAAATCTGGGCAAGTGTAGCTGTAGTTACCCGTCCAGGGAATTAGCAGATTTTAAAATGCTAATACCCACTGATGCATTTATGCAGAGAGTACTGAAAGTTGCTCTGACAAATGCATCCTAATACCCAGTTTTTCCAAGCTGGTTGTCACCTATCCATTGAGAGTTACTTGCAGGTACCTGCACTTTTGCTATGTAGTATTAGTGTTTTCATCCCTCTATGGAAAGTCCTCATTGTGGATAAGGATTTGAACAAACTGAATATGTAGAAGTGCATTAATAAATAAATTTCATTTGTACTGCATTCATTTTATGTAGTACTTCATTAACACAGACCATATTTCTTCCCAAATTCCCACTTCCTGATTTTCCTCCTCCATTCCATTCTTTCTATACTGTAATTTATCAACAAGAGCTTCATGATACTGTTATGAATAATTTACTGGGGTGTGGAACTGAGACATTTTATACCATCCACAATAGTTCTATATTAAAATAATTATAAGCCATAAGAAGAACTCCCTTAAATTAGACAGTACCAGAATTAAGGTTGACTCCGCATGCATAAGCATCATATCACCTTTTCTATAGCTTCAAATAAACTGCAAACCCCTAAAGAGTATTGCTCCAAATTAGTCTGATTCAGGTTGGTATTCCCTGCCTACACAGACTCCCATTTAATTAATGAAAGATTAATTTAAAATGTGGAGTAATAGTTTGGAAACAAAATTGTATTTTCTGAACACAGATATATTGGCAGAAGTCTGCATCTATATGTTAGTACCTCTAGAGCTGGAAAATACTAGGAATGCTTTTAGGGACCATCAGATAGTAATTTTACTGGCTGCAATTTTTAAAATAAAAACTCTAAGAACAAAGCAGCTAATGTTTACTTCTTTACTGTTTTTAATATCTACTGTTTCATTTAAGTGTAAGGGAGTTAAGTAAACACAACTCTCAGCTTCAACCCACCTCTTCTAGGTAAGAATCAATTTCCAGAGTTATTTTTGAATCCCTTCAAACTTACTATATAAAAATATTATTAAAACAATGTATACTATTGTTTATGATAATTTATATTTATTATATAAAAATAGTATATAAAAAGGTTCATCTGAAAAATGTTATTTGAAAGACCAGATCCTTTCTTTATTATAAATCTATAGACCTCTAAGGAAATAGATCAGAGAAACATCTTTTGATTTAATTTCCCTTTCTTGGGGATAACTTTAATATAATATTACCTACATATATTAATAGAAAGTATTTTATATATATATAAAATACTTTTAACATACTATTCTGCATCAAGAAACAAATTTCCAGTAGAAAGAGAAACTCACAATGTTGGAGAGGAAAAAAAGATAAAATAAATATATAAAAATCTTGTACCACTATATGATTAAAATGTAAAGACAAAATGGTAGAGTTCAAACTGTTGTTGGAAGAAGCAAAATTTTATGCATCTTTGTGTAGTGAGAGCACTGTGTCAAACCAAATATTGGAAGATAGAAGGCTAATGGAATTTCTCCTTTTCATCCAGTATACTGACAGTGTTCCTAACCCTGCCTCTTAAACCTGGAAGATGTGGTGACAATGACCTATTTAAATTAAACAGTTGAATTTGTGACTTGCTCATGTTAGGTGAAAAGTGTTACCTATATTCATAAATGGCCCAGGGCCAAATTCAGCCCGTACATATGCCCCTTTCTGGACCATTGAATGCCTCTAAAATCAGAACATGGCCATCACACTTGATAAATTGTAAATGGATGCAAACCTTCATATTCTGTATGCAGCTATGCATTCTTATGCACACAAAATGAGCCGAATACTGGACAGAGCATACACCCCTGGAGCCACTAAGAAGACATATGGCATAATCCAAGGCAGGTGTTTGTAAATCCAAAAGATCACATTAGATCCCTTAGGCTACAATCTGAATGACAGCAGTGGGATTTTGTAGTTTATCTAGGACCGTAAATTAAGTTGTCACCCTTAATTTGTGGGATAACATCTACCAGGGGCAAAAGCAAGCTAGAAACTTTTCCTTCTTCTGCAGGTTGAAGTATTTTGCAGTTACTGAAGCCAATCTCTTACTTATAATGTATATGTTTAAATAATCATTTACCTAATAGTTATGCAACTCAGTTTGTCATTTCTCTTTTTTTTTTTTAATTTTTGAGAAAAGAAATTGGTGTCCAGTGAACAGTCAATGATCATGAAATTGTCTTGGACATGCAGTCGTTCTTTTTCAGCTGGATCAGTCAAACACTTGCTGAATTATGGAAACTCTCTTTGACTGATGAGTTCAGATCAGCTTTGGCAGATGCATATTATAAAGGAGTAGATTAATACGTATAAACCATTGAGCTTAGTAGAAAGTACTGCTCAACATTGTAAACTACCAACTTTATCATCTTTAAGTAAAAAATACAGTTTTTCTTCCCAACAAAGACTTTTTATAAAAGCAATAAGGTAACTGCATGAAGTGTGCTTATCATGATATAATCACACCCCAGGGGGAATGAGAGGTGCTCGGCTGCACCTCATGCTTTGTAATGACCCAGGGGTGTGATTATCTTATGATAACCACACTCCCTGTCATGCCTTATTGCTTATATATTCCACATGTCATAATGAATCCTGAAGCACTTTCTAGGCCTCGTAGCAAAGGCAATGACTTTGAAGTATAGGAAGTAGTCAGATTTTCTAGGTACATACAGATTAATATTGTATACATTAGGAGGAATTATGAATGACTACTTATCTGTACTAGCCAGACCATAGTTTTTTAACTATTTCTAGGTTCTGTAGGTTTCATGTGGTATTTTATGGGAATGTGCTTAAATTCTTCTTCAGAACTGCAGCACAAGAACTGTGAAAGCTTGACCACCATGCTTCAGGACTGTGGGGAAAGATAGCAGTGGTGACATTGCCACCTTTACACTTTCCTAGGATGATTCTATAAATCACATAGAACTATGAGAATCTGATTTCACGACAGAAATCTTTGTATGTTTACAAGCTATGTAATTGAATATTGAAGTAACTGGGTAAAAATTCTGAACTTTGATATGCAAGATTTTGTCAGTAGATGGAAAAGAACTTGAGAGACCTGTATTTACAATGCTGACTGAATATCCCATCAATTTCTCTTTTACTGAAGTGATATGAAGGAGTTGTGGGTTATTTGAAAACATTATTTTAAAAAAAATGTTCATTTTAATAGTAAAATAGTAATAAATCCTAATGAAAATAAATGGGGTTAATAACAGGTCCATAAGGAACTGTAAGATCAAGAGGCTTTTGAATTCACAATTAGGGGCTGACATAAAAGACAACAGGATAATAAACTAAGCAATTATCTTTGATATACCTTATGGTATAATAGCACCACAGGGTGAATCTGCACCTCAGGGAATGGGATTCTCAGTAAGTTTGTAACCTTGTTAATCTGATGTATGTAGCAGTCAACATTTAAATACTACTCCAATTGTCAGGAAAATTTACAGTACTGTTTTCTGCCTGTCATCATAAACTGATTGATAAAGATGATGGCCTATCATTATGGCCACTGATGAGTTGATTCATTGCAAGCATCAGCTAAGTTAACTACGGGCCACCACAAAGAATTCTGTGTGTCTAAAATAAAGCTTATTTTGTTCTATAGTGTGCAAGTGGAGTATTACTGATTACCATAAAGGTCAGACATGCACATTTTAACTGGTGGTAATGAGTAGTTTTAAAGATGTTTGAGTCTTTTCTTAATCTTGCCATGTCACAAGCCTTCTATTGTTATGCACCGAAGAATGTGCCTTTAATTGTACCATTTGCCCTATTTTATCTTGATCATAGAGTGGGTTGTGTGATGTTAGTGATGATAAACGCCTACCACATGTCCTAATAATTATTAACCTTCAGTAAATTGCTTAGTGAAGTAAAAGGAAGTCTGGTAAAACAAAAGGCTCCAAAAAGTTGAAAGCAATATTTAAATAGTTTCATGTGCTGTACCAAATTGCACTAAATGTGAGTTCTCTGAAAGCACAGTGTAAAAAATAAATAGCTTTCAATTCCAATTAATAAAAAATTATTTGACAGTAGGATATGCTGTCTCACAGTTTCATACGTAACAGATCTGAGCAACTGGTTCCTCTTATATTTCATAAGAAAGAACTGTGTTAAAAAATCCTAAGGTCAAATAGTTCAGGATAGTTATAACCAAAAATATTTAAAAAGTTATGTAAAATTCTATTTGTGTGTGTGTGTGTATTTAGAAGAAAATGAGAAGAAATCTGCTAGTTCTGAAAGTCTGTGTGTAAACAAGTCAGTACCACTGAAAATTTAAAAAAAAACAAACAAAAAATCATGCAATTATTTCAATCAATTGTTGATTGTTTAACATATTGTGCATTGAACCTTTTCCTCTACCTGTTCTTAGAGTTGATCCCAAGATTTGAAGACAATTGCTGGAACTGAAAAACTCAATTGTTAGGGTAAAAGTACTGGAACATTTTTGTCAACTGACTGCCAGTAATGACATTTAGCAAAACTCCTGAATTTAAATAACTTGATATTTTAAAATGCTGAGGATTTTTATGAAGTAATGAAGTTCCTTGATTATCGTCATAAGCTCAACACTTTTCAGAATCTCTTGCTTTTACTAAACATCCCCAAAATGTACAATTCCTGCACTTCAGAAGAGACGTGTACTTAGTATTAACAGTGGGTCATCAGGTGTTTTCCAGAGTGAACTATTGGCTAATTAGTGAAAAAAGGTGAAAGAGAGTAGGTTTGACTGTCTCCTCCGTAAAACAGAGCAGTAACAGCTGCTGTTAAAAGTACTTTTCTGGCATACTAGCAAATATTTAGTGGTCCAGAATCATTCTGAGGTTACTGAGGGACAAAAGAGACATCGGGAGAGCCTCAATAGCTGCTCAGTAGTAAAAGCTGTTCTGACATTTTCACTGCATTGGGTCCTTGCCCAGTGACTGACCTAATCTGTACATTTGATAGAACAATTCTTCAAAATGCAATTCCTTAAAAAGAAGTTAGTTGCATTTTGTACAAAATACTGTGAAAGTCTTTCTTGCAGAGATGTCACAAAATATTGATACGTTGTTTTTGCTTTCATAATCAAAGAACAATTTCTTACCTATATAAACACATAGGGGTTTTTATGCAAGTATACTCACTGGTCACATTTTAAAATCAAGCAAAATGTCTAGTCTGCTTATCCAAGATTTAAGTTGATTGCAACTGACCAGCTTAGCTGCTGATACCAAATGGTCACTTAAGTCCCCCCGTCCCGTCCTCCCCCCCCCTCCTTTTAATGTGTTTTAAAGGAAATTTAATTCTCATTTCTCATCCTGTGGTGGAGTTCCCCAGGTCAGTGGCCTTAAGTGTCAAAGGAACACAGGACTTCCACACCAACAGTTACATTAGTGATCTGGGAACATTTTAGGAACAAACAACACAGACTGACTGAAAAATATATTGTTTATTGCAATCTAAAAAATATTTATCTGCAAAAATTAAAATCTGCTAGGTTTCTAAAAAGACAAACCTTCACTTCTTCCACCTCCCCCCTGCCATCTTCAAGGCTATGTCTTTAATGTAGTTATTTATAATATCCTGAAGTAATACATTCCCAATTCCCCTCACTGTCTATCAGATAAAAACCAAACAATGTCATCAGTGACTCCACAGAGGTGAGAAATTTTACAAGCTAATGTGTTTGATCAGTGTGGTGTGCTACTGTATAATTTTTGAGTTGTTCAGTTTCAAATACCAATGAAAAGCTCCTTGAGAAAGTAGATAGCTCCCCTGTCTTTGCATTTTTTATTTTAAAAGAGTTCCAAAATATTGATGTTGTCACCATAGGGGTTATCTAAATTTTTTGTTATCATTATTCTCAATACTTTTTTTTTTTTCCAGAAAGGAGTCTTGTGTTTGCCACATTTAACTTTTCTTTAACTCCTTGTAAATCTTTTGTAGCATTCCAATCAAACAATAGGCAAAAATGCAAACCTAAGTGAAACAAATGAAACTTTCCTGAATTCTTTCACAAGCAAAAATTCTCTAAGATGAAACCGTCTGGGTTCATACACCTTTACCTGATATATAAATGTCCTGAAACCACATAAGAAAAAAGGGAAAATGGGTTGACTTGTTTTCTGTTGGATTGCGGTTTTTATGCATATCAAAGTCAAATGAATAGCAAATTGAGAAGAATTCACTTATGGTTAGAAATGCAACCGTACTCATAACTACATAATTGTGTAAATCTGTCCTTATTTATGTGAACTTCTTGTAAGATTTACTTCAGGGTATAACCTGTGAAGTGTTAATGATCTTACACTTGCAGTCCTGACTGTCATATCAAATTATAGTACTGTTGGGTTTATTTTTCCAGTAGTTGCAACATGGATTAAACTTCTGTTAGATTTACTAAGCAATTCATTAAATGGGTTAGTATCATTGCTGATTATTAAAATTAGTAATCTGATATCAGTTGCTGGTATCAGCATATGATGCTGCTGCCAATATGTAATTACATGCTTTTTAATATTTTTATGCATTAAAAAAAGTTTCTTTTCGCTAAGTTATACTGTGATTCAAGCAATTTTATCTTACCCTTTAATTTAACTAAAAATATGTATACTGAAATTGGTAATAAATATAAGAAGCTCTCAGCTATTTATCCTCCTGAGGAAACAACAATTATGTTAATTTTTCAGATAGTTTTGCTTGTAAAAATGTATGCTTTCATACGCCCTTAATAGAAGTGTGTGGTAATGCAGATAATGACAGATTTTTAATCAGGAGCATTGTTTATGATTCTGATTCTCTTCTCATAGAATATTTCTGTTCAACGACTGTGGTAGTCTACTCAAGTTAGAGAAGCATCAACTTTTCTTTATGACATTTTTATTGGTATAGTTGGAAAATTATTTATTACTTTGTTGAGATGTAAGATAATACTGATTGTCATTTATTTTGGGTTTGTTTTTTGGGTTTTTTTAGATTGATTGTGCATCAGGAAAATTTTCCATAGCAAACATGTTCTTCAGGACAGGAATAGCAAGCTTACCGAGTGAGACCATTTTTGGTACTTTCAGTTTTTTCAAGGGAAATGGCTTTTATCTCTATTGTAAGCAGTATCCTGAAGGTACAAGAGCCAAAATATTGCCAGACTATCAATTTTTCTACAACTTTATGGAATGCTTTTCCTTTCTTGTTCCAAAAACATATGTCACTCTTTACAAGTGCTCCAACCAAACCAGTGCTTTCTGACTTTGTAAGAGGCATGTATCCCTCTCTTTTTAGCTTTTGTTCAAACTTCTGCCTGGAAAAAAGCTTGGTAGACTATATTATTGACAGAAAAAGCCTTCACCACTTTGTAGCTTCACTGAAAAAGGGAAACAGCTTCTGATTTTTAATTAGAAATTATTTGTCAATTTACTAATAAATTTTTAATATTCTAAGACAGAAAATAAATTTTTTAAGGGAGATCATCCTAAACAATGGCCTCAGATTCCATGCAGATGCACTTTACTTGTTTCTTCAGCCTTTGGGGTTTCATAGCTGTCCATTTCAGCCTTTTCACTCTTCTGAAAGGTTGTACACCTTCTTCTTTCAAATCAGTCCAGCTTAGTGAGTGAAGGTCAGGGACCACTTACTGTATTGTGTTCCTTTGTGTATGGACTAGGAAGAACAGCTCAGATTTGCATAACTGTTATGTCAGCTAAACACAATATTCTATAAATGATTTCATAAAGATGAAGAGGTTGTTGCTGATTTTCAAATAACACAGATTCATAGCTTTGAAGTTACTCACCAAATCCTCCTCCTTTACTGCTTTACTTGATGTTAAGAGCTGTTTGAAGGCCTGACAGTCAAGGTATAACAGAGGCTGGTGACTGCTGTACAGAGGCAATGATTTTCTGATATTGTAAGGAAAATTTATCTCTGTCTTTTATATGCTATTGTTTATTGTTGCACCATACAGGCGCTCAGGATGTATGGACATCCCATTCTCCACGAAGGACAAAAGAACAAATAAAAAAAGATTTATTCTTCACCTCAAGTTGCTATATCTATATGCTCTTTTAGCCAACTAACTTCGAATTTATTCCCACTGAGGACCCATGTGTGTATATATGTATATACTGATTGGCAGCTGACCTTTGGATAAGAACTTTTGTGAAACTTAGATGACAGTGGGAAGGGAGTCTCTAGTTCTCTGTGTGTGTACTTGTATTGCCCCAAGTGAATGACTGTCCACAGAGAAGGCAAGCAGTTATTAATGATGACAGGAAACTCTCAGTTCTGATAGTATGTATCAACCACCATTTTAGTTTCTGCTCAATCAGAAATTAGAATGGTGGATAGCTGCCTTTTTACTTTTGGTTTTTTTGTTGTTTTGTTTGTTTGTTTGTGGTTTTGTTTTTCTTTGCTTGTTTGTTTTCGTTTTAAATCCTGGTACTGTATGCCCATTACATAGCTGAAAATCAAATAGCTCTATGCATGCCGCTCAGATCTCTCTTGCAGGTCAACTTTCAACAGGGGAATTACTATGAAATTATGCGTAAGAGGTGTCCAGCTCCTTTGCTGTCACGACATAGGCATGAAGTACCATAAAGCTGTGAGTTTTTATTAAGGGTAGTAGAAAGTCTATCCCAAGAGGATGGTGTCCTATTGAATACATAGGGTCCATTTACATGTTTGATGATGCAGCTGTAGAGGTTAGGTTTAATAGAAATACATGTCTAGAGATAAATGTCTCTAAAGTAGAAGGCTTACTTTTATTTATTGGTTTCTGGAGACACCTAGAAGATAAAAAATCATGCACTTGCAGTCTAATACTTATGGTGCTTTTGCAGTGCAGCTGTTTGCAGTCCTTTGGGCTGAGCTGACCCATAGAACAGAAGAGCCCCAAATCCCGTGGCTCACACAGAAGGTGCATATGGGACCCAGGAAACCATGGGTGGAGCGGTGGCTGTTGTGTCTGCAACTCTAAACCACACTACTTGCGTACTGATAATGCAATTATTATTGCAATTCCTATAGAAACACTGGAGTTTTTCTTTTGTGTGTATGCAGAAGTGTACTTCCAGCACCCTTGCGCTTCACATACCTATTTGTGAGCACTGGACACAGGTAGTGCACTCTTACAACAGCTCACAGAATCTGCCAAGTTTCATTGCACAAGGTTTTCAATTGTTTTGATGTCTTTCAATGGTACAGTGACAACTATTACTGGTTTTGAAGTAAATGTGTTCTTTAGCATTCACTTATAACCATACTGTAAATCATTATTTTAATATATTTTGTTAAATGTGGTGAGATCTAAGTGTACGGTGTTAAAAATATTTTACTGCTCTTTTTGCTTGAGGCATTTCTAGCAAGCTAAGAGATCTTTACAGGCATTGACAAGTTGTACTGTGTCTGTGGAGAAATGATTTAGAATAAAGAAAATATATTTTTAATATACCATAATAAACAAAGATTTTTTCTGTGAATTAGTAGAATTAATATTTTATAAAATCCCTGACTTATTTTGTTTATGCAGCTTCTGTCTCTGTCAGTTTTGTCCATTTCTCAGTGCTATTGTCAGTCAAAGAGTATAAAAGTGATTTTTTTTTTCCTTAGAAACCCTTCAATTGATCAAAGTGCACATCTTTTACAAACCTCTCAAAATTCATACTAGTGGTAAGATGTGGTACATGGGGGTTTTTTAAGCCAATTTTCATTTTAATGTTTTATCAGTCCTTTTGTGGCACTGTACAAAATGATACAGAGTGTCTGACATCAAAATCAGCAATACGGATTGCCTTTAAAAATAAAGAATGTGCTGCCTCTGTCTGGGAGCTAGTTATGTCTCACATATAACAGAAGGCACCTTTTGTTCCTCAGTTAATTAGCTCATTATACTGTAGGTACATAATTCTTTAAGCAAACTCATTTGAACAGGAATCACAAAAAAGTTATGGATGATAAATTCAGACAGTGCAAAAATGTTAAAGATGTTGACTTTCCATGAAAAATGCATGTGGTAGCATGAAAGAATTTAAGCTTGTGGAACCAATGCTTCTGTAATGTTTTAATTCCTATCAGCAGAAAGACTTTCTATTGTTTGTAAACAAAAAGGAAATATTTCACTGTGGCACTTCCATCTGTTACCTTAACAATAAGTGAAGTCATGCAGTTAATCACAGCATTTTCTAAAAAGGGTTTAAACTCAAAGCTCTACTCTTATATCTCCATGCAGTTATAAAACACTTACCCACCAAGAACAACTGATTCTGACTGTTAGTGTTGTGTTTTAATTCCAGGAGGGGCTAGTTCAGAACTCAAAGACACGGGTTTCCTACTGAGTGCTGAGATCGGCTGCCAGGAATGGCTTCTGTCCAAGGAAATGTGCTACCTTTTCAAGATAAATGTTCCCAGGTGAAAGAAGGGCTGGACTGCAGAATCTGTTTGCTCACAACATATTTAGTGAAATGTAATCTTCCAAGTATTTAATTTAAACGTGCTATCAAACATAAAAACAACGGAGAAAGAAAAATCTTGAAGCTAGCTTGACGGCTCTGACCTCTAATCCTTTCTAGCACTCATGGTTTGCTCTTCTGAGGGCTGTGATCCCTGTTAGCATGAGGCTCCCAGAGCCGGCAGTCAGGCTAACAGGGCCAGCACTGCCAGGCAAATTTTATTTTAGGCTGCTAAATAAAATCTGCTTTTACAAATTTCAACTTAGACTGTTCGGGGTTTTTTTGGTGGTTTTGTTTGTTTGTTTGTTGTTTTGTTTCATTTTTTTTAAAGATATTGATCTTCCTTGGGGAAGGAGTTCTGGGGCAATAGTGACACGTATGAGGAAGTCTAAGGTCATTGTATTTATCTGTGCAGCTCACCTTGGACTAGACAATATGCTACTTTGGAAACCTAATCAGCCTGGGGATTTTTCACTGGTGAATTTACTCAGTCACCTAGAATAAGCATCCCTAGTGGTGATGTAGAGTCAGTAAAGTGTTACATTCATTACAGAGAATTCCTGAGGAAATCTGAAAAAACCATTCAAAGGCAAACGGCAGTTTAAAGAACATCAGTGACACTTCGTACTGCTTCTCAGAGTAGGAGCTGCTGCACTGAAAACATTGCCTAGATGAAGCTTACCTGGCTTTAAGTGAGGGGAATTTTTTTCCTCTAAAAGCCAAACAAGTTACATGCAAACTATGAAATCTTTAGCTTATGACACAACACATACAGAGTTGGGAAAAGAGATGTATTTTAAAATATGCATATGATTGATTCTGCAACCATCTTATGATTGAAACCCCAAGTTTTCACAAAGAAATGAAGGGTATCTGAAGTAGGAGTAAATATTTTAGCAAAGGAATTATAAGCAAAGGCTATTTTTACTCCTGTGCCTGAGATCCTCTCTATTCCAACCCTAAAAGGCAAGCACCCTCTGCTGGCTCCTATGGCATATGATTTTTATGCCTTTACACTGTGGTACCTACAAGGTGTTAGTTCTGACTGCATTTCTGATCTGCAGGGTTCAGTTTGCTACTTTGAGTAGTATCCATACCAGCTAGTTGCATAGAAGTTCTCTTCCTTACACTTGAAGGTAACTGCTGTTAAGCTAGGATCAAAGACTTAATGAATTATCTTTAAACAAGTCTTGGTGTTTCATGTGAGCAATATAGAGCAACTTAGACTTGCATCCCTTCCTGAAGGGTTTTTGTTGATTTGTAAAATGTTACCTTCTCTAAGCATTAAGGTACAACAAACGAGTAAGCAAAAGCACGCTTTCAACAGATCACGGTTGAGTAGGTTATTGCTCTGTTTTTTGAGAGTGAATGAGTTAATTTTTTACATTGTATTGTTCATGTTCACTAGCTTTTATGTCTAACTGAAAGTCCAACATGACTCCCCATATATTTCTAACAAGTTCTGCTATCAGGAGAACATTTTCATATTTTCTCTTCATATAATAAATAAAAAAAACAACAACCAAACCAAATCCAAACCAAACAACAACAACAAACCCAAACGAAACCAACAAACAACAAAAAAAAGAATTAAAAAACCCCCAAAAAACACATACAAAAAAAATCTCCAAAAACCAATCAAGTGATTTTCGTATGTATTCCATATGAACTGCTGCAGCAGATTTCACTAGTAATATCAAAGAAGACCAACGGAATATATCAGAAAGTATCATAGAAACAAGTAGATTTCAGTCTAAAATATAAAATGGACAGGACAGGATAATACAAAGGCTGTTCTATTCCTTTCAAGTTACTTTTTTTTGCCAGCAATGACCTTCTCTTGGCTTAGCCCTCTCAAATAGAGTTGAATTATATAACACCGCATGGTGGTATACATTTTCAAATTGTGTCCTAAATGAGGAATAAAAGGGCTTGATCCAGGATGGCATCGGAGCACATGCCTGAGAACCGAATGTATTCATATGTGCTCTGATGGATTCAGCTCTTGAGCATTAGAATTTCTTCAACCCAGTTTCCAAAGAGATTTCATCTGTTTGACACAGCTTTGAATATTATAGAATACATTTTTAAATAATGGTAGCAGGGCTTTTTGAGTTCCTCCTATCACTGAGAGAATCTATCAAACAAATTTACTGTGGCAGAAAGGGACCCTAAGCTTGGCTTTGCTTCCTTTTTAGAGATTAATTTGGAGTACAAAGTGAAAGCGGGAGCTCCTCCAGGCTGTCAGCTCTGTGGCAGCCCAAGAAATATGGCTGTGTCAGGGTCTGGGCTGAGGGGCCAGCTGGGGAGAACCAGAGTGTCCTTCTTCACAGCCTTGGCTTCTCATGATTGAAATCACTTTCAGGAGGGAAAGAAAACCATCACCATCTGCATTTCATCCTGAAATGTGGTCAGAGTGCTCAGCTGGACCACAGAGCTTGAATCTATTGGCATATATTCCTTTCTTCCCCTTATGTGGAGTGCTTAGTGCCTAAATTCTACTTAGACCACCAAAAGATGTTGTGCCAAAACAATGTTAAGTGAAGAGTGGGCTATAATGTTCAATGTCAATTTAAATATTACTTTAATAATGAGAAATGGATTCAGTTCTAAAGTATCATCTCTCTTAAAATAATATAAATTATCCCTAGACAAAAATTGGACCATGATCTGTGAATGTGAGGGAAAGCTCAGAAAGTTTATGTTATAATACAAAAAAACCTTTGTAATTCTAGTTAATATGGGAATATAACTTGATCTGAAAAAGTAGAATATATACATTAATACCATATCTGATAATAAAGAGTTGGCATAAACATTCCAAAATTCGATTTACTGTAGAGAAGTCACCAGTCTGACATGAAGCCTGGTGGAAAAATATTACAGAATTTTAATTTTTATTAAGCTTTTTCTTAAATGCATGGTTTCAAGGCAAGTTTTACTATTTTGACATTTATTAGAATTTTTGAAATCACTATCCTTTGATTGCATGATGAATTTGCATCCCTAAAATCTTATAAGTAATGCAGTTTATTTATATGAAGACAAGCATAAGTCAAGCAATAGAGGGAAGAGAGATGCTTTTAAGATGAGATAATGAGTAACACAGAGATAAAAGGACAGCAAAGAAGAGTTCTTTCCTCAAATGTGACAGAAATTGCTTGGAGTGCAGATAAATGTAAAACTTACATCTGTTTGTTTACTGAAGAACACTTAAATCTCTTTTCTTGCTCCTGCAATCCACTTCACCTTACAAGATCTTCTTCTACAACTCCAGGGGTTTGTGTTAAACCTCAGTTTGCAGCATCTGAATGTTGAAGAGTTACTATTTATAATTACATCTGGCAGCCTGGCACTTCTCTGAGATGAGCTGACAGAACTGACCAGCAGGCCTAACTGGGGAAATTTCAACAAAAATCCCAGCACCCTGATTTTTGTGTGTCAGTAAACATTAGCTGCTATTTCAGTTTCTGTTGCAGCTGTTTTATTTATCTAGACCACTCTCTGGGAATAGGTTTGGGTCATTTGAGAATGATGTGTAAATATATTAAATCTGGGAGTTACAAAACACATGTGTTGAGGGTAATTTGAGGTTTAGGGAGACACTGGTTGTTTGACTGCATTTGTCTTGAAGTGGGTTGTTATTCCCATGACATCTTCCTAATGAACCACAGTAGAGCACTCAGAGAACCCTAAAGTTCTTTAAGCAGAAATATTTTTGTATCTTTTATATAGCTGTGAATTGTGCTTCTCTTCATTAAGTGGTGCAGGCATGAGAAAAATCAAAAAGGAAGTCATGTTGAGTGAATGACTGTTGGAGTAGTCATATGGATGGTACTGCTGCAGCAACTCTTTTCTTTCTGCAAAACTGTCAAGCCCAAGGGAGGGAGGATTCATAGAATCATAGAATTCCTTAGGTTGGAAAAGAGCTTTAAGATCATCAAGTTCAACTGTTAACATAGCACTGCCAAGTCCACCACCAAACCATGCCTCTTTCTTTCAAACTTTCAGCCTAACTTTAGGAGATAATGCTTAACTGCTAAGAAACTTCTTGTGGCTTCAATCTGTATTCCTTGGAACTCGCATACACTCTACAGTGTTGTAACTATTCCTTCTAGACATAAAGACAGCTTTTCTAAATGCTTCATAATAGGAGAACTCTGTATATTTTAAATGCGTCTGCATTTAACTATCTTCAATTATACTCTTATTTGGAAAGGATATTTTTTTGCTGAGCAGGAGATACTGAAAGTGTATTTAAATGGAGTGCAGTTAACCTTCCAAACAGAAATGTTTCTGTTATAAAATACTACATTTAAAAAAGTTCTGTCCATAGGCAAAAGTGGAATTTAAAATCCCTGAAAGAGATGAAAACTTGAAAGAATATTTTGCACAAAAATAGGTAAGTTCAGAGAATTAAAAAGAAGCAAAGCTACAGGAGTACACACATATTCCTAATTTCATGTTCACCACATGGTGCTTTGAGACATCTCATTTTTCCACGGCAAATATGGACCATGATAACAAATATGTGTGAGGACTGACAGAGCCTGGGACAATGCTACCTGATGGTGCTCAGTCTGATGGGACTCTGCTCTGTGGAGCCAGGCAAGAGCAGGACTTGTTGCCCACTATGTTGTGCATTACACCCCAGCTCTGGTGTCCAGGGCTTTGTAATACTTCTACAAACAATAATTATTCTCCTGACACTGTTGGTGAAGATGAGGCAGGGAGTAGTTCACTGAGGTTCAAACTGTGTATCCTTATAAGAGCAAGAAATAAAACTCCGAAGTCCCAATTTCCATTCTTCTATTCATCCCACTAGATTTTGCTGTCTTACAGCACCACATAAAGGGTGCTGTAATAATTAGTACTAACTAATGTCTATTTTTCTCTCCTGCAGCTGTGCTACCTAAAAATAACTAAGATCATTGTTCTATAAATTAGATTTTTTAAAGTGTAACTATAGACTGAACAAGTAAGAATCACAAAATATTTGCAATTTTTTTGTTTATTTTTGCCACTGATGAAATAGCAATTTGTTGCAGAAATACTCAGTTACTAAATTCTTCATTTTACTGTAATATTGACATTTTTTACAGTCTACCCTGCAATTCACAAGATCTCTGTTTCATCTTGTCACTGGCGTGGAATATTGTGCTTATCTTGAAACTTAAACAGTAAATGCCACTGCAGCTTGCTTTGTCTGTTGCACAAAGGAAATAAACACCCTTTGGTTACCTTTGTTACTCTACCTTGAAAGCGTAGTGGAACAGAACTGCAAAGTGGCTGGTTTCTTGGATTCCTGTTTTGATGAGCATGCTTACAGCTGCACTACGTGGTTCTAGTAGCTTTGCAGTAAAAAGCTGTATGACTGTTTATTCACACTAACATCCTAATTTAGTGTAATATTAAGCCTCTGACAGTGCTCAGCTAAGACAGAAGTGGGCTTCTGTCTTAATGTGTCAGTTTTTAAAAGACAAATCACTGCATCGATCCTAAATACTGTGGTGACCAAGTAAGTGGAACCCTAAAATAGTTCACATGCTCTCATACCAAAGAAGAGGATTTCAGTATTTCATTTTATCACTATATTACTTAATTTCATTTAATCTTACTTTATTTTAACATTACTTTTCTTACAGAAAGCTAGGATGTCCTACAGATATCATGATTTGATAACATTAAACCCAGGGTATGGCCTTTTCCTAGATCAAAGAAGCAAAGATTTCAGTTCAGCAGTGTGGGTTTGAGGACATTTTATTCTCCAGCTGCACCTTCTGATACCAAAGAATATCCCAATGCCCTGTGCAAATTTGACAAGGAGAAGCCACCAGAAAGAATGAAATTGCATTAAAAAGAGCTTAAAATCTTCATAGGAGGACCTTGTTAACACTACTTCTACACCTTAAGATCTGAAATCATGTGTTTTGATGGAATATAAACTTATGGAAATCATTTGGAGAGACATAAGTGTGTAGCCTTACTTAAAAAGAGGAGCAGTGCTTTGCAAAATCCCTCAAGAGAGCCTGAGCTTCTTCATAGTAATGAAGAAATGTCAGTGGAAGTTGATGGTGCGTGTGTGCATGTGTATGCATGTTGCAGGGAAGAGGAGAAAGGAAGGAGGCAGCCTCCAGAATTTTTACATTTCAAATGTCTTTTGGAAATCACTTGTGTACTCTAACACATGGTCCCAAACTCTTTCTGTGCTATTAAAAACGGTCTGCATACAAATCAGTCTGCTGTAAAAAATTGCTTTGACAATAGCAGTTTTAAGTGGTTGATGGCTTCAAGTGTGCAGGATCTCCCTTGGCTCTTGATCCAGGGAAAAAGGGAGGATGTTTATCTGTTATACCTGCATTCGTGTGATGGTAAAATAGAGCATATTCTTCTTTTTTTATTTCTCCTCTGGTTTAGCCTCCATGTCTTAGATTTTTTGAGGAAGATAAAAGTATTGTTCAGCTTATACACCATCACTATTCATTAGAAACTGTGTAACAACTCCTCCAAAAACTGGAGAAGTCAAGCATTTGAGAAACTTGAATAGGCTTTGAACCTCACCCATATTCCCTTCCTCAGTTTACTTACCAGTACTTTTCTCTCCAAAACTATAACCGTGTACATCACACTATACAGACATTTTTTCTTTCTCTGAGCCTTGTTCAGGTCCTTAATACAAGCTGGTCAGCCAAAGGCAAAGACTGCTATGCATCTCAGCTATGGCCATAAATAGGAGCACTGTACCTGGACTCAGACCCTTAGGTTTGTCTGTCTTTTGATAATAACCAGAGCTGCCTTCTCAAATTTATTGCCCCTTTAAAAACACAACTATAAAAATGTTTAGTATCTGGTGATCAAGCTCCTACAGTTTTTCTACAGTAAGCTAGGTTTTCTACAGAGTAACTAAACCACTTTGGAGAGACAAATACTTGCTTATAAAGAATTTTTTATTTTCTTTTTTAAATGAAGCATTGAACAAGAAATATACACTAAACTGAGAAACTTATTTCTTTTAATATGAAAAGAATCTGTGGGAATATCTGTAAGAAATTCAAATTTAATTTTGAGGAGTGAACACACTTCAACCCCAAAACATTGGATTGATTTTCCAGAGCTTTATTCTGATTTTTCTTGTTGTTCCACAGAGTGCCGTTTGCCTCACGGTGTGAAGCATGCTACCATACCATGTTGTTACCAGGCACTGAGCAGTTACTTGCATCAGACAGCTGCCGAGAGTCACATATGAGTGATGCTGGCTAACACTGCAGCATAATGTGGCCGCTTCCCTGCTCTCCCTTCCTTGCAATTCTCTAGGTGCCTGTTCTCCAAAAGGAAGTTGAATGTATCGTTAGAGCTTTTGTTGTTGTTGCTTTGGCTTTTACAAAGTTAACCGAAACTTACAGAGCTGAGTGCCTGTACTACTTTATGACCCTTAAATCCCTGGTATTGCCTTTTTGTGCTGCCTATTTCAGACCAAAAAAATTTGAATAGTATTTGCACCAGGGACTTTTAATGCATCGTTTTGCCCCTCTTTATTACACCATGTCAGCCAAGCATGTCAAGTGTTATAATAGTAGGGTTGGTAAAAAGGGGAGCTATAAAGTTGAAAGTAGGACTATATTAGTAGCTGTTGTGAAAGTGTTTTAGGAAGATAGAGTGAATGACCATTTTAATTTATTAATCTTGTGCTGTGATTGCTCACATAGCTTCTGGTATACTGAAATTACTAATTTAATGGAAGAAATAGTCTCTTTCCTTCTGCAATTTATTAGCACTCGTCCTCCTATTTTCTCATTTAGAGATGGTTTAACTTAAGGCAACATGAAAAGATTGCTGGATGTGGAAAGAACTTTGTAGTGCTTTGCAACGCGATTGTTCAGACTTCAAAGCAACCCTTAGAAAAACTGTAAATAAGGGCTAAGGCATAAAAATATACCAGCACCTGGGAATATTCAGCACACTGCACACCAGAACAGAATCCAAACCCTGGCAAAGAGCCAAATGCTGGGGATAAATATGGAAGGGCTTAATACATGCTGAAGAACCGATCCACTTGGAAACAAACTAGGTGGGTGTACTTAATCTCCTTGTCACATACTATAGCAATTTTGCTACTTTGAATATAAAATAGGTCTTGTCATCATGTAACAGACCACAATCTAGTGCTCGGAGTGCATGGAGCTAAAACTTTGAGTTTATAGGTAGTGCTCATACCCATCCAGAAAGAATTATTCATGTGTTTGTAATTTTTAATGGGCAGTTGGATAGGGGCTTTCAGATCTATGAATGTAGTTTAGAGTAGTTTCAGCACAGAAAGATCCTATATTGAAGGCTGGAAGAGGTAATTAGTGAACACTAAAAAGTCTGAGTCATAAAATAACAAAAGTTCTGGATGAGTAATTTGTAGAAGTTGCCATAGTTATATTATGAAACATGAAGTTTCTGTTTATATATGGGCAACTTAGCTGTTGTCTGCTAACTGTAACAATAGTGAATTTTACAGATTGGCTTAAAATGGTTTGCAGCCATTAAATCTTATGTGAAAAATTGGCAGATAAGATGCTCGTATTTGAACTTAAAACTAGTGTCTCATGTCAGAAAACAGACCATATGTATATTTCAGAATCTGAAGCAAGGAGAAAATCTGGAGATTTTCAGCATCATAGCTAAGCAGTAAAACTTTGAGATATAAAAGCTTTCCCAGTCAAAGGGATCTGTAGAAAGTAATTATTAAGTACAAAATGAAATGTTATATTTCTGTTAGGCTTGCTCAATATCCCAGTTTCTCTTTCTCTTCAATATATATTTCTCTATTGTTGCAGGTTTCACTGGGGAAAAACCAGCTTCAAATTTATCCCTAAGCTAAAACCTATAAAATGTTTGACAAAATATTAGATATCTTGAACACTGTGTTAAATATAAACTCTCTTGTTGCTGGTGTATATTCTCTATGCATTGCATGTGCAAATGCCGTTCAGATATAATAAGAAGATAGCATTAACCAAATATACATCTTTTAGATCTCAGAGCCTTTTGAAGAGCTGCACAGTCAATGCCTATGTGTACACGAAGACCTCTGCAGATTTTAACTTGAAACTGTGGTTTTTGCCTCTTAATCAGCCCCTGTCACCCCGTCTACTTTTCTTCTTTTCTTTCTCCTCTCCTCCTCCATTCATACATACCCATCGCACTGTTACAATGTTTGGTCTGTTTGTGAAATTATTGATAATTGTGCAAACATGATGTTCAATAAAATCCTTTTACTTCTGCAAACTCTGCTAGTAACAGAGACTGTTGGCTAATAAGAAAGCACCAGTGTTATTTGTATAGGATTGCTGTCATACAAAATCTTTCACAAGAGAAGGATGCAGCTCATTTATTTCAGACAGATCTCTTTGAATTACACTGATTTTTACTTGTTAACCCTTTCTGTAATGAGAGCTGTTCAGTAAAAGTCAAGAGATGACCTTCCAATATGTGCTACTGTGACAGGCTAATCATTTCCTATGTAGAATGACAGCTTCCTTCTGGGTGAGCAGCAGGTAGATTAATACCAGTTGAACAATGCATTAAAAATGGCATAGACCTGACAATTAATTCATTTGTAGGATCTAACATTCAGGTCTTGAAAATCAGGGAGCCCACTTTAGCCAGTATATTGGGCATAATAGCAAGTTTTGAGGGGAACAGGTATCAGAATGTAATGTTGTGCCCTGAACATGATTTTTTGTCTCTAATGCAGTTATTTGTGTACAGCATGTGTCGTAAACTTTGTGTTTTCTAAACTTGCTCCAGAATGCGAGACTGTGGTTGCTTTTTAATATTTGCTGCAAATCTCTACCTCTGCCTCTTGACTCCAGGATAGGGATGAATATTATAGGGTTTTTTAATAATTTTTATTTATTGTATTTGTAATATTCTAAATATCTCCCAATATGTAATCTTTGGAGCATAAATACTGTATAGCAACATCACCTCACTATGAACTGAGGCAAAAGAAGACAAAAACAGTAATAGGAATGATATTGGCTGTTCTTAATTTTACTTATCTTCTGACAAAATATTTAGCACAAAATGAAACACATAATTTAGGCTGTCTTCACTTCATAGTTTAAGTTTAAAAGAGGGGCCAAAAGTTAAACAATATTCAAATATTTTACTCTGACTTATTTCAAATAATTGATTACAAAGTTGACAATATTTATGCCTTAATAAGTACTTCAAAATAAAATAATGAACATAAATCTGAAAGATATGTGTTTCTTAGTGCAACATAAATGAGAGAGATCGAAATACTTATATACACACACATATACATAGCCTGCCTGTTTGTTTATGTTTGTTTGTTTGTTTTTGCTTTGAGAGGTCCCAAATTACATTTTTTTTAATGTCCAGACATAAAAACAGTTTGCTATTTTCAGAATTCTACTTATAAGGGAAATTCATGCTTTAATCTGTGTTACTAGGGCTAAGAAGCCAGAACACCCAGCTAAAATATTTAGCATTTTATCTCTTTATGTGTTATTATGTATGATAGTTTAATAATGGTAGAAAACAAATTGGTTCCTTGATGTAAAGATCAAAGAGAGAAAAGACAAGGACAAGTCAGGTTGCCCTAACCTGCCAATCTGTAGTACTTGTTATTAACCGCAGAAGACTCTCTCAGATAATATAAAGTACTTAACTTTCTCTGACTTTGTTAAATTTCTCTGGGAGCAGTAAGGAGCCAAAAATGTGCTGGTAAGGACTACTAGGCATTTTTTTGAGAATGCGTCATTTCATATAAACCATCAAAAATATCTTCTCCCTGCTACCTTTGGTTGGATGAATAACTCAGACCACAGATCTCATTGCCAATTCACTTAACCCCCTCATACTGCTTGTGTATTTTTTACCATGCTTTGTTGCAAAGCTCTCACAATTAATGCAGTTGCATATGACATTTAGTCATTTAACTGCATTAAAATAGCAAATACGCTGAGACATTTGGAGTTAGTGTCCTCTCTCCCTTCTCAGAAAATAATATAACTGAACTTGCAGGTCCTTGCCAGCAGTAGAAAAATGATGCTTTTTCTGGAACCATCTATGCTCAAAGAGGGATTTGTGCTGCTCAACACATCTGTGTTGGCCCCAGTTAGTTTCCAAAAGGACACACAGTTTGGCAAAAAAATCCTTTTTTACTCAGTGAAACTTCCTTCAGCATTATAGGTGCAGGCAAATTCATAATATATTCCACTCTTCTGGTGGAATAACAGATGTGCAGCAGTCTCTTTCAGATGTCGAGTAATTAGAGACATGAATGGGCTTACAGTTTCTACCCACATAGCTTCTACCATAAAGACATTCCCATATTTGCTTTTCCTTCAAAGGACATTAAGGGACTTTGGAACATTCCCCAGTTCATTCCCCAGATGTGTCAAGCTTTCACCTTACCTTTAGACATACCCTTACAATCCCATATACTATACAGATGGCATTATCAGTGTGGCAATGTAAAATTCCCACTCTTAAAATAAATCATCTTGACCAGTCCCAGTTCACTGGGAGAAAGTAAAGGGAAACTGCACTTCTTATTCTGGCAACATAGTGCAAATATTTCAAAAATGAAGAGGCACACATACCCATAGGACTGGTGAGGTGCTGCCTTTGTGTTTCCAGGCAGTAAAAAGCGGAGTGGGTTGTAAGTGGGGCAAAGATTTCTCAGGGAACAATAAATTCACTGAGCAATGCAATTTAGGGGGTTATTTAGCTATCCATGGACGTCAGTGGTGCTGGGTGGATTCAGGCTAGGTTCAGAAGTGGGAAAAAAGAGAGATGCAGCTGTGGGAGCCTTGGGTTCAATTCCTTACTCTGCCTAAGGATATCTGAAATCACGGCTCCCATGTCCCAGGAGAACACCTTAGCTTCTAGTCAAGCTTAAAGAGTCATTCACATTCTCTTGCTCAATTAATATTTAAATACATTATGGCAAGTGCCACTGCTCCCACAGGAGGGATTTCAGGAGCTCCACACTTGAACACCTAATAGTGTGGTGGTTAAGCTTGTCTCCTGAGTGGCACAAGACCCTGGTCCAAACCCACTCTGTCTGATTCAGGGAGATGCTGGGACCAAGAACTCTCTGGGGAAAGTTGTTCCAGTTTGCCTGGGGTACCTAAATATTCATGGAGCAAAGCAGAGAAAAAAGGGCTTTCTAGCACTGCAGACAAGAAGCATTGCAGAAGCAATTTCTGGGTTCCAGCCTCTGCTGTAGTGAGTACAAAGTGGAACAGTGCCTGGGGGCTGGCTTGGCCCTGGCCGCTTGACTTCCCCCAGAGCTTTGCTGGTGCATGCTGGTCAGTAGAGTCTTGTGGCAGGTGAGGGCATGGGATTGTATCTCTCAGTTGGAAGAGACGTCTCACAAAGCCTGGGTGAATTTCCCACCAACAGGGCTATTAATTAAAGTAGCTGCGCTCTGGAACAGTTGTGAATTTATCCCTTTATTTGCTTTGACTTTTGTGGATGTGCCCAAACTACTGGGTTTTGAATGGAAAGTTTTGTATTGGTTGAAATGAGATTGTGCTATTTTCCCTTTTCTTTCAAAGAGTATTCTTGCATATTGTTTTGAGCTGAATAATTTATTATTTTTCTTTAGTTCTTGGATAGTGATAATTTGCAAAACACCTGTTTGCATGCAGGCAGTGAGTAAAAGCCTTTTAATTAATTGATTCTTGTGTGAGCGTTGACTTTGTGGCAGTACTCACCATAGGGTTGAAATTTATGCCTGTGTGGTGAAACAAAGCAAACTGAAATGGGAGAGTCGGCAGATAGAAAGGTCTGTATGTTGTCGACAGGTACGTTAATGAAGGGAAAGACACTTCACCAGTTCCTCTTCTTCTTCACTCTGTCTCATCCTCCAAGAAATGTCATATCAGAAGCAGCAGAGATGTGGCACAGACAGAGAGCAAATGAGTAACTTACCTTTCATTTCATTTTGTAGACAACAATTTTGTACTTCCAAATAGGAAGGCCAGACCTGATGTTAGGAAGAGATATCTTATAATAATTTCTCTTTGCTGTGCATCAAAATCCTCAAACAAGGCTGCCTTCTTCTTGTTTGTCATATTGTGTAATTATTTATTTTGAAGCCCAAGTATTGTTTAGAGCATATTTTATGTAAATTGGTACACAAAATCTAATGAAAAAAAAAAAAATCATGGTTTCTATAAAACTGAAATCCAGAGATACAACTGTACTGTTGTAATAACATGTTCTGTAAGACCACACTCAGAATATCATGCTCTCAGTAAAGGTGATAGATCTAAAGGTGCCAGAATCAGATAATTTACGAATCATGTGTATAATATGTAAACTATTACTTAGGTCATGCTATGCCATTGATTTTTAAACAGGATGTCCATTGAAATCAATGTGCTGCTGTGCTTAAAAATATGGGTGAAACATAAGCAATGCTAAGTGCATGTTTTGCACTGTATAACATCCCTCATTTTCTGTGGTAAGATATACCCTTAAATCCTCTCTTTGTTTGAATTTAGAAGGCCATGAAGTAAAGTCCTCATTTTCTCTCCTCAAGTTTTAGTTCATTCAGTGTAGTAGGAATAAATAGGTTTGTGCAGCATCTGAAAGTAGAACGCTTTTCATATTCTTCTGCCATTTACTGTACCTATACACTTATTGCACATTCACAGTTGCATGACAGTTCCTACCAACATAATGAGACCCATGGTTGGACTGAGACATTATTAGAGATCTCTCTGAACTGGTCAGACAGCGTACTATTATAAAATAATAAAAAAAGTATGCCATTTTTAACATGGTCAGTAAATAAAAGACAGTGCTCTCTGGACGCCTGCTGATGTGAAAGACCAGAAATATTTCAGTCCATTGTGATTTATAATCGTCAAATATGTATGAATAATACAGATAAGATGAACTCCCTAAGCAGTTCAAGTGCTTTCAAACACACCGATTCTCACCTGATGACCTTTAGTTTAAAGGTGAACTGCAAAGGATTTGCTAAAAAAATTAGACTTGTGCCTTCTTTTGCTTCATCCTAGTGTATAAAACAAATGTAATGGCTTGTATTTTAGATGGCTCTACTACCTCTTTTTTTTTTTTCCTCCAGACTAGAGAGATGAAAAATATAATTTGAGGTCTACTTTAGATTCTTGGAAACTCTTTTGGAGCTCATACTTGTGCTTATCAACTCAGAATTATAAGTGGATTTTTTTTTTGTTAATAATGTTGAAATAATAATTGAAATGAAACATTGTTAAAATGAACAAAAACCAAAATTAACAAATAGCATAGACAAAAGTAGCTGAAATTTGATCTGTTCATGTGCCATTAATTGTGAATTATCTCTGAATAATCACAGGTTAGAGACTACATTTGCTGTGCCTTTGTAAAAGGTCATGCACATGGAGTGGAGTAATGTCCTCATGCATTAGCATGATGAAACTAAATAGTAACAGTAATAATAAAATCTAGAAAAAGGAGAAAAATATTTCAGGAATAAGACTAATCCTTAGACGTGGAAGGCTGATGCAAAAGGGAAAAAAGGGAAGATATTCAACGCTTGGTAATATCAAAAGCTCAAAGAAGAAGGCGAATGCTTATTATTATTGCAGAGATGGCTGCAACGGAAGCTAAGGGCTTCATGGCATCTCCTCGTTCTCACACCAAGTGGAGTGGTGCTCTTAATTACTTGTAAATGAGTCACTGATTATTGGAATATAATGATGGTGTGTTTATTTTTCTATTCAAATGATAAGGAAACAGCAACTCTTTTCTCAACATTGCTAAACCTCAATTTTTTACTCATGGCTTTAGTGTTACAGCAAAAACCATGGCAGATTAAACTTGCCAAATACAGACACTACTTAAGAGAACCACAAATTTAACTTAAAATTGATTTCTAAATCTAATATTTTTAATTGCAGGATATTAGCCTTCCCTAAAGATTAGATTCACCTTTCTGTGTTTTTCTGTAGTTGATCAGTAGTTAAGAATAATTAGTCCTTTTTAAAAAAAGATATTAAATAGAGTTGACAATGATTTCACTGATTCTTTTTGCTTGGCATTTTAGTCAGTTGTCTCCTAGGCATGAAAGTCAGGACTGTTAAATGCTGATACGGTATCATGGGATTCATGATCAAAATTTTTGCTGCAGTGTGGCTCCTCATCCAGAACTGACGTTACGTCCCACTCAGCAGTGCCAGGATCAGCTGCGTTATCATTATCTGTAGCAGCAACAGCAGTGTCTTCTGGACATAAAACTTTTCCCATTTATTTCCATGGATGTGTTCAATTCCTGATGCTTGCATAATTGTTTGTTCTTTGTTATCACTTCCCAAAGCATACAGGAAGTATTAATATTAAACCTAAAAGATCTTCTTTGATTTATCTTATGGAGCCTGCAGTTCAAGGTCTTTAAGTTCAATTTTCCATTATGCCTCAGATTGTTAAGTGGCTTTCAACATGCCATTTAATGTCCTATTTCTAATAAAACTCCACCAGAAATTAGTGTATTTCCCCACCAGACTGTAGTGGTTGGAGGACGCGCTCTAAACTGATTGTGAATTGCTCAGACACTGCTTTATAGTGTGCATAATTTTTAAGAACTCCTAAGTTATTGTGTCCACTTTGATTGCTAAGGAATTGCAGAGCTACAGAGTCTGTATGTTGCTGTACCTCCGCATCTGCATGATAGCAATTATATCATTTGTGTGTATTTTCATTAAGAGAAACGCCTAGTGGTAATGGTCTCATTAAGCTGAAGTATATCAGATTATTCTGGTATGGCTGATATAAAGATTTTTTTCCTCTCCTAATTTGCCCACTTTTCATAAAACAGTGGGAAACTAACCATTTAGACAGATCTCATCATAAAAGGGGTGCTAACTTGCTCTCCAAAGTGGTTTAATATGTTGAAAACCAAAAATGTTCAAATTGCAGACCACTTGACCTCTGTGTGATTCACCAGCAGATGTTGACAGATGGCACATGTGGACATAACACTTCTTTTATGGAAATGTTTCTCTCTACTTTGCCAGTCTTTAAGATACGAAGTGTGTGATTGCTTGGTGTCTGAGTTTCATGTGTGAATTCCTCTAGAACCATATGTATTTCATATTTCATCACTTGTGGTGAGCATCTTGCTGCGTGATATGCTGTTCCTCCATGCTGAACACTCTGTCCTGAAGGACATGTTCTCAGCTGTCCATAAGCTTCTTTTCAGTTGATAAAAAGAATGTTATGCTTTCCATGCAGCTGTCTTAATTTCCCGCGTGTTTGTTATAAAATATCTGAAATGTCTGGATTTTGTGTTCAGCAGCCAACATGTTGTGAACATTCCTTGTATTATGGAAAAAAAAGAGAGTTTTCCAAGTTGAGTGTGGGTGAAACACGCTATGAGAAGAGATCCAGCATTCTGGACTGCATTCAATTCCACTATTCAAAACAGCAAATGCTGGGGAAAAGGCCACTGCTTTACTTGTAGCCTTTAGATTGCTCATAGCATCAGAAGCTCCTTGGCAGGATGACTTGCCTCTCAATGTCAATGACAGATATAAGGTAACCAGGGCAATGTGATGCAAAGGAGTGATCATTGAAATCACAGGTAAAAATGTGGAGGAAATTTGTTTTCTGTCATTTTTGAATGTGTTTCTAGTCCTAAGGTCTAGTCCTTTTTTTGATGTAATGCATGCCACATGATTTGATATTTTGTGATTGTTCAGCTTAGTTCTATGGATATATCTGCTCCAATATTTGATTGCAGTATTCTGGTTGATATGTAAAGGAATTAAAATGTCAGATTCAGTCAGAAGATGGATTCTGTTTTCAATTACTACACAAGGTATTATCTGCCTTGTTTAAAGTGAGTCCTGAAAAAATATATTGTAAGCAGAATTGTCTTTCTAAATGATCTTGCATGGCTGTTACTGCAAATGAATACCAAGAATGGAATGCAAAGGGTGTTCATGGACACTCAGCAGGATGCTCATTTACAATAGTGAGATCACTCATTGCTCCAGTACAGGCCGTATTTTGCACAGTGCTTTTCTCAGTAACTTCTTAGTTACTACAAATGGAAAGTTTTGGGTTTTTTTTCTATTTCAGAAACAGTGTACTTACCTCCTTTTCCTGCCCATCAACAGAATACACAGCATATGATAAAGACAGAAATAGAGTTCATGCTCTAAGGAATGATGTGTCATTGAAGAAAGGAATAACATAATCTTTGCCTAATAGTATATGTTTATATCCATTTATGATGAAAATTTTTTTTGAGTTCTTAATATTTATGGTAGGTATTCATCTTATATATCTGTGTTGATTGTAACCAGGCCACAGCTTTTTTTCATTTGAGCTAAAATGAACAAACCAAGACTTTTTTATATAATCTTTTGGTTCTTGTATACTGAGGAGGATTAACATTGCCTAATTTTATGATAAATGGTGGTTTTAGTGTCTCATGATAAATTTCTGGTTCCCTCTCATAATGAGTGACAAGAGTAAGTGACAATAGTTAATTACACTTTTAAAAGCTTTATCTCCTTGGCAAATATTGCAATTAATGAAAAGAGAACTTTAAATATATGTTGACTATTGTGAAAGAAGTTTAGAGATCACCACAGCAAACCTCTCCACTCATGAACCCCATGGTTTCTTTCTACATTCAAATGCCCTAGAAGAGAAACATTAGTGGTGGATGAGTTGAGGTAGATTTTATGTGAACACTTATTACTTAGTAACACTTGATAACAAATAGACACAGAATGAGTTTGTTTGGAGGAAAAAAATTCTTTTGGTATTAGGAACTTGAAGTTTGCTATTAAAACCAAGTCAAAGTAGCCAAAGTAGGATGAGTGTGTTTTTCATGAGTTAAACAATCAGGAAGAAAAATTTTTGACTCAGCAAACTTCATATCCATTTCTCAATGTTTATTTAAAAATGTACTTATTTCCTCCATCTCTTCTTTCTTTGTATTCAGAAATTCTAGTAATTATTTTAATAAGGCAGTAGCTGTTCAAAGAAATCATCAATTTTTGGCTTTGTTCTTCATGGAGGGTTTTTTATTAACCTCCCCATACTGTTCCACACCCTCTCCTCCCCAAACAACAGTGCAGGTTATTCTGCATTTCTTTACCTGTAAACAAACTTTAAACAAAACTATATCTGCTTCACTTTAATGTTCCATAGGAAAGCCTCAAAAAGGGCATGTGTCCAGGGTTACACAAAAATTCTGGTATCCACCTTTTCTTTCCCCTTTTCTCCAAATATGCCTTTTTGGGGGTTTGTTTTCTTTAAAGAGGCTGAACTGCTACTGATTAATGACTTTAACATTCAACCACTTGTAGTTACAATTCAGGTGCTGTAAGAGACTGGACTATTGGTGCTGATGGCTCACTCAGCCATGTGCTTTGCTAACAATGTGCAGAGTGGCCACCCAGATGCAGAGGCCATTGACATGTGACATCTCAGGCCACAAGTAGGGTGTTAAGGTAAGGAGCGGCAAATCCTGCTAGGTGAGGTAGTGTTTCTTCGTCCTTACGCAAATGACTTAGCTGTGATAATTCCTCTCTGGGGAAGCATCAGGAGAATTCCCACATAGCCTGAAGATATTCATCTCTGCTGATGGGCCATAATGGATCCACCTGTGCTGACCTAAAAGGAAGCTGTAACATCTTAGAAGATGTCAAAGACTATGTCTTTGTGATCCAGTATTACATCATCCAGTGTAGAATTCCCTGCTCCTGAGGAGGTACTGGGAGCATTCCCACCTAGTCTAAGCCCAATAAAAATTCCGCACTCAGATTTCCCTCAACACTGGGTTTTCTGACTTGACCACAGAGGACTTTCCTTACACCTAGAGCTTCCACCACTACCTCGACATATTCCAGATTGGGACCTTCACTTTGACAGAACTACAACCATCACTTTCACCAATGAACATTGGTCCTTCCTGGTCTTGCTGGTCCTTCCAGTCACCTGGTGGATCCACAGCCCTAGTCTGGCTGCCTGTACCAGCACTGCGGCCTCTCTCCAGTGCCATGCAAGTGTCTGGCAGTATTGAATCCCACTTATCTGCTGTCTTCTGTCAGTGCTGACTCTCCAGCTGCCAGTTTTCCAGGTATGGGGGAGGCAAACCACACGGAAGGGTGGCCATACTATCTCTGTCCTGTGGCCACGTGGGTTTTTTCTGGGTGGGGGAGGCCGGCTGCCATCTCCATTCGGTCCAGTGGGCAGGACCTAGGAAGTTTCTCTTCATCGGTTGGTTTAACCCAGATTTATCACTATTGTTATTAGCATTTCTTCTTGTCAAAGAGTTATTTATTGATTTACATCTGGCTGTATTTGGTCTCTCTCTATGCATTGGAGAAACCAAAGGTAATGAATCCAAAGGAGGAGAGTTCTGTCTAGAGTCTCCACCTCTCCAATTGTCTCAAACTGAGAAAGTATAGCTTCTTTTCACATTAACTTTTACAATACTTTTTCCTTTCAAATTTTTCATTTTATTACTTGGGGATTTTTGCCATTTTGAACACATTTAAAATCACAAAATCACAGAATGTGCTGAATTGGAAGGGACCAACAAAGATCATCGAGTCCAACCCTTAGCCCTGCACAGGACCATCCCCAAGAGTCACAAAATATGTCTGATAGTATTGTCCAAATACTTCTTGAAGTCTGGCAGTTTTGGTGCTGTGATCACTTCCTTGGGGAGCCAGTTTCATCACCCAACCACCCTCTTGGTAAAGAACCTTTTTCTAATACCCAACCAAAACCTCCTCTGACACAACTTCAGGCCACTCCCTCAGGTTGTGTCACTGGTCACCACAGAGAAGAGATCAGTGCCTGCCCCTCCTCTTCCCCTCACAAGGAAGTTGTAACTGTAATAAGGTCTCCCCTTAGTCTCCTCTTCTCCAGGCTGAACTGACCTCAGTGATCTCAGCCACTCCTCGCATGGCTTCCCCTCAAGGCCTTTCGCCATCACCATTGCCCTCCTTTGGACACTCTCCAATAGTTTAATAACTTCCTTATATTGTGGAATTCAAAACTGCACACAATATTCAAGGTGAGGCTGCCCTAGTGCAGAGCAGAGTGGGACAATCCCCTTCCTCAACCAGCTGGCGATGCCCCCCAGGACACAGTTGGCCCTCCTGGCTGCCAGGGCACTGATGACTCATATTCATCTTGCCATCAACCCAACCCCCAGCTGCAGAATCCAGCACTTCCCCTTTTTGAAACTCATATGATTGGTGATTGCCCTGCCCTCTAATTTGTTGAGGTCTCTCTTCAGGGTCTCCCTACCTTTGAGGGAGTCAACAGCTCCCAGCTCCTCCCAGTTTTGTGTCATCTGCAAACTTGCTTTGTATCCCTTCCAGTCCTGAAATCTAAAAAGATGACATGAACTGGCTTCCCTTGATCAGCTAGGTGGGTTACATTGTCATGAAAGGAAATCAGGATGGATAAGCAGGACTTTCTTCTCAGGAAGTTGTGATGGCTGTGACCAGACAGCATTGTTTTTCAGGTGTTTTTCAATACCTCCCAGAATAACCTTCTCCATAATTTTACCAGGGACTGAGGTGAGGCTGACAGGGCTGTAGTCTCCCGAGTCCTGCTTCTTGCCCTTCTTAAAAATCAAAATGTTTGCCAGCTTCTAGTCAGATGGAACCCCTCTAGATTCCCAAGACCTCCCAAAAATCATCAAGAAAGGCCTTGCAATGACATCAGCTAGCTCTTCAAGGATTCTGGAGTGAATCCCATCAGGGCATAAAGATTTGTAGGGATCCATCTGGAGCAGTAGATCCTGCACAATTTCAGGGTTGACTGGGAGTTGATCATTCTCACAGTTATGGTCTTCCAGCTCAGGGCACTGAGACCCCCTTGGTCTGTCACCCGTGTTGAAGACAGAGGCAAAGAAAGCATTAAACACCTCTGCCTTGTCACTGTCCCTGTTTGTGAGGTGACCGTCCTCATCCAGTAATGGGCCAATGATATTTCTAAACTGCCTCTTACCTTAAATTGTGAAAAAACTATTTTTATTGTTGCCCACATTTTCGTCCAGCTTCAAATCCAGCTGAGCTTTCACCATATGAATTTTGTCCCTCCAGCGGCAAGCAGTATCTCTTCCCGTATCACTTGACTTTGCTTCCTCTGGGCATACACCTTCCTTTTTTGTCTTATTTCCAAGAGAACACTCCTGCTCAGAGCCAAGCTGGCCTTCTGCCTTGCCTGCTTGACTTTGACATTTGGCAACTGCCTGCTCCTGTCCTGTAGGAGGTGATGTTTAAAAAGTGATCGGCACTGATGGACCCCAGAACCTGCAAAAACTTTTTCCCAGGACACTTTACTTACTAATTCCCTGAGAAGCCTGAAATCTGCTGTCTTCATGTCCAGAGCTGAGGTTTTGCTGGAATTTTCCTCCTGTCAATAGGGAATTTAAAGTTGATCCCTTCATAGTTGCTGTGGCCAAGATGGCCACCAATCTCCACTTTGCTCAGGAGATCAACTCTGTAGACAAGCAACAGATGAAGGAGACCATCTTTCTGAGTCAGCTCCCTTAGGACCTGTTCCATAAAGTTGTCATCCAGGTTTTTAGGAATCTTCTGGCAGAGGTTGTACCAGCTGTATAATGTTCCCAGTTAATTTCTGGCAAGCTGAAGTCTCGTAATGACAAGGGCAGTTGATTTGGAACTGTCCCTTAGTTCCTCAAAGAATTATTCATCAGTGTCATCGTCCTGGCTGGGAGGTCTATAGCAGACTCCCATGATGACATCCACAGTGTTTGTTTGCCCCTTGATTCTTACCCAGAGGCTGTCAACTGTGCCACTGCCACCTGTGCCACTACCAACTATGTGTTCCATATATTCTAACTCACCACTACATACAGTGCCACACCTTCACCTCTTGCATATATACTTATAAGAAGAATAACATGATATCTTGCAATCTTAGCAGATATATTTTAAAAAATAAGAAGTGCATTTTTATTATTATTAATATTGTCCCTGGTAATTACTTGCTATTTTTTTCAGATGAAAAATTGTTTCAACAGATTTTTTTCTCTTGAGTGGAGACCAAAACCTCAGAACATTATAAGAGGAGTATTGTGTAGTTTCTCATAGAATCTGAGTGGTTTTATATGTGTTTTATTTTTGTTTGGCTCTGACTGGTTGGCACAATGGCTTGGCTTTTTCCAGTTAGAAAAAGTCTGGCTGTGACAAGGTACTTTTGGATGGTGGATTGTGTTGTCAGCTCCTCTCGGTTCGATTTGATCAGAGTGCTCTAAAATGTATAGGCACAGGTCTCCTGCCAGCACTCCTTGATAAACTTTGGAAGGTTTCCTTTAAAAGGATCTTGTTCCTTGGGTTGACTATTTTTTGCTAGCTCTGTTTTGCTTTTTTATGTCAGTCTGGACATGGACAGATTTTCTGTAGAAACCACCTATGTCAATTAAATAATTGCCATAAATCCACCCTAACTCTAAATTTCATTTGACTTTAGAGCAAAATCACGAGTTATACAATTTCAAAAAGCCTTTTTAATACAAAGACAGTCTTATTTGGCTTTTCTATCTCCTTAGCCTTAATACAAGAAACTTTAGGAGGACTGGAAAAGTTGCTTTTCTCCAAAGATTTCTGCTTCATCTTTAAATTATGAAAGGGATGGAATCTCTGGTTTGTAATTTCTTTCTTCTCTGTTACTGTTATAGGGCAGCTCTTGGTCCTTAGGCTTTTCCAGCTGTGCAGCACCAATCCACAAAATGTTTATGAATATTATAAATATTTCATTCTTAACAGGATGGAATGCATGTTTGGAAACAGGCTTAGATATAGTTACCTTCATCACCCATGCACTTTTGTCCATGTTTCAGCCATCAGCCTAACATGTTGCTGTTTCTTGCTTGGTGTTATAAATTCACATTATAGCCACAAAGATACTCAGTTAAATGAAAGGAATGTCAGCATCCTTGGCTGGAATGTGGAGGCAGCATTCCCAGAGTTTATAGTGACTCCTGTAACACCTACTTATCAAAGTGCTCAGTGTGTCTAGACTATGTCAGTGATGAGGTTTGAGCCCATACTGGTGTTTTTTGTACGCATAATGCTCTGAAGCTTGAGCAAAGGTTCTGTTTCTGAAAAACCTAGTAGGGTATCAAAATTGTGCTTCACTGTCAAGATGGACACGGATTTTCCAGGGACAGCTGGCACAAGCAGAACAACATGGGAAGATGCAAACCTGTAGAAGAATGCTCTGAAAACCCAAGGGGTCTTCGGTATTTATTTGATATTGCTCCACCTAATTTCTCTCTTTTGTGCATACCTGCACGAAAAGAAGCTCAGGTTATTTTAAACAGCTTGTTCATCTTGTATTGAATCATCTGGTACAGAGTGCCTTTTCAAGAGAGGTCCTTGGCTTGATTTGAGGACTGTTACTTAACTTAGCAAAACAGTTAGAGACGGAGACTGGGTAGAGAACTGCTTGAGGAGGGAAACTGTGTCTGGTGTAAAATAATCTAATAAAATTTCCTAATCTTTTCCTCAAGAAAGAAATATCTGGATGCTAAATTCTTGTGCTACTTATCAAATAATTAGAGACATGAGAAAAGCTTGCTGCAGTCTGTTCTTGATTGCCTTTAGTCTTCAGGAAAACAGCTAGAGATATGTATATGTATTTACATATATAAAAAAATAGAACATACATAATACATACTACATATGCTCCCACACACATGTAGACTTTTATCTAAATACACACACATGCATACAAACTTTAGAAATGCTTGGCAGCAATTAGCTTCGTAACTCTGAGGTTTGATTTCCTACTAATGTGCAATGATACAATCAAACTTTAGAATAAATTATAGACAAAATCTTTCTGTTGTCTAACATTTGACCCAACATTTCTGAAACCTGCTGTTTATTAAGACATATGGTACAATTAGAAGCTCTGAACACTTACAAGGATCTGTTGCCTGGGGGAGTATGTACACAGCATCTCCATTAAGCAATTTAAGTATTGTTAGTATCAGTTTTAGCTTCCATTTTTTCACTTTCATTTCCTGTTCTAAGTACATACTGTGCATCCCTCTGCGTATTACATGATAGCGGATAAAGAAAAATTGCCAGTAGAAGCATAGTTTATTTGAAACTGCATTTTGTCACCAGTGGTTTCCCTTCCCCGATTGTATAACTGCATTCCTTCTGGCCATAGACAAAGGTCAGATGTTCAGAGTAATTTTATTAGATCTATCAACAGCCTTTGATACCTCACAAATGAGAGATTGCTGACCCACCCGCTGTTGGCGCTTTGTGCTTTCTCTTGTGGATGGTTTAGTTTAATGTGTTGCTTACTTCTTCTGTGTATTGTGAACTCAGATGTTAGGATGACTGGATGTATAAAGCTCATTAAAGGCAAAATATCTTTATCTGGGCAGCACACTATTCCTGTGTACAGAAACTTGTCTCTGTGGTGTAAAGTATGGGGAAATCAGGGTAATACAATGCAAAACTAATGGTAAAAGAGCCCCTTTGATTTTTTTTTCTTTGATAACAGAATGTCTCTTTTGAGTTCCTCTGACAAGAAAGCCAAATATACGGGTGACTTCTGTAGCAACTTCACAGATGGTAAACTCTAATACCAGTACTGCAATCTAGTTGTCTTATGGTGGTATTTGGTGTCATGGTTAGTCTTTTCCTTGTTTCCGTAAGAGATTTTTGTAGAGGTTTCAGGGCAGCTGTTATCCTGCTTTTTAATTCTATTTGTAGATAGTTTTTCTTTTGCTGTGGTTTGCTAATCAAGCAGTTCATTACTGTCTACTGTTAGAGAAATTTCTTTGTGTTATGGCCCAATTGTGCAACAATGATTTCTCTCCATCTGCTATATTTCTCATTTCTAATTAAATCTGAGCTCAGGCTCACATACATCCTGAAATGCCTCATATTGAACAAAATTCATGTTAAAAGTAGGATATTAAATTAATGTTGACAGATCTGAAGGAGCCACAACTACAAAGGCAAGACATTTATTGTGTTTTAAGTAAACCAACATAGTCTGCAACCCATATTCTGTCTCAGCTGCCTTACTCTCACATTTCCTACTCTGTGTTGCTCAGAACAATCGTTCTTCAAAAAACATCTTATTGTTCCAGCTTTGGTGCCTAATATGTGTATATTAAGGGCATATTTTGGTCTAGGAGGCATTCAGTGGAAGATTCTCATTTGTTTATGTATTTGATCCTACAATGAGACAGTCTATTCCAAAGCTTTGTAATCTGGGATTTGGTGTGTGCTAAGATTTTGAATATATGAGAAGTGTTTCAGGTGTTACACAGTTATTGCTGTGGCAGACTTGATTTGCTGTCAGCCAACATGTGTGGATTTATTTTACAAGGAAAACAAGAGTTGAGGAGGGGACAGATGGAAAGGAAGGTAAGTACACCTGCTGGTGAATCAATGCAAAATGTTGTCAGGACAAAGCTAGAATGAATGCATGACACTTGGAGGCACCTCTAAGCCCTACAACACAGGGGCAAGTGCTAGAGTCCTTAAAGGGACCTAATGTCCCTTATCCATGTATGAAACACATAAAAAAATACTCTGAACCCATCTATATATACATATAAGCACCTAGTACAATGTAATTACTCTCTCCATTTGTAAGACATTAAGCCCTCACTAAATAAAAAGCATTTAAAACAAGAAACACATTAATATTGAAAGTGCTAAAAAGGGCATTTAATTTAGGTACCAAAAATTTAAATAGTCAGGAGTGAGTTAAAGGTCTGTTCTACTAGGGATTTAACCTTGAGGTTATGGAACAACTGCAGAGATTGGAAAGTGTTAGGCACATTAGCTTCCTTGGATCTGTATAGTAAAGAAATGGAAAAACAATACTAGGGGATAACTATCTTTTTTTCTTTTAAATTCATGTCAAGCCACTTAGAGGAATAAAAAACACTGGAGGCCCTATACTAGTAAAATCATCGGTCTGCTAAAATTGGCAAGTACATCTCAGCATCTGCTGACTGAACTGACACACCCAAGGCATTCAATTATCTCAACAGCCACACGCCCTGTTGTGTTTTGGTTTGCACTTAATGTAGTCACTTGGTGACATTTAAATGAGGGCTAATTATAAATATTTTGCATACAAAACTGTTCCAAAATCTAATTCCTATGCATATTCATGTTGAATCTAGTTTACATACAGAGTCATCACTGGAGTCATTGTGATTAAAAACTATGGCACAGTTATTATACTGATTAGGCATCCATTAGACACACACCCATTATACAGTAGTTCTTGATCCTCCATAAATTTTTTTTTCTTCTACATTCTGGTTATTTTCCAGCATGTTATTTGATTAAACTTGCACAAAATAAACCCCAGATTTGTGAACTTTTTAGAATAGGAATTTGTTTAATTTATGTTCCCTCTATATAATATAGATTTTAACTGTTACTTCTTTCTGGTTTTCAAATCGATAAAAAAGTCAGCTATTAAAGTTTAAAAAAGTAGAATGCTGTGGTGTTTTTTTATAAACGAGAGCATATCAGAGTTTCAAACTGTTTTTACCTTTGAGCAAAATCACTGCATATTGAATGAAAAACAATTTTTTTTGTGCAACAGAAAAATTTCAATTGATGCCAAAAAATAAATCAGCCAAATTATTATCTTTTGGCTTAAAACTTCTATAAATCATGAGGCCCACATGCATAGTTTAATAACAAGATGCTGCAACTTTAACAAGGACTACATTTGTCTTTAAGTCCACATGATAGTGAAAGCTTAATATGAAAAACTTTTGTCTAGCACAAGTGATTTGAAGATGTTTTGCTCCATGCATGTGAACTCAGCAGGTGATTCTTGCCTATCTTTGATGTCAAACAGCACAAAACTTCAGTGAGTAGTAGCTTCAGAAATGCAATAGACATAGCTGAGTCTTCATATGAAGCTCATGCTTGAACTACATCAGAAGAACTGACATCTATTATGGTGAGCAAAGACAAGTGTTTGAAAAGAGATTCAAACAGAAGTGTCAGAATTTACAGTGCATAGTTTTATATAAGTTGATTTTAACCAAGCATATCTCTATGAACTCTGCAGGATAGAAAAGAAATTTCAAAAGGCAGAGAAATTGTTGTCATCTAAGGGCATGGAATGTTTTAATAGCTTAAGGAAGAACATTTCTGAAAGGTTATATGGTGATCCATTTACTTTGACTGAGTAATAAGGCTCATCATTGTCACGGTGAAGTTTTTAACCCTTAGAACAATGGAAATGTTCCAAATGCAATGCTAGAATTAAAAAGCTGGGTGCAACTGGCTGTTGCAAAAAAGGCTTTCAGAGATTTTTAGTCTCTTGAAATGCATATTTCACATTAAGAAATATGAATAAATAAAATGCACTTTTTCAATTGCCATATGTCTGATCTAGAGTTTCTTGCTTCAGTCATACCTAAGACATACCTTAGGATAATGACTTGCATTTATGTATTATCATTTTTAAGGGGAGGGCATTTAGACAAAAGTTCCATTAAACACCATTAAATTTATTTACTGTTTTTCTTCCATTTGTTAATTTTCTTTCCTTGTCCTGAATAGATGCATCCCCATGTGCATTACATGGCACAGGAGAAAAAACCGCTCTGTAGAAGTGTAGTTTGTTTGAAACTGTGTATTGCAGGCTTACCTAAAACAGTGCTCTGAAACTATCCCCAAGGAGTCCAGTGCCACAAACCAAACTAATTTTTCTTCTGGAAATGCTGCTTTCATTACAAACTGGAGGGGGGAAGGGGGGGGG
>VWZF01005593.1:435538-473059 GCA_013396755.1 Sclerurus mexicanus
GGGGGGGAGAAATATGGAAGAAAAAAAGGTAAAACTCCATGGCTATTGTTTTAAGGTTTTCTTAATTTGTGAGTAAGACATATGTGGAGAGTTGTTTCATTAAGCTCTAAAGTTTAATGACCAATGTTTTACAAACTTGCCTACTTTTGACGTGGCATGTGAAATCTCTAGTTTTGAGGGGGGGGAAAAGACCAGTTGCAATGAACTTTGTCTTAACTTTCAACTATAAGTCTTTACCATCTAATTTGTTTAAGGCTTTGAACTGTCCTGTATTCAGATGCTGAACTCTTCATTGCATGAAAAAACTAATTATTTAATTATAGTATAAATAAGCTAGTCCATACTGCATTCCTTTAAAAATTCTAAGAAATTTAAATTAAGGGGTTGGACAGCCATAGTATATATGGAAATAATATTGTCTCCTTTACTTGGAAAGGCATTTGAAGGTACCTCACATTGTATTGAGAGATGGTTGGAATTCCTGCCTGGCAAGCACAGTTTAAGATAAAGAGCGGTATAAGTGTCTATTCTTTACTATAATGTATATCATCATTGTTGTCTTTTTGCTTCAATCTATATGTAACATAAGGTACAATAAAGAGTTGTGAAACTCTTGCATACCTAAAGGCTCTTCTTTTTTATCTAGCATGCAAAATTATGTAGTAATTAAAATTACTCTTTTCTTAGAATAAACTATTAAACATAAATTTGGATCAAAATATAAATCTGTACTGGGATATTATGTTTCACATATGTTGCTAAACAATTCTCAAAAAGTTTTATTAATTATTTTTGCATATTGAAGACTGTGCAGTAAGGACTTTTGAAATGGTTTGGGTCTGTTGCAAGATGTCATTATTTTTTTTGCAAGACTCCTCCTAGGTATAGCTAGCATAGACCTGAGACAAAAAAGCATATAGCAACTTCAAACCATAGAAAGATTTTTAGAAAGTGAGCCTAATACCAAAACAGGTTTTTTGATAGGGGCTCAAGATAAAACCCATCACAGAATTTCCTCTCTCTCTGTCTTTCAGGAAAACAGAAACAAAAAAATAACACTAAATGACTCCTTGGGGATATTTTACAAAATAACACCAGGAAAGAAAAAAATTACATAGATGTCAAATACAGCTCATGTGCCATGTGCAGTTTTAGTTCTGGCTTCAGGCATGCAGCCTTGAGGAGTAATATATTGTTTCTATTAGGTAGTAATAAGAGTGTCTTTAGGACAAGAAGGCTTTCAGTTTCTATTTCTTTTTAGAAAAGCACAGAGAGGAAATTGTCGTCACATCATTGCTTTGTCTTTGTGCTTGAGCAGCACAATTTCTTTTTTTTTTTCAAATTCTCTCTTCCTAAGAAAAGTAAAGCTGGCTGATTTGAAGTTATATCAGTTTAAAAATATTAGTTGGAAATTCTCTTACGGGGCTAACTTCACAAAACTACTGGGAGAACATTATCACCTTTCTGGACAGCTTCTAAATAGGTACAGGAAGACCTGGGATCTGACCCCTCTTTCCCAAGGTGGAAGATGTTTCCTGACCCCTTGGGAGCATTTCTAACCACCATCCTATAAGATACCTTTGGAAAGGTATATCTTCACCTTTCTTGTCACAAAGATTTCATGTTATATGGAAGAGTTATATTATTCATTTAGATAATGTATACATATTCATAAATAGTGTGCTAAGAGGGATTGCTCTAGCACTTGTTGGGTGCCCTTTCCTTTGCCTTTGTGCATCTGAAATAGAAACCAAATACAATGTATTTGTGTAATTTTTTTTCCTTATAAATCAGAACAAGACAGTACAATCAATTAACTGTGAGGTATTTGATAGCTGTACTGACTCACTTAATGAGAGGCACTTCATTTCTAACAGCAATTATTTGAGAACTTTCTAGGCTTCAACAGATGATGGATAATCACCAAGTCTATCCTTATGGACATCATGTCTGTTCTTTCTCCATTTGGCCTCTTGCTATAAAAGTCCTCAGGGAAAACCTTCCCCCTCTTGGACTTGAAATACTGACTGTACGGGTTTTCTGGCGTTTTCTAGAATTATGAGGGTTTTATCTGACCTACATATTGCTGTATTGCAGATCCTTGGATGGACAAACCTCTTCAAGGGGAGGGACACTGTATTTCTGTTTAGAAGGTACATAACTAGACAGTGCATCATTAACTGAATTCAGGTCAGTATCCTGTATTCAACAAACAAAGATATTCAAAAACTTCCTATTACAGGAACGTCACAGGTAAATAATATGTATCCTAAAATGAAGTGTTCACATTCCACTGTTAGGCCTATTCATTTTCAGTAGACCACATCTTCAAGTTTTATTAAAAATAGTAACATGCTTTAAATGTCTATTAATATATGTCTAATTATAATGGAAGGCCTATAAAATCCTTCCAACAGCCACGTGAATAGCAAAACAATTATACTTGTTTATAATTACAGTGAATACTAATGAAATAATAATGAAGTGAATCTTAGAAACAAAATTGTAAACAAGGATGTTCATTTTAATCTACACTGGGTCAAATAATTAAAAAATTAGGAGTAAATTTTCATAAAATTAATGGACAATTTTGCTTTAAATGATAATAAAAGCTGGGTCACAATACTTTCAATTTTTTATGAGAACACTTTAAACTGGAAACCCATGGAAACTTTTATTTCCAGAGGGAAGGAAGTTGAAAAGTCAGCACATGGTGATGAATGTAAGAGATAATCATGTTTTGTCTACCTGCATATCCAACAACAATTCTCTCCAAGTTTGTGTCTAGAGCAGAAAAACATTTAAAATCCGTGATGGAAAACACTGCATGAAACATGAAACAAATTTACTTATAAGTGAAAAAGTTATTAATAACAAAATTTTAAAAGGAAAAACACAAATGAATTTATGAATAAACAAAGGAAGTTAGTGTGGGTTTATTATTGTTTTGTTGTTTTGTTGTTTGGTTTGGGTTGTTTGGGCTTTTTGTTCTGGTTTGGTTTGTCGTTTTTTTACATAGTATTTTTTTTACATAGTATTCAGTACTAACTTTAGAGGTCCGTAATACAGTTATCTGTATATCTGAGAATAGTTTATATTCCCTCTGTAATCAGTGTAAAGAAATACTACTAATATAATACTAAAGAATACAACTAATCTTCTCTCAAGGCAGGTATGGAATATAAGTCAAATGAATCACTGTCTAGAATATCCATTTCCCTCCATGGGCACACAAGGATTCCAGTTGCTTAACTCAAGTGGAGAACTCTCACAGCAAATGAGATGAATCCCAGCCTCTGTGCAACAAAATTTGCATGACTAATATATGTCATGCTTTTGGCACAGCCTTGTTATTTCTGACCTAAGAAGATTTTTTAGGAGAGCAGTGAGTCCTTCTGGACCTTGGCTGAGGATTGACTAGGAGGACCATGGCAAAAGAACCTATTTGCTGGAGGAAGACTCATCCATATGATGGTATGTCCTTCCGGAGATGATTTCTATGAGCGTTCTGAGGCTCATAGAAATCATAGGCTCATAGGTTCAATCAGAGGCTCACAGGTTCAGTGACTTTCATAAAACCAAATCATTTGAACCAACCATACATGAAATATAAAGGAAGAGTTGCAATTTTAGTCTACACATTTCAGCTTGTTTTGATGTGGTTTCTGCTAGATTTAAATCTTGTCTGAACACGGATTATTTGCATAGCAATAACTACTGAAACATTAGGATATTAAATCTGATATCATTATATACTCCAAAATTCTAAGGCAGGAAAGTAATTTTTAAGAACAGCCATTTAAAAGCCAGGCATGTAGTTTACTAGGCTTTAATGTCAACAGGCAGATTCCCTACGACAAAAGAGATCTTTAGGTAGGTGGAATGACTTACTTTCCAAATGTGCCCATCTCTCACCTAACATAACTTCTGTAGGAGTTTCAAATCAACACCTAATACAATATTAGATTAATAATTTCTAGCTGCATTTAAATGAGAGGAATGGATCTTTCAAGAAACTTAATGAAAACTAAGGTTACAAAGGAAAATTTTCACAGGTATAGTATTCAGACCCTTCTCCCCCTGATTCTCAAGGTTTGCACCATGATAGTTCCTATAAGCCTTGTTTGGATTGGGATACAAAGGACTTCAGTAATTCTGTATTTATTGTCATTTTAATTGTTATTAAGAATTACTAGTTATTATTAATAACATTATTGTTAACTATACCTTTGTTATTCTTTACTACGCAGAACAAAAAGTAATAATATCGTAAGACTATCATTACTGTCAGTTTTAAAGTAAATGCATGTGTTCAACACACTGGTCATTTTTTAAAGGATCTGTACTTATTTTGAATTATCAGATATACGTTCAGTAAAAGAAATCACTTTTTCTGAAAAAAAGACTGCTAACCTAAGCAGTGAACCAAACAGCAGATTAAAAAAAATGAGCTTTGTTATATTTTTATCCACATTATTGAGTTTTTATCTTTGTAGTAATTTGGGGGACTGGGTTAATCATCAAATCAGAAAATTTATTTAGATATAATGAACATAAGGAAAATAAAAAGCTGCTTTGCCTGCACAAATGCCAATTCTCATACTCTAGTAAGGGATTTTGTTTTTATTAATATTGAAATAACTGTATACTTTTATGAATAACATGTCTACAACATTCATTAGTTAAAGACAATGCTTGTTCAGTAATGAGTGTTAACATTTATACAAACTCGATATGCTTTCTTTTCAGTAGTTACAAAACATTACATCAGAATTTATAAATTATCTTTTAGTGTAATAGAAGTTATTCCACAGCTGAAATTCTCCATATCAAATGTTTAACCAAAGACAATTTTTACCAGTAAGTTTTAAACAGCTGAAAATTGAAGTTTACAGTGGAAGTTTCACTACCTACTTAGCAACAGAAATATGAGCAACCGACTATAATTTAACATGTAGAATGAACCTTCATGTATCTGTGGCAAATACAGACTTTGCTGCCTCAAGGGTTTGGCATTTTTAGATAAAAAAGAATCAATGTCATTATACATAGTCTCTCTAGAGCATCATAATTATTCTGCATGCATACAATATTTATTTAAAACTTAAAGTTAAACTTCAAGAGGTGGTCATTTGAAAGCTGGCAGTCAGTGAACAGATCCTGTCTTCATAAAAAAGAGAATATTTCTTCTAAAAGTTAAGAAGTAGATCAAAACGGTCTTTGGAGTAACTGACACTTTAGTCATACAGATGCTTTTTATGTGTCAGATTTATTAATAAAGAAGGTCCATGGGAATGAACAGAAGAAAATCTTGAGGATGTGACTGTCAGTTTTTGATATGTCAGGTATAATTTTGTAACTGTGATTTTTGGATAGCAGTACACACACATCACTGTACTGATGTTTGTGTACGTCTTTGTACTTTTCATTTGTGATGACTGAGAAAGAAGATGAGGCGGAGATGTTTTGATACAGGATTGAAACTTGAAACTGCAGTCCTTCAATTTGAACAGCATTCCTTTTTCATCTTTCTTTTCATGTTACCTTTTTAACTTTTGCCACTGATGTAAAGAAAAAAAGAAAATTTGAAAAGATGCCAGGTGTTGGTTCTTATCTAGGTGAAAGATCACAGAAACTGAGAATAAAGTATAGTTTTATTTTGTCGTCATAACAGAATTATGAGACAGATCAAATCGTTGTCAACAACAACTATTTGTCCTGCTAAAGCCAACATAGAATAATTTAAACTGTGATACCCATTCCTGTTGCTTACAGAAAATATGCACATTATTATAATTAACTGAAAGTGGAATATGATACTCCTGCTATTTTGCAAATAATAGCATCTTCTTTGGCTACTCTTTGTGTACAGTTGAGGTATTTTTAACTTATCAAAGTGCATGCAACAAAGAACTGCAAAAGAATATCACAGTGCACCAGCTGAAGAAAAAGAATTGAATGAAGAAACGGTCTTTCTTTCCTTTCTTATGTTACTCACTTTATAGAGCAAGTTATATTAGAAAAAAAGCAAAAGTGAAAGTGCTTATTTTCAACAAATTTAGAAGTTTGATTTATTTTGATTAGAAAAGGGCTTATAAACAATCCTGCTACTCATGGATTTAATAATAGATTTAGAGAATACTGTTCCGGTATCTAACAGCACTACTCAGGCTTCTGAATCTAGGCATCTGCTTAAAGGTTTTATTGTTTCAATTCATAAACAGAGGCAAGGGCCGGCACTGTAGGAAGTCTAGTGACCTGAAACGTGCTCCTTGATCTGTAAGCAAGAACAGCATGAGGACAAGGAAAGTTCCTCCCATTACCCAATAGATTGCTATAATTAATGTTTGAATGCAGTGAAACTGTTCTTTGTGGTGCATCAAAACTGTGACTTCTGTTCATATTCTTTATTATTTAATTCTTAATTTTCTCATGCACCTTGCACAGAAGTTATCCCTTGTTTAGCTTATCAGAATCTCTTTTTTGAAACAGGCGATAAATATACCTTGTAGTTGATGTTTTTCCAGTTTTGTTGGTTCTTAGGACTCTTCTTTCTTAACTCTTAAACTGTTCATAGTTCTCCATGTGGTGCTGCTTCAAACATATCTACTTTTGTAAACATCAGTCAGAGCCCAGCTGCCCTGTCTACTTAAGAAAAGTCAAAGTTCATTCATTCACTTGTTCCTTCCTTCCTTCCTTCCTTTCTTGTGAGGTACAGCAGTCTATTAATTCACTTCAGTCTCCTAACATACAAGTATTCTATTCCTTTCATCTGGTTCTATCAGCCAAACAAAGATAAACAAACAGGATGTCTTGGAAATTTCTTAAAATTGTACCAGGCTACTGTCCTGTCTCCTCAGAATCATCTGTTTTTATGGCACCTGAATGCACAAAATACTGAGAATTAAGCTTGGACGCAGATGACATTTTTTTTATCCACAAAAAACTGAGGGGATGCTTGCAGTCTGATCTGTCGAAGTGACTAAAGAAAGGATCATGAGCTCCCCACACAGCCTACTGAACTGATATAATGGATATTAAGTCATGGGATTGAGCAGCACTTAAAAATTTTCAACACTTATCATTTAAAGCCACTCAGCTTTTGCATGTGTGCAGGCTTTTCCCAAGCTCATTCTTCCCTTCCGCCCTCCAGACTTACAGGGAGAGCTCACCATGCACCAGAGAAGTCTTCCGAGTCTGCTGCTCTTTTCCATGCCTCCCCAAACAATGCATGGCCAATTGAAGCTGCTCTGCACTCCGTGCTCTTCCTCTGACAAGAGTTCTTATTCATTCTTGAATGCCTGCTTCCGATTTTTAGGAGCCCAGACAACTTTTCCAGTTTAGCCCTGACTCCATTTCAAGGTTATTTCGTCTCTGGCAGTGGTGTAGATGAGTGAGAAAGGAAGTGTCCAATTTGAGCTGTGACATGCAAAATGAGTTTCTTTTGGCTCCATGGGAAGCAAAGTCCCATCAGTTTTGGCTCTCTGCTTGCTCCCTCTTCCTTCAGCTACTTAAAAATTTTCCTGGCTATCCATCCCATCCTCACTTGCGCTTACCACCCTGCCAAGGACAGAAGCTTGAGGGTATATGCATACTCATTCTTCTGCTTGGTGTGGGGGCACACAGGCATCTGCTGGAAGAAGCTGGGGCTTCAGTACCCTCCTTTAATTTAACTAACTTAAAGTAATTACTGCCTTCTCCTGCTCTTCTGATGTACCAAAGGGTGATTACAGGGACTGCACAATACATCTCCCAAGAACACCTGCTTGCATTAAGGAATGTTTAGAGGATAAGAAACAAGTATAGCTGAAGGAGAAAGAAAACTCTTCAGGGACCCAGCTTGTGCTGGCTCTTAGGGCATGGTAGGTGCTAACTTGAAGTTTACCTCTTGGAACATTTTCCATAAGAATAAACATAATTGAAAATTAGGAAAATGAAGCAAACCCTAAGTCAAAGAACAGCAAAGATATCTTGGAACAATTTTCAAAGTGTTTTAGGTGTTTCAGGAAGCATTAATTTCTTACTTGGAAGGAATTCTGACCTAGCACTTGAATAAAACCAGAACCGCTTGCTCTAATTGCAGCATTGTCTTTAGAATATGTGGGCCTGCGTGTTGGGGGAGTGTATGTGTGTGTAACAGAAGCCTTCCTGGCAATTGCCTTGCTGACATCCCTGCCAGTCAGCAGCTGCACATACCAGCCAGTCCTCTTTTGTGCCAATCTGGTGGTGAGTGGTGCAGAAACATTTTAATTAATGTTGAACTTCTTAAAGTTGAAGTGAAAACAATTACAGCTCAATTTTACTTTGCCTCCTCACTTTCATCACTTATATTCTTTCTTCCTCCTCCCTCTCCATTAGAGGGCTTCATTTCACAGACTGTGAATTATAATCTAATTATTATATTTTAAAGAGGCAGACAAGGCATTGTTTCTTCATCCTTCAGTTGAAAAGCTCTGAAATAACAAAGGAAAAGCTCTTTTCTTCTGGAGTGCCAGGAGCATAGAGTCACTCCCACCTCAGACATCTCATTCTTCCCCATCTGTGAGGTTTTTTTCTTTCTTTTTTATACAGAAGGGATCACATCTTTCCCTTAACAACTGTTTGCACACCAGACTCAGAGAAAGTTCACAGTACACATCACATGTACGTTGGATTTGTAAGTGAAGTGATCTGTAGCACAGCTAATTAGACCTAAATTCTTGATTTACTATTTATAAAACAAAATTGATTATTACTTCATCAACAACATTTAAAGCATCATTAAGAGAGGTCTGCTCCAGCAGCCTCAGGTTAAATTTTTTAACAAGCACTTTAGTTGCTAATCTGTGTTATTGCCAACATATGTAAACTTCCTAATGCTAATTGCATTCAGCTGTGAATCAAACAATGTCTAATTCTCTTCAGGATTAATTATGCACATGTGCTGCCTGCATTCCTAAACATGGTTCTCATAAATAATAAGAGATATATCTAGGCAGATGGGATTTTTCCAACTAAATGATCTGTTTATCATGAATAAAACAATTGACATATACTAGACTTCTGATGCAAAGTCACCACAACATTCACATGTTTTTTAATTATAAATAATTGCCGCGACAGTTGTTTGTGTGAACATTTTTTGTACAGCCAAGCACTAAGAAGTACGTCCTTCAATAAGCACTGTTACCTTTGTGTGCACCCTTTTTTCTTTTCACCTTTTTTGATTTGAAAGTGCATAACAGAGTGGTTTACATCATATGTTTGATGAATAAACTACCAGTTTCCACTAAATGCACAAGTTTTGTGAGACCTGGGGAAATCTGGTTTAAGTACAGTGCAGAAAAAATTGCTAAAGTGTTATTAATTCTGCTTGTTTCAGAAAGAAGCAATGAGTTTCTGGCATCCAGAGTCAACCTCTGCAGTATCTTCCTTTAGAATTTCTCTTTTATTAGTCTGAAAGGGTTGATAATTAACTGAACTAGTGAAATTAACTTGAAAAAAACCTTTCCAATGCTGAGTACACGGCAGGTAGAAATAACTATTTTAAAATTACGTTTGACAGCAACAGAAGACTTTGCCCCTTAAAAAGGGGAGGCAAAGGTTTTCTATCCTTTTCTATTCCTGTTAATGAAGATGTTTTTGTTAGACTTTAAACTCCAGCCTCAGCAAGCAACTCCATAGCCTTTCTCTTCTCATACAACACAGATGTCTTGGTTTCCACTGAAAAAGACTTACATGGAAAAAGCATCAGAATAGCAAGAACTTGATACTAGTAGAGATTTGTAAAATTATACTCTTCAATCATATATTATTGCACCCGTTATTTTCAGTCTTACTGTGGAATGTTTTACTTTGCCCTGACTGTCTAGGTCGATTTGAATTCTGGATTTAGTCTGTATCTTTTTTTTTCTCCCCCCCCCACCCAAACAAAAAACTGAAATATGGTATTTAAGAAAGGTAATAGGCTAATAGCTTAAGTGTCTGAAATCTTTAAGCTTCAGAATAGGTGGGACACACTTAAACCCTGGCAATATGCCCTTAAACTTATTTTCCAGGTGCCAGTTGTTGATGTGAGAAAATGGTTGAGCACCTGTGCCTCATTTGGATCCTCATTTCTCAGCTGAGTCCAGTAAGAGACATTATCAATTGGTATAATGGTTTTTATAATAAGAACATCTGTCCACTAGTCACTATACCAAGATCATCAGCTAATTTCATAGGGCCATCAAAAACTCAGTTGGTTATCAGTGATGACCTTTGCTGAATTTCAGCTGGTGACATAGAGATGAAAAGCTATGCTTTCTATTATTTGTCAGTGAGTCTGCCTGCCCTTGGCTCAGTTTCAGCAAGATAAAACTTGACGAAGCTACGGCTTATCTGTGTAAAAGCAAAATTCTAACGTGACAAAAAACTTGATAATCTGGAAAACACATTTTAAATAGCTGGAACAGCTTTATTACAAAAGGGGATATTTTCTGGTCTTTGAAATCAGATAATTCGTGATAACAGCATGTAGCTGAAAGGATAAAAACAACTGAAGAGCTGAGAGAACTGAAGCATCCAACTGGTTCTCAGCAGTAGAGATAGCAAAAAATATGTTCAACAGCGTAATGTGCTGTTCTAGAGTGTGAGAGACAAGACCATGTGGGTAGGGCTCTATCATTGTGTGAGAATACACTTACCAGGGTAGTTATTTCTTGTTTGTGTTTTTTTACAAAGCCTAGGAGCTGTGCTCATTAAAGTAATTTGAAAACAGCTCAGATGTTAATTTACGAAAGAATGACTTTCAGGAGTTGAAAGAAGTCTAAAACTTGTGTTTAAATATGATTTGAAATTTCAAGCAAAGGTGGATTTCATTTTTATTTCTGAAATTAAAAAAAATAATTAAATCACTTTGCCATTAAAGAAACCAGACAGTACATCTGAAAGGTCTTGGACATTTGAAGACATTTGAGTTGTTAGAACTACTCATCACTGGGCTGCTTCACAAGTTGTTGTCCCAGGTAGACAGGCTAGTTTCTTATTTTGGGAAGGGAAATTTGGCCCTGAACAGCATGAGTGACATCCTTTCACTGAGAAAAAGTGATATACAGAGAAGAGATAAAGTTTTGTGTAGGGAAAAGTACCACCTTGTTTGTCAGTCAACAGTAGGACATACCTACCTTTTCCTCTCAATTCCATCATAAATACCTAAATTAAAATTAACTTATCAAAAAAATGTAGCTCCTGACAAGCAATTCTGCAACTACCTGAAAGGAGATTGTAGTCAGGTGGGGGTCAGTCTCTTCTCCCAGGCAACCAGCAATAGGACAAGAGAACACAGTCATAAGCTGTGCCAGGGAAGGTTTAGGTTAGATATTAGGAAGAAGTTTTTACAGAAAGAGTTGGATGCGATGGGCTCCAGGAAGGTGGTGGAGTCACCTGGAGGTGTTTAGGAAAAGACCGGATGTGGCACTCAGTGCCATGGTCTCATTGACAAGGTGGTGTTAGGTCATAGGTTGGACTCAATGATCTCAGAGGTCTTTTCCAACCTAGTTGATTCTCTGACTGTGAAATAAAAACATCAACAAAACAGTCCACTGCTAGTTTTACTTGCCCACGAAATGAAATAATTTGGTTGAGACTGTTCATCTGTAACTTAGGGTACAATTGTTTATGGATTTTAAAAAAAGGATTGTTGACATCATGTAGTCATCTTGGAATGCAGTTTCATCATTTAGGATGAAACTAAACTGGAATACATTCTCCAAAAGTAGGCTAAAAGTACAGTTGCTTAACCTGTGGGCTATACAAGGACAAGTCTAAATTAACTTCCCCTTGGGATATTTATAATGGGGATGCTAGATCTTCTACATCGGCTGTTTTTCAAAGGCTGAACTTCTCTGAACATCTATGTGTAAGAAGCAGAAAAGCTGTTCCCTGACATTCTAATTCTGCCCTGTGAACATAAATGTAGGTGTCTTATTAAAGATAATTCAAGAAGTCCTTTTGTAAATAGGTAGCATCATAAGCAAAACAGACAGGCACATTTTTATTTCTCTGAAAGAACCTGTAGAAGATGATTTTGTTGTTAATTTAGCACAGAAATATAAAATTGCCATATGAGCACAAATGAAGGAGAAACATACCTTATAAAAATTAAACTCAAGAAGTCACACTCTTAGACCATGTCTGTGCAGCTGAACAAAGCAGGACAAGGGAGACAATGCAGGCTCTGGATGGCTGGGCTTGGACCCTGTTTGACCCCTGGGGTTATTAGGTCACACTCACTGTGGCTGGCTGGATAAGGCTTGGCCACACCCTGGGCAGTGTTGGTGGAAAGGCACGAGAATGGGGTCTGTCCATCTTCCATAGTCCTCCACTTCTGCTGCAGCTGACTTTTGTGTCCTCCAAACACTCCTACATGCCTTTGTGCTGCACTCCATGGCACAGAGATGTATGGGCTGCAACAAACTGCACAAGTCGTTTCAGATCACACAAGCTTAAAAACACACAAGATATATCAACCATATTTTAGGACCATAAAAGCAATACATGAAACCCCGTGGAGACACAGGCTGTTTTCACCTTCACTGTGATCCACTTAGTATTTCACCCACGGCTTCCTTCAATCCAAATGTCCTCTGCATTAAAGAGTGCAGACCTACATATAAACCCAAGATAAGAAAAAGAGAAAATTTCATTTTGTGTACTTTATGTAATAGTTCTCCTAGAAAGGTATTTTCACATCTAGTGTCCCCATTTTGCTGTTATTGTTGGCAGTTATGAATATATTATTGTCTGATGTGGTTTTTATTTCCTCACCAAAGACATGGTGTTTAAAAAGAAATCTCTATACTGAGTGGGAGGGACTTGAATTAAAGTAGAATGTTTTCTGAGCAAATGAGGAAGGAAGAACATCTGTTTCTGCACTTCATTTTGCCTCCTCACATTACAAAACACATTTTGAAGGGCTTAGTAGAGTGCTGAAAGCTGGAGAATTTTTACCAAGATGCTTTGTTTGTGCAGTGCTGGTGTTTCTATACTATATGCACAAGATAAAACATCATAATATGCCTCCTCGTTAAAACTTTGACCTTTAGTAATTTTGTCAGTGACAAAAATATTTTAGTTTTCTTGCTGGCAAAGCAATTGAAAGTGCTTTGCACATGGGTTTACTCCTCACTTTAAAATCAGTACCAGATTCTTTGGCTTTTTTTGCATAAAATCAGACTATCATTGTAGACCATTTCCATATATTCTTCTTAAGTTACCACAAATTCTTTTCAATCAGATAAAATAAATAATGGAAAGGTATTGTAAGCTAATTTTCTATGTTCTATTCATTAAGAACTCACCATTTTCAGTTAAGGGGAATTTTCTAATGCTCCCGCATGCAAGACATTTACTATCATACATAAGGCAAGAGCTCAAGCACTTTTTGGTTCCTACAGCTTTATATTTTGCCAGCAGGCTATATTAAGTTATATTTTGTGGGTATAGCTTCTGACCCCAAGCTCAAAACGGGATTTTTAAGTGAGGAATATCCTAATAGATGCTCCTAACAGAACTCGAATCTAACAGTCCTACCATGCTTTATTCATTTAAATACCCTGTTTTAGAATGTGATTTATGCAAGAGATCAGTAGCTTTCAAGAGCTATAACATTACTGCCATCCCTCACATTCTGGTCTGCTCTGCAGACATGCTGAAGCACACTGCATTTGCAAGTCCTCGATGACATTCTCTGAACTGCTTCTGTGAGACTGTTTGGATGATACACCTAGACTGATTAGGTCATCACTATGGACATTAACATACTTGAATGCTTGAAAAGGCCAATCGCATGGCCTCTTTGGATGGTAATGACAAAAAGAATGTTAGAAATGATAGAAAGCTTGGTTGGTTCTTTTTGTTTGTTTATTTGGTTGGCTGGTTGGTTTTGGGGTGTTTTTGGTGCAGTTGAGCTCTTTTCAACAGTTAATTTTCCATTTACTACAACTGAAGGTTGTGGTGGTGTTTTGTTTTTTTCCCCCGGTAGTTTCCTGATCAGCCAAAGAAAACACGTGTAATTTTGGGAGTAGATAGCGGGTGAATGATGAATGGATTACTATGGCTATATTATCATTTACAAGGATGGAGAAGGTGTGTCTCTCTGTACTACCTTCCCCTTTATTTCACTGCAGTTTCATTTAATAATCTGTTGGGTTTTCCATTAAAAATACTATATTAGTACACAAATAATTTGATTTATTTTGAGTTTCATAATTTAGCATCATCTCTGTTTACTGCAAGAGTTAATAAATATTAAGATTTTTCTCTTGGGTACTATAGCAAAGCAGTTTTTTTGAGGAGTGCAGTAAATGGCTCCTTTTTTGAGATTATGAAGTGTTTCAGTCACCCGGTTACTACCTGTAAGGAGATGCCACTAGTAGAGTCACCAATAGCAGCAAAACTAAAGTACATCTGGAACAATCAGTATTGTGTTTGCTTCTCAACAGAAGCTGGTTGTTAGTGGAAAAGCTGATGCTCCAGCTGGCAGTTTGAATTGATAGAATAACACACGTGTGAACTTCCTAGAGAGGACTTTGTCTGGGGTTAAGTGTTTGCTAAGCTTAGGGAATGTGGTATGCTATGTTTGCTCAGACAGCTTCTGTTACTGCTACTAAGTGGTAGAGAAATACTAGGTAGTAAAAAGACTACAGAGAGATTTGGGTGCATAAAGACAGAACACTCATGGAGGACACAAGAAGAAAGTCATGAGGCTATTTAAAAAAAAAATTACTAAAGGGTTTCAGGAGAAGGTCAACTGCTGAATGGCAGTAGCTACATATGTGCAGACAGGCAGCCCAATACTGAGGTTTGTGCCTATGCTCAGTGTCCATTAAGTGCATTGCTCCATTCATTAATCTGTATTATTTTTATATTTCTACTGTATGAACATTTAATAGTCATACTCACTGAATCATATCACAATTTACAGCACAGATAAAGTTATGTGGCAAATTCTACCCTTACTTCAATGGTTGACAGCTTAATTACTATAAATAGAACATGGGTGGACAGGGCTGCTAAACAGGGCTGGAAAGGAAATGGAAGTGCAAGCTGGAGCCTGTCATTAAGAAGGATCAATGTCAGGAGTGTGAAGGAGTCTTAATTCTAGGGTCTAGAGGGAAAATACCTTACACAGAAGTCAGGAGGGAAGCCCAGAAGACAAAGCATCTGTATATTCCAAGCGTAGGAGGCAAGGCAGAAACCTAACCCAGGTTCAGACAAAGGTTGGGGTGCCAGGGATTTTAAGACTGAGGGAGGCAACAGGAAAAGGAAGAGGAAGTGCAGGCTAGGTGGGAACAGATATTTGGGCAAGTAAAATGGAAAATGTACCAAGAACTAGAGAGCAGAATGCAGCTGGCAGAAACAAAAGTTAGGACTCAGGGGTAACCAACAAGATGCTAGGAGTATTTCTTATAGCCCTCTGAGTCCATGCAGAGGCATTATTTTGGTCAGGATTCAAATAGAGATGGTGCTTCTGAGGTAGCCATCTTGATTCCCCTTTATAACCAGCAGGGAAAAATATGCGCCTGAAGGGTGCAATTCATCTCTTCCTAAAGCAGATGTTTAAAGTAAGACTGATGAATTGCACCCTAGAAGTGTCTATTTCTCTCCATTAATTATGAAGGGGGGCTAGAGTAACTAGCTGAGATATATGCTTTTGTTATAAATGTTGGATGTCTAATGTTGGATGTCTAATGTTGGATGAGATGAGTCCTACAGCCTCAGGTGTCCTAGTCGTTCCACTGCACCGCAGCTCTGCCCTATTCAGTTAAGGCCCTGATCCATCAAGCAATTAAATATGTACGTAGGTTTTTGAGAATGAATGTGATTAAATGTTCCAGGGGGTTCCAGGCAGATGAGTAAATGCTTCAATGTAGAAAATGTGGATCTTGAATTAACTACTTAGTTTGTCTTCCAGGAGTCTGCCACTGGATTTGTAAAAATCTCTTGTCTCCTCTGTACTTTAAGCTGCATCCTGTCCCTAATGAAACATACCAACCCTGCTATCCATACACTTGTGTGCAAGCACACACTTGGTTTTCTTACAGCAGTTCAGAAAAATCCAATCACCCACGTTTGGAAAAGTAGTCACCAGAGGGCTGGAAGAGTACTGAAATGAAATTAATCCCTGAATATTCAGGTGAATATTCAACTGTATTTTATGATTTCTGCCTAGTTATATTAGAAACCAGGAGGTGAAGTAGTTTGATCAGTTTTAGACTGTAGACTGCACAAGGTCTATGATTGATGGGATGCTCCTTATCAGGTAGAGCAGCTGTCACCTAGGAGGAAGGCATACACAAATGGGGCTGAAAATAAGATATTAAAATATGTCAGTTGTAGAATACTACACTTATAATTAATCAGATTTTTGTAGTGGATTGATGTCATCCGCTTTGAATTTAGCAAGGAATTTGATATGGTCTCCCCACTTTATATCACAACTAGATGTTCCAGTGTTGATGGATAAATTCTTAGATGAGGGAAAAGTCATCTCACTGGTTAAAGTATAGAGGTTCACCGTCCATGCTCTACCTTAGATGACTGGTCATGAGTGAAACTTCTAAGAGGTCTGTCCCAAGACTAATTGTGTTTAATATTTTATCAGTGACTTGGAGGAGAAGACAGAAGGCACCCTTATTGAATTTGCATATGAGAACTGGGAGTGTCATGGTTATTTATGAGGGCAGGGCTGATGTTCAAATGGGCCAGGCAAACTAGACAAATGTCCTGACAGGAACCTCAGAGACAAATGCAAAGTCCTGGACCTTTGACAGACTAACCCTCTGCATCAGTGGAGGCTGGGCACTGACTGACTGGCTTGGTAGCAACTTGGATGGAAGGCCCCTGAGAGTCCTGGTGGACAGTAAACTAGACATGAACCCCACCTGGCTGTGAGGAGGGATAACCATGTACTTGGCTATAAAAGTAGGATTGTAGCCACTAAACCAAGGGAAGGGCTCAATCACCTCAGCTTGGTTCTCTTTACACCATTTCTGGAGTACTGCATCCAATTGTGGGCCCCTCAGTACACGAAAGAGATGTTAGTCAACTGTAGCAGGGTGGTGGGTGCCTGGAGCACTTATTCTGTGAGAGGAGGTTAAGGGAGCTCAGCTTGTTCAGCTTGTTCAAGAGAAGTAGCTCAGGGGAACTTTGGGGACTACTGAGAATACAGAGCCAGGCTCTTTACTGAAGGGTGCAGTGGGAGAATGGGCAACAATGCCCATAAATTGAAGCATGAGAGTTTCTGGTGTGTTCTCCTGATAGGGAAGAATACTTTTGTTATGAGCATGATTAAGCACTGGTGCAGTATAGTCAGAGAGGTTACAGTATCTATATCCTTAGAGACTTTTAAGAGTGGACGAAGTCCTGACCGACTTGGTCTGAATTCTGCATTAACCCTGCTCTGAGCAGGGAGAAGAAAGACCTCCTGGCAATCCTTTCCAAAATAAGCGATTCTGTGAGACATGAGGGTGACCTTAACTGTGCCGACTGTGAATGTGGGCATAAGGAAATTATTATGTAACAAAAAGGAACTAGTTGCAATACTGTGTTGGGGATAGGCTGTAGCCTTTAACTGAATTATAAAGGTGAAGTCTGGTATGTCTGGGTTGCAGAAATAGTCTGCACAAGCCTAAAATGGCTTAAAATGCAGGATGAGGAGAAAACAGCAGATCTCTCCTTGAAGAGAGTTCCCTGCCATTTTTTCCAGGTTTGATATTTCAGGGTCATGGGTGAGACTGTCATTGCTATTTTAATATTGATAGTGTTACTTCAGATTATGTTATACATGATAGATAAACCTTTTAGGGCTTATTTTACTATACTGGTAATTGTTTAGCTTATGTAAAGGACCTAGTGTTGAAGACTGTCTTTAACTTGGTTTGTCTGACCATATGTCTCTATGAAAATGTTACTGGAAAATGTAAAAGCATAATTAAACTAATGCTGTGAGTCAAGAAAACAATAATTCATAATTTCCCATACTGTAAATATGGGGGGTTTGGCCATAACAATTGTACACATCTCTGCAATGCAGTATGTTCATATAACGTAATAAACATATGTATTACTTCGAAGTTTTATTATTCTTTTTGAGGTATACAGCACCCTTCAAAATTTTATTTATAACTGGAATACAGCATACAAACAATGCAAAACTTACAAAGTTCAATTCATTGCAGGTATTAAAATACACTCATAATTATGGTTTTTACCATCCATTTGAGGTGAGCTGTTATTTGGCACTTTTGGGATGGAAAGATTTCTCTTCAGCTCATGGAACTTTTTCAGCTATAGTGGTCCCAGTATGTAACAACAGTTTTATGTAGACATAGACATATAATACTTTTGGAAATACTGGAATGGAGTACCATGAAAATTAATATTCTGCTTTTTCCCTAAAGAGATTTTGAATTATAGACTTCAGAATATTTTTACAGAAACTTGATACGAACCTATGTATCTCCTAAATATCACATTCAGTTTCTTTGCAGCATGTTTTAGCACAATGCCAACATCTTACATGCAATACAGTATTTGTTTTATGTGAAGTGCATCTATGTTATTTCACATTGTTAGTACACCATGTGTATTTGAAATATCCATACTGCACAAGACCTTATTATGGCAATATACATGGTGTATAGTACTAGTTTTTTTCTGTGAAAAAATATAATCTCAGCAAATTTCTGGAAAGATTTTCTGCTTTTTCTGCCCTTGAAATCAGTTTTGTATCACACATTTTATTGCCTAAATATGTTTTAAGTGATTTAAAAGTGTTCTGTACAGTCTTAATTTTGTTTCCAGTGAAGCAGATGGTAAGAATTTAACATAGCTGTAGTGCTCATGCTTGGCAAAGCCACAAGTAAGTGCACATTGATTTCTCCTGGTTTCATATACAGTAGCACATTACGGTCTCTCCTGAACCCAGCCCTGCTTCTGATGGCCTATGTTCAAATTCATGGGAAGAATTAGTCCCAACTCAGATTGCTTACAGAACCAAGAGAGTATACAGGGGAAGGATACTGGATTCTGCCTGCTTGGATCCCAATGTGGATGTCCATGTTGCTTCCTAGTATAGCATCCTCACTGCAAGCATTGCCCAAGAAGAAATTATTCACAGAATATCACTGACTGTAGATTATTTTATGCACTTCTACATTTCTAGCTGTAGAGGATTCAAGAGAAGTTCTTAAAATTTCAGGAAGTATCTAGCATTTAGCACATCTAAGCATCCTAGAGCTTGTATGTTATCTTGAAGACTTGGTCTTGTTTGTTCCACAGCACTTGGGAACATGTCATAATGTTTTTGAAAAAGTGGAACTAACTTTCGCACAATCACAGAAGGGGTAAGATTGGAAGGGACCGCAGTGGGTCATCTGGTCCAACCTCCTGGCTCAAGCAGGGTCATCCTAGAGCACATGTCACAGGATTGCATCCTGGTTCTTGAATATCTCCAGTGAGGGAGACNTATTGCATCCTGGTTCTTGAATATGTCCAGTGAGGGAGACTCCACAACCGCTCTGGGCAATCTGTTCTTTCCTGGTGGCATTGTAAAACTGTGAAATGCAGGCTCCCACACTTATATGTGCAGCAGAATTGAACATCAGCATCTCAGTTTCTGTCTACAATGGCTAAAATAACTAGGAGAACGAAGTAATCAGGACTATGGAAATAGAAACAATACAATGAAAATTTGGAAATGCTTCCATAGTTAACTGATTTTAATGACTTTCTGATGCTACCCAGGTATTTTTGAATATAAATTCTTGGTTTGGGAAAGTGAAAAGTATGGAGTGAAACTTTGAAGTATTTGGTTCTTAGGACAGACAACTTTTTTATTCTTTATACAGTATGCCTGTCAGAATGGCTCCTGGAATGTGCCAAAGTAGAAGAACCAATCATCAGCACCACCAAAAAAAATAACAGTAATAACTTTTATTTTATATTATTTAGTGATTACCAGCTGACTTCACAAAAGCTGTTTGGTCTGTGCTTACGATTATATATAATTTTGTCTTTTTACACATCAGTACATAATTATGGTGACTTCCTGTAGACAAATTTTTCCTCTCCCCTGTAACAGCTTCATAAAACCCTTCTTACACTCAGCATTTTATAAAAACTTACTGTGTTGTGATGGTTTTCTAAAAAGAAAAAAATAGTTCAGTAAGCTCTAGGTAAAATTTCAGCCTCCTCCATAATTGCATGCCCTCTCATCTTCCCTCCCCGTGGACATCTAGAATGTCAAATTTCAGTTCTTGTTGCTGACTCTGTTTTTGAGGTCTCACAACAAGTTATAAAGAGAAATTGGCTATTTTTCTACCACTGCTTCCTGGCTTCTTGTTTTTATAACCACCTCTATTAAGAAAATGCTTGGAAATTGATTATATGTCCATGGTTTCTGACTGTTTACCATTTCATGAAAGTCATGACCAAAAAGGTGGTGATAAAGAAATAGGAAAGGAGGTGCTTTGGTCAACTTTGTCATTTTGGATTTGTAGATTTAAGGTATATATTCTTCAGGGTAAACTGCAGAATGGGCTGTGGAGAAGCAATTTGCTCTTCAGTCTCCAAAACTTCAGTGTCTGTTTCCTGCTTCTCCTGTCAATAATGTCTCCCTTGGAAGAGGATTGAGTCAAAGGCAGCTGAAAGAAAAAGCTGTTTTCACAGTAGCAAAGTATTTTTCTTTCCCTTTGAAAAGACAGTGTATAATTTTCGACCCCTTTCATACTGCCATCTGTCCTGCATATTCATTGCCTTTTTTTGCAAATGAATGATGATGCAGCATCAAAAAGAATTGCTCAATATTTGTTCAGTGCCTTAAGATGCACTGGTTAGTGTTGCTTTGTCTTTATAAATATAATTCTACCGAAAGAAATAATAAAACAGGACTTGACACTGATTCTGTTTGAATAGTGCATATATCTGAATATCAAAATAGTTAAAACAGAGATACCTCTACAATCTAATCCTTCAGTTTTTTTCTGGAAGTTTGAGGAATCTGCACAATCTTGTAATTCCTTTAGGGTTTTTCTTGCATGGGTTTTTATACTTTTTTAATTTTTTATTTATTTTTTCCCACACACAATATCAATTACATTTTCTATGTTGTCATAAATATGAACTTCATTATTTCTCTTTTTATAAGGTAACTTTTTAGATTAGATTTCTATTTTATGTTGTTTTCCAATTATCTTTTGTAACAAACAGGAAATTTCCGCAGAGATTCAAGTAGTTCTGTTCTCTGCTATGTGTCTGGTATGTCTGAATTGTTATTTCAGAGATGACTTCAAAATGGGCATCATGCCGTGTAGATTACTCTCTCTTTACTTTGTGTGCAGTTCTCATCCAGAAAGATAAAAACTACTAAAAGTAGAAGAAAACAAGATTCCCTTTTTCATTGCATCTCCAGTATCACTGACCTGTGCTTCATTCTCTATCTACAGGTGTTCTTTCTGATTCTTTTAAACAAATGGGAATTCCAAACGGAAGCAAATAATTTCCATATTGTCAGCAGATGAAAGGAATATTTCCATAAAACTGTATGTTTATTTTGGAGTTTGAATGGGCTTTTATTGCAGTTTTTGTTGTTGTTTTTAATCTACTAGAAGAATTTACTTTAGAACTGTTACATTAGTTCAAGTACTGAACCCCTTAACTCATATTTAATTTGAAAACATCATATACAGTTAATTAAATTTTGGTTTGAGCTCTTTGGAAATAAACTTCTTGTTATTGATGATGTCATTAGTGCCAGGAGATATTCGTTTCCTGTGAAGGACTGTAATAACCCATTGGGATTTTTTTTTCCTTTTTTCAGTCCCTGCATGATAAATTAATAATTCAGATAATTTGTTTATAAACTAGGCTGTAGGGGGACATTGCTGAACACTACAAATAAGTTTTTGATGTAGTTATAAAATTATTTCCTATGCTATTTATCATCTCTTAAACCAGACACTAGATGAATATTCAACATCTGCATAAAGCACAGGGAAACCTTTTTAATCAGCACTAATACTGAAGCGTGAATTTTCTAATCAGCATAACTGGTGTGTGGTGTGGGAACCTATAGGGCTGGTGAATTTTTCAGATTAGGGAGTGTTAATGGATGGAAGAAGGACAGGCGCTGACAGTCAGGAAAAGCTCTTGTTCATTTTTAGCACTTGTCTGGCTTTCAGGAATGAAATCAAGCCATAAGGAAAGGAATTGGCTTGAAAGGCACAGGCTACAACTCACAATGGATCCCAAGCTCCCTTTGGATAGCAGGCTGTTTTAATGGGCTTTGACCCAAACAAACCAGCTTCTTTATCATTCGTGGATTTGCACTTTAACAAAATGGTGTGTTAGTATGGGGCAGCCCTGTGGATTTAAATGCATGACCTAACAATGAAATCCAAGTTGTTCATGGTTCTCTTGAACTGTATCTCAACTTCTCATGCACTTGTTTTCATGGACCATAAATATGCAATTAGATTTGATGTAATTTCACACTGCATTTTCTCTGTCAGAAATAAGTGCTGATTTTGTCAGGCTACAAGGTGGTTGATGCTTCCAGTGAACTAGGAGACAGTTTGAGGAACCTCTTTTTTTCTCACCTGAGTTAACTAGATGATGTTAAAGGCTGGTCTTTCATTCTGTCTTTTTTTTTCTTTTTTTTTTCTTACAAACAGAACTATGTTGTCACTACAGTTTTTCCTTCTGAAGGCAGCTTCTCAGTCTAGCAAAGACAAAGCTTTAGGATGTAGGAGTTCTGTTGCATCTCTTCCCATACAGCCCAGGCTGCTCCTTGTCTAAACAACGCATTGCAGAGATTATAGCGCCGCAGATTATGCTGACTGCCCTTTGCTGGGACTTCCTCTTCCGTGTTGGGAGTGTGGAATGGAAAACAGATCCATGCTACAAGAGCTGTTTTCACAATCTATCAAACTTAAGATGCTCCTGAAAGGGGATATATGCTGGTATTGGACTGCAAGATGCAGCATGGTTATGCTACTCGTGCAGCCACTGGCAGCCACTGCCAGCAGCCAGGAAACAGCCTGCAAGAGAGGACTAGGAAGAAGTGGAAAATGTCTTTATCAGACCTGGTCTACCTGAACCCTGAGAAAACCACATATTACAAAGAAACATTGCAGATCTATTAACTGTATATTGTGGTCACCTTAACACAATCCCTCCTTGTATTTATTTTTATGCGATGGCAAGAGATATATCATCTGGAGCACCATAACCTGCACCTGCTGAGTGTCATTCTGAGCTCAGGCTAAATCTAATACAAGCAGGTACAACTCAATTGAAGTCACGCTTGCTTACACCTGTAGTGAATTTGATACCGGATGTATGCATTGAGTTGTACTAAATATGTTGCCTGCATTGAGTTGTACTAAATATGTTGCCTGAAATGATTAGGCACTAACCCAGTGTATGGCAAACCTCTAAAGGCTGTTCAAGTTAGGTGATTTGCGATAATTTGCATTGCAATTGCCCTACTCTATGCTTGTCTGTAGTATCTTCAATACACTTTCAGAATCTTTCTGGTTAATCTGTTTCCATAGACACTACCTCTGCTTTTGAGACTGCAGCTCACTTAGAATAAGCTGCAGAAGCTTTACACCAGATAACAAAAGTACCAGTGGCAGGACATTTTCAGCAGCAAGGGGAGAAGCAGCAGAAGCTGCTGGAGAAGCAAATTAATTACTCAGATGGTCAAACCAAGATCCATGTGACCATGGCTGCCTGTTGATACTTCCTTTTGAAGAAATTCCAGTTTAACCTTGGTGTGTCCTCAAAAGCAGCAGACATCCCAAGAGGGAAGCAAATAAATTCACAGCTGATGAGGCTAACTTTTTAGCAAATCTATCTTTCATTTTATCAACTTGATATATATGATTCTAGAATTTCTTCTTGTTTCATGTATTCCTACTTTGTTATTTTGTGAAAAGAAATATATGAAATACCTAATCCCGTTGTTATGCAGCTCTTACATAATCACATTAACTGCTTATGAAATGATAATATTGTAATATTACTTTAAAGGCAAGGTAGTTTAAGAATGGTTCATGAATTGTACACACTGTTGTCTGCATTAATGGCAATTCAGATTTAAATGCAGGTAATTTCATCTGGAAAACACACTTTGTAATTGTCAGAAACATGATAAGAAATTTTTAAATTATCTTTTAATCGCTTACTTAGTAATACTTGTTTTGTTAATAAGTAGGAAAAAGCTACAGCAAGAAAATTAGAACTACTGATCCATTTAATTCTACTGGGAGACAACTTCCAGACTTTCTCAAAGTATTGGCAGAAATACAAGGCTAGTCTGTCTTCAGCACTGCTTATCCTGCCTGTAGACACAGAGATAAGATACGGCTATTGGCATGGAACAAATTATTTACAATAAAAATGTTTGGTATTGGAAGGGTTGATTTTGTTTCTGGTATTTTTTGGTGAATTGCTTTGCCTACACCGAATGAGAAGCCCAGGGAGATAAAACCAACACTAGATAAAGCCTTTCTATTTTGATCCCCTGACTCTGTTGGTGCAGACAAGTATGAAATCTGGACATTTCAATAGCAGAATAGCAATGTATTTGCACCAGTTACCTTGTAGTCATAGGATCTAATCCTTCACCACATTTTTGTGATGTGTTTTTGTTTGCTTTCCTTTGTTTGTTTGTTTTGTTGGTGGTGCTTTTTTTCCATTTTATTAACAGTCATGTTTGAAAAATAATGAAAGAAGAATTGTTTAGCTGAGGAAATATCATAGCATACCAGGTTGGAATGGGCCTCAAGGATCGTCTGGTCCAAACTTCTTGATAAAAACACAGTCTAGACAAGATGGCTCAGCACACTGTCCAGCTGAATCTTAAAAGTGTCCTGTGTTGGAGAATCCACCACTTCCCTGGGGAGATTACTCCAATGGCTGATTGTTATTACTGTGAAAAATTTTTCTTCTGTGTCCAGTTGGAGTCTCCCCAGGAGTAACTTGTCCCCATTACACCTTGTCTTTTCCATGTGACTTCCTGTAAAAAGGGAGTCTCCAGCTTCTTTGTAGCCACCCTTTAAATACCAGAACATGGTGCTAAGGTCTCCCCTAAGCTTTCTTTTCTCAAGGTTGAACAAACTCAGCTCTCTCAGCCTTTCCTCATCTGTCAGGCTTCCCCATCCTTTGTTTGTCTTTGTGGCCTTTCTGTGGGCCTTCTCCAGCCTGTCCACAGATTCCTTTGAGGAACAAAACTAAACACAGTATTCCAGATGTGTCCTAACCACCACTGAGTAGACTGGGATAATGGATTCTTCATCTCTGTTGGTGATGGCCTTGTTGATGCAGCCCAGCATTCTCTTGACTACTTTGCCAAAGAAGCACCACACTGCTCACTCATATTGAGCTTGTTGTTCACCTGCATCCTCAGGTCCCTTTCCACGGAGCTGCTCTCCAGCTGGGTAGATCCCAGCAAGTGTTGCACTCCTGGATTATGTTTTCCCACCTACAAGACCTTATGTTTGTCCTTGTTGAACTTCATAAGGTTTTTAATTACTCTAGAATTAAAATGTAATCAAATCTTAGAAACCACACCAAATACTTATGTACTTATGGCCATCTGTGTTAATATAAAGTTGCTTACTGAAGCTGTTAAGGCTTTCATGACCCTTTTTTTTTTTCTTTTTTTCTGCCTAGGAAGTAAAAGCACAGGTCCCAGCTTATTTTGTACTCTGACAAACATCTCTCATCTTCCAGACAGCTGCAAGAATAGATTCTTAAGTGATAATAGTCTGCCCAATATACTGAAAATAAGATGATCAAGTCTATTGTTTTGTTAGTTATTTCTCAGAATTTTGTTTTTACAATGTTGAGACATTATATTGTGAATTCCCAAGAAATGCCATATAAACTACCAAGCCTTTCTAGCATAATAAACTTCTTGTAATGATCTCATATTTCCTATTTCCTTATGAGGTAGTTGCCTATCTCATAAATCCCCACATAACAACACAATTGTCAGCTTCTGCTCAGCAGAAGCAGATTATAATGGCAGGTCAAGACTAACATATACTGGCAGAGCATTGTGGGCAAATATGTAATTCTTCTTGTGACTTTCCATTTCTAAAAAATCACTTAACATGATTATTCCAGGATTTACAGTTTCTGCTTGTGAGTAACACAATAAGCTAAATAAAAGCTATGTCTGTTGTGATAATATTGTAATAAAATATTGTAACCACTCCATACAGGGTATGGAAAGAGTATATTTATATATAATTGTATATATACTGTAGTATAGCAAAATAGCCTGTACTCCCCTCTCATAAGTGTTGTAGCTAGGCCCTGTGAATGTTCTTAGAGCTAGTATCTTCACAGTGTTTCCTCCATATGTCCACTTTAAGCACATTATAATAGGTCTGGCCTCTCTGAGTCTTTTTTAGTCCTGTTCTCAAATATCCTTTAAATGTCATGAATTCATCAGTGCAATATTTTTTTTCCTTTCTTTTTCATTTATGAATTATCTTTAATAGCTTCAGAGTCAGATTAAGCTCAGGATTTGCTTTGCAATCAGTGAGAAATAGCAGAATGAGTATTGAGTAACAATTGTTCCTCAAAAACCATGACAAGAATAATCCATTTTACAAGTCCCAGCATTTGGCTTGTCCATCCTCTCAAAATTGCTGAAAGATAAGGGCAGCAGCCAGTTAACAGAGGTGTGAATAATGACTACAGCTAATGAGACATACCAAAAAACCTGGACTTTTTCAAGTAGTTGGCTGTTATTACCCAATCAGAATACGAAGGACTTTTTGGTATGGAAATGTTTCATAAGCTATCGATTAGCGAGGGCACAATTTTCCTCCCTTCTGACTGCCCAACACAATTATTCCAAGGACATTCCATATGTTCTTTTTCTCACTCTATAGGCAGTATACAGTGGATCTATTTTTTCTTCACAGAAATTAGCTGTCTTCACAATTTGGAAATGTTTCTAGAAAATTAATACTTCAACACCGATCTGTATTGCATTTTGAATAGGGATTGATTTTTTGAGTTAGCATTGTTGCACGTTTTTTATGATATAGTTTTTCTGCACTTCTTTCATGGCAAGAATCTAATAATATAATGTGTGTTCTGAGGAACACATTAAAATGGCATTATGTGATCAGGATGCCAATTATAGTATGACTAAAGACTAGCTATCAAGATACAGAAAGTCAGTAATTGTGCTGATATAAACAGAATGTTTATATGTTCTGAGTAGAAAAAATTAATCCCATTTTATTACTTACATACGGTTATTGACAAAACACTTAGGCATACATTTTCAAAGTGTTGTATGCGTTTTTAGCTGCATGACTCCCATTTAAGTCAATAGGAGTCACATAGTTAAAACCGCATGCAATGTTTTGAAAAATTACCACAGAGAAGCCTCTCTTTTATTGCTTAGCTGCACAAACCATTTTTTTCTTTAATAGCTCTTCCACGTGGCATGTTAGTAGTGTTGGCTGCCAGTAGTCTCATTAAAAAACACCCACATCTACAGACCTTCAAAGATTGTGGTCTATTTATAGGCAGATTTCAAAAAATAGTAACATGATTTGTTCTTCTATTGTTTCTTTCATTGGTTAAAGGCTGATGCTTTAAAGCTATTACTTATTTATGTCTCACATCACTCTTCCATGTAGGTGTGCTAGTAGTTGCCACCTTTCGAGGCTCACACGAGGAGATGAAGTGAGCCAGTGGAAGAACAAAGACTTGAACCAGCCCAGCATCAGGTCCTTGGTCCCTTGTTCTAGCTATGAAATATTCCCAACCCACAAAGATTCATCATTCAATAGTATGTAATGCATATGAAATGCTAACATTAATTGGAAATGGCACCAGAGTGACCTCACTTCAGTCTACTGAGGTCTGATATTGCTTCTTTTCACTCATTAATTCATTAATTAGTTTAAAAGGGCTAATGGAAAACAAAAATATTCCATTTGCCAGGGTAGATCGCTGCTGAATATTTATATAATTTTTTATTATTCATACGGGATCATAAGTGCTTAACAGACAAGTCATTGTGGGTTTTGCTTGTTTTTGAGATAAACACAATCCAGAATCTTTAAAGCACATCAGTTTAAAGGACTGTTGGGATCTTCTCTGTATATTGTCTTTGTGAGGCTAAAGAAACTCTAGGAAAACAATTTTATGAACAATTTTACTTCCATTGTGCATTGATGGCCTCAGCAACTTACAGCAAGAGCAGAATGGTATTATATGAAATCTTTATGTTTAATATGGTTCCCTTTAAGGCTAAAGAAGAGATTTGAATATGTTCTTTGTTTAAATAAAGAAGCACACTAGTAAATTAATGATCATTATTAGTACCTATACATAGAAATAATAATTAATGTTTTTATGTACATGCTTGAGAAATTGAAACATTTTAAATGTACCATTAGCTAGGGTGTTCAAGTCACCAGTTTGGAATGTTGGGCGTAGAGCTCTTTGTTGAGACATATGTATATATTATATTATATGCTCAAGAAGTATTTTTTAGTTTCATTTCAGTTCTTCAGAAACATAAATTTCCAAGGACAAAAGAGAATTATCTTTGTTGGGCAGATACCAGTTTATTTTGTTTGGTTTGAGATACATCCAGGTTTTCATAAACTGTGACTAGTCTATTTATAAACAGAAATATTAGCTATACCCAGGTTTCCTTAAAATAGAAAGTATAAATTCGTGCAAAATAAAGGTCATAATGATTAAGAATTTTCACAAAATAAAAACTAAAATTAATAAGATTCCCCTTACCATCCTGAGATATTTAACAGCAAGACATATTTTTCTTATTTCACTGCAATAGTATTGCCACGTTCTAAGACAAAAATTGTTTTTCCTAGTTGATTGTACCCTTGTGCCTTTGTTGCTTATATTTCTATCGACATTGAGTGCATTATCCATTGTTAAATGATTGATAAAAATTGTTAAATAGGGCAAACACTATATTCAGTGTAGTGTAATGAGGCCTATCAAGCAGGAGATATACTTCTCATCATGATATTAAAATTAAATGTAGCATTTTAAAAATTCTTGACATAAATAAAGAGGTTATTTATCTGGACCAATGCTTTATCTGTGAGCCCAGTGTACTGTATAAGTCATCACCAAAGCACATATTTTATTATGTAGAATACCTTAATTTTCTTCTTCTCAAATGCATTTTGAACTTGCAATCATTAAGCCTAACGTAGTCCACAGCTGTATGGCTTTCCTATGTAGGGCTGTAACAGCTATTGCAGTCTTATTTCACCTGCAGTTTTGGATATTCATAAGAATTTCTTTTTCCACATGAAATGTGATACACCCACTCATATTTAGTTGCCTATGGTAAATGCAGTTTTATTTCTGACTATATTAAAATACTGAATTTAGCAGCTGTCTCTATCTGCGCAGTTATCCACATGCCCTTCCTTTCCCCTCCAATTCCAATCAAGAATATTCCCAAGCTAAAGGAAACTAACAAGCTAGCAGGCATAAGGCATGCATATCTGTAACCATCAGTGTGTACAAAGCAACAATGGAGACAGTAGCACATCCAGTTGTCTTTGGTTCCTTTTCCTCATGGGAAGATAGTCATGGAGACCTGAATTCCTTGAAATGAGTTTCCACTAAGTCTCAAAAGCAGACTTTCGGGCTAGTATCTACATACTTGCCTACTGTAACTGCATAGCAAATATAAACTCTATCTCTGAATACCACCAAATGATTTTTTATTTTAAATCCATGGGCTTGATCATTTTAATGATGATGCTCCACTCTTTTGAAATTGACCTTAAATATAAAATGCTTTTTACAGAAATGTTCATCTTAATGTAATCGGTAATGCTTCCTGTTTTGTTAAATGATTTTCTGTTTTCAATACATTCATATTTATTAAAAATATTCCTTGAAATATTGAAGTAAGAGCATGGATCGACAGTTACTTACACACCTGAGCTGCTAGATTATGGAGTAGAATTAATCTGTAAAAGTAAATATGATGTATTATTAGCAATGTCTTTGAAAATCTGAAATTGTCTTCTACCTTAGCTTTCATAATTGTTCTTGCTGTATGTTCTTCTCCTCAAGGAAGTCCCTTAATTGTTGGGTGGGTTTTTTTTTTGTTGTTGCCTTTTATTGTTGTTGTTGGTGGTGGTTTTGTTTGTTTGTTTTTGCTTTTTCTGTTGTTGTTGGGGTGGGTTGGGTTTCTTTTGGTTGTTGTGGTTTTTTAGGTTTGGTGTGGGGTTTTTTTTTGTTTTGGGGTTTTTTTTGGGCGGCAGGGTTATTTGTTTGTTTGTTTTTGTAGTTCCTTCTCCTTAGCTTATGATAAATAAGACTTTAAAATTTGGATTTGGTAAATTGCCATTTCTCTCTTACCTCCTTCTCTCATTTATACTTATCTGTGACCTTCTTTTCTGAGAGAGTTTCAGTTACATAAAGGGCAGATGGTTCACAAATTCCTTTTCTTGTGGTTTATTTCCATTCAGTCCTACAGAGTAGCCTATTTATATCCATTTTGTCTGTTCCTGTTTATGTGAAAACACAATTCAGTGAAAATCAGATCGTTAACTGAAAAAATGACAACCAACTAAAATCAAAACTGTATTTACATCTTTTGCTGTCAAAGACCAATCAATATTCTTAATTCCAAAGGACCCAAGGACATCTAAGCAACATAGCAGCAAGTAGGTATCATAACATGTCCCATCATATGAGCTCATCATATTAAAAGTGAGCATACTTTCCTTTTTTTTTTTTGTATGTAAATTACTTGCCTAATCTTATCTAACAACCTCCAAATCTGTAATATATTTAACTTCGCTGAAACTTTGTGAAACATGCATCCTATAATTTAACTAAGGTTCAGTGAGATTAATTGGTTTAGGAAAGGCCACATAGGAAGATGATGGTAGAGTAACTGATCATAAATCCTTTAATTAACAACGTATAATAACATGTATATTCTCTGTTCATAATTGCATATACACAGCAGGCCTGCAATCCAATTTTCTTTTTTGGTTCTGAAGAGGGGTTTTTTTAGACATTAACAACAGTCATTTAATACAAAAAAACCTTAAGACAGCAGTGATATTTAGCTACTTTCAGGGTTATGTAGTAGAAGATTTATGTTTGGTTTTTTTTGGAACTGAAGATTTTGAGCTTAAATTTGTAGTGCTCTTTATGAATCTGTACCTCAATTATTTGAAAATTTAAGTTCAATTTTCAGTGTAGGAAAAAAAATGCCAGAACCTAAGTCCTTTTGGGCTTTCAAAAAGAAAATTTTAATACAACATTCACAAACAACATCATAATTTTCAATTTCATGCTATTATCTTTAGTTAGTCAACAGTTTTTTGGGAGCAGGGATTCCAGCTCCAGGCAGTAATGAAATGCTTATCTGTGCTTGAAACCTAGGACTCATTGGTTTCTTCAGAAAAGGTTACTCTAAAGAAACACAAAATGGTTCGTATTTTTAATATAAGCAAAACAGACTTGCTTCTAAATAAGGAATGCATCAATTTATCTTACAATTTTTCATTTTAATTCTTCATTTAGCTAGGAATTTTAAATTTAATCATGCAAATATTGCTTTATTTGATGAAGATCTGATAGTCGTATGGGAAGCATTGCGACAGCTGGTGGGAGATGCTCCCTCACACATGGTCCCTGAGATGCCCAAGAAAGAGCCACACAGAGACCACCAGGAGGGAAAGCAGAGAGAGAGTTTATTAACATGGCTAGGGGTATTTATAGGTTCTTAGGGGATCCAAACTATGACCAATAAGAATCCAGGGATAACCACCAATGGGAAAAGGTTAATAAGGGCCAATAGGGACAAACAGAGACCTTCAAGGACCGATCCCTGAAGACCTAACCAAACAGACAAGGGGTTTCTCAGGGGGCTTTTGAGAAGAACCATGACTAAGGAAAAAAAAAGAACAAGGAATCCATTTTATGCCACAGCAAAAGCTTCAGTTTTTAAGGCATCCTGGGTAGCCCCCTCATTTCCCTCACAAACCCATCACCTGGCATGACCTCTTCCATTTCTGATATTGTAGGTCCACTTCCACAAAACATAGTCTTTGAGTCTCATAAGGAATTGTACATATGCTGCATGGCATTGAAACTGTCTGGAGCAGATGAAAGGACACTTCCAATATTTGAAATGTCACTGTAATTTCTAAAAATGAAATTTAGACTTTGAATTTGGTGAGATAGTTTCAAAATTTTTATGTAAGCACTGTTTACAAGCAAAAAATGTCAGACAGTTCTGTGTTGTCTAAGGATCAAATAACAGCTGAATAAACTTCTTGGAAAAGTAAATATAAATAAAGGAAATACAATTTTTGTTCAAGACCAGAAGCATCTCTATATAGAATTACATGTGTTCGCTAGATAAGGAGACATATGACATAACAGTCATCTAAAGAAAGGTTGCACTTAGTACAGAAGTCTTTGATCTATGTGAAAAATAACAGCTTAGAATTGCAAGATATTCAAGTACAGGTTACAAAATTCTGGAGTCCAAAGAATGAAAACAACACCGATATACTATAAAATTCTTAGAAGAAACAGACATTATTCTGAAAGTTTGCTCATTTTTGTTTTCATACTGTTAGTCATTCGCTAAATAATGATCAGAATATTAGCTAAATAATGACCAGTCTTTATTTTAAAAGTGTGTTTATTAAATAGAGTGCTGAAAAATATTCAGTCTTATTGCAGCTGTGGTCATTACCTACAGACTTTTAAAAGAAACTGTCAGCTGCCTTTTCCTGAAGCTCCTCATGTAGTATAAATTTCCAGTAAGTATACATAAGCCAAAGTACCTGTTTGTTCATCTGTAACTGTCTCTATAAATCTATTTGGGTGGCCCTGGTTTAGGTGTGAAACATAAATAGTCTTAGGGTGTCAGAGATATCCTGTTGTTTGAAAATATTGTCTTTTATTTTCTTCTTCATGAGAAAAAAAAAAAACATTTTAAAGGAAATTTAAACATTTCTATTCACAAAATATGAGCATCTCTGAAATGACTCTTGATGAAAGAAACCTGGGAGGTTTCTTCTGCTAACCTAACCAAACATGCCAGGATTGTCAGCAACAAAGCAGCATTTGTGTTTTGCGAAGTGTTTTTGTTGCAGCTTTCAGATTTTTTGGGGCAATTGGAGGGTTGAACATTTAACTTCTGCAAGGTATAACTTGTACAAGATTCAAGAGCCTATACATGCAATAAAATATGTCTGACCAGAAATCCAGGAAAGATTTAAAAACTCCAAGTACGTGTATCAAGAATATCGGTAGATTATTCGCTTGTAATGTACTACAGCTGTGGCCTAAGTTAATACTGTTAAGTGAAGATGTTACCTTATTACTAGTAAGATATTAGGCATGTTAAATTAAGGAGTGAGAAGAATGATGGATGTTGACAGGAGGTGGAGTATAGTAAGGTGGCTTTACCTGGTTTCGACAGTCTAGATCTCAAAAACTAGCAAAGTCATCTACAGTACAGTCAGCCTAGCAAAGGAACTGCCATATCAACCCTGCCAAAACTATGGTAGATATCAAAAGTGTCATATCAAAAAGATATCAAAAACTGTAAACCACGTGGTTTACAATTTCTTCGGTCCTTTTGTACACAGGTCTCAGATTTCTGTAGTTGCATGTTCTTCTTCCAAGTCACATTGACTCCAACTTCTAGGATTAAGATCAATGTATTTTTTTAAAGATTCTGTTAAAAAAGAAGTGCTTCTTGCTGTGAAGTTACACTTATTTTGGGCAGATTTTATTTAGCACAATCAGAATTGACTTTAAAATAAAATCCAACAGGTTTCCCTGTTGATTTTGATTTAATGGATGTCTTTGGTAGAGGACCTCAGGGTAGGCTGGCTCTGGCTATTTATCTTTATACTGGGTAGTTTATATATTTTAAGAAAGTGACAAATGGCAGCTTTAAAAAAACTCATTATGGTAATTGATTATTATAGGAAAACCTTGGAAACTTTATGAAAGAGAGGCATATTCTCTAAGTGTCTTAGCTTTAAACCAGTCTTGTAATTAGAAGAATCCATAAACATTTATCACATTAAGAGAGGTTCAGTCAGAAGGTTTAGAATAAAACTCTGGAGTAATTTTATTGTTCTGTGTTAAAATCACATACTTTAGTGATTTTTCCTTACCACAGAGAGATTAATTTGCCCAGCTGAACAGAAGACCACACACACTCTCAGAACTCCTCTAAGCTGAGTCTCACAAGAATTTTCTTGTGCATGACTGTGGGAAGGGTGACTGGAATCTTGGATTAACACATTTCTGAGTTTTGTTATCAAGCCTTATTTTCAGTGTAGAATTTCTTCAATAACTTGAGCTATCTATGGTCTCCCCCCTTTTTCTCCTTGGTCTCTCCATCCATCTGAAACTTTGGGTATCCCAGCAGGAAACTCACCAATCTCACATTTCCTCCTTGCCTTGCCTCCCTTAGTTTAGCTTTAGCTCATTCTGACCAAGCTCTGAGATATTCCAGTCCTGAATCCATATGTAAGATGGCCTTTAACTCATATTTAATTCAAGACATTATAGTTTAATGACCGATTTATTTAAGAAAGCAAACAAAACATTCTGTTAAATTATAGCTAATGAGTCTAGAATTTTATTTTGCTTTCTTTAATGTGATGAATCTTGCAAACATAAAAAAATGGCACAAAATTTGAGTATCTAATGTTACATTACCAATGCCTCTGGAAGACAGAGACATTTCTTGACTGTCTTTTGCAGAGACATTTAGCACTTAAGAGAGTTAGTCGTTGTTTTCAGAAATGTTGAATACGAAAAATTATCTCTTTGATTTCAAGTTCTTAATTATGTCCAAACTTGAGAAGTTGTTGCTGTCCCTGTGTACTGAAAAGTAAATCTTAAAAGTAAATCCACTGCAGCTGATTCTTTAAGAACCTTTTGTTCCTGATTTAGGTCTGCAATATGTGACTTAGTTCGGTTTCTAGTTTATCTAAGGGAGTATACATTTCATGTTCCTTATAAGAAAGATAGGAATGGATTGTCCGGGATAAACTATAACTGAGACCAAAAGACAGAAGATACTTGCAAAGCCATACATGTTACTATGGTACACATACTTCAACAATTCTCAGTCCAGAGGTTTTTTGCAGCATGACTTCTTAGGCATAACCTACCCTGAATGTTGTAGTAGTAGTAGAAGATATATGAGGTATTATTTCTTTTAACCAGCTTTCGTTGTGGTAACTCCCAACATTTATAGTGTTTTCTCTTACAGCATCACAACCTGTGGTCAAGGCAGTGTATAAGAATGTCGTCTTTAAATTCTAAAAATAAGCTTCTAGCCTATAAAGCTGGTGAGAAAAGACTGACTTTTCCACCTTAGTTATATGTAAGGCTCAGAAGTGAGAATGCAAATGGAAGAACTATGAAAATTTTTTCTTAAGCCTTCTGTAGTTTTTAAAAAAAAACATAATTTTTAGAAAAGTTTCAAGACACTTTGACATACAGAGTTAACAATGGCATAATTTCTCTTTCTTTAAATACATTTTATTGCTTTAGATACTGTCCTACATATAAATTTACACATGTTTATAACAGGAGCAAGCCAAAAAATCTGAGAACCAAAGCAAAGTTTTCAAAAGCAGAGTTTTTGACTCTTCTAAACAGACATGTTATAAAACCAAGCCCGTAATAGCTACATCTATTCTTTCCCCACAGTAAGCTACATCTTTTAACCATTAAAGTTTTTCTTATTCCAAGTATACTTCAGTCTGTAAACCCCTCTTTAAACATGAAATAAAAATCATTGTTCCTTTGGCAACTATACTGTTTCTTTGTTGAAAGCTGCTTACTTCAAATATTCTGCTCACAAAGATACGTTACTTGGCAGCTTGACTTATACAGTAAAAGTGAAAGATATTTGTTAATAGCTCAGAATAAGATTCATGTTCTTTGTGTTTCCCCATAACAGAGATTTTTCAAGGTAACCAGTGTTTCAGTGTTTACTTCAGGTAAACAATAAAAAGTCCAAAGGTCTAAGCCTATGAGTTCTTTTATCTGTCTAGTCAGAGACAAAAAGCATGTGGCAGGATCCAGCCATAAGATTTCAAAGTCTGATGCAAGTGTACTTTGAGGTGCAACTGAGCTTCTTCAGTGCTCATATGTAGTGGTGTCTCAGTAGACAGACATTGTCTTTCTCTGTTTTTATTTTGCTTTATCAGCTGTTTTGAAGTAATACCTGCAACAAAAATGCACTCTACTGAAACTACAACACAAGACTGATAATTTGCAATTTTAGTTGAATAAGGTGCTTAAGGTTATGGTCTGAGGTTATGAAGCAGGTCATCTAGAGGGCCATCATGTGGCACATACAAGACAACCAAGGGATCAGACCTAGACAGCTTGGGTTTAGGAAAAGCAGGTCCTGTCTGACCAACCTTATCTCCTTCTATGACCAGGTGACACATCTGATGAGGGGAAGGCTGTGGATGTAGTTTACCTGGGCTTCAGCAAAGCCTTTGACACCATCTCCCATAGCATATTCCTAGAAAAGCTGGCAGACCATGGCTTGGAGAGGTGCACTCTTTGCTGGGTTAAGAACTGGTTAGATGGTCAGGCCCAGAGAGTGGTGGTGAATGATGTTGCATCCAGTTCATGTCCAACCAGTCCTGTTTAATATCTTTATTGATGATCTGGATAAGGGCATTGAGTCTACCCTTAGAAAAGTTGCAGATGACACCAAGTTGTGTCACAGCATTGATCTGCTAGAGAGTAGGAAGGCCCTGCAGAGACATCTAGAGAGTCTAGAAAGAAGGGCTGAGACCCTTCAGCAAGACCAAGTGCTGGGTCCTACACTTTAGCCAGAATAGCCACATGCAGCACTTCAGGCTGTGGGCAGGTCTTTAAGGTCCCTTTCAACCCAAACCGTTCTATCCCTCTATGATATAAAAAGGTTATTGACAGATCTGATTTGCCAAGTGTTGTCTTCTCACCAGGAACAAGTCTAGTGATTGCAAAAGGAACGTCAACACATCTGATTATTGAGAGCTATGTTAGTGTGGAGATGCCTTTTGCCTTTCTTCTAATGTATAGAGGCAGAAAAGCTAGCAAAAATTCAATCCTACTTTACTGCAATTTCTTGTGCATGTATTTGTCTGTACTAAACAGAAATATTTTATGCTTAAAGGACAGAATTTTCTCTCATTAACTCTGCAGAGGTCAGCGGGATGTACAGAAACTATAGTGAGCATTATGTTTATGTCATTAACATACAGCAGTTTTATCAGGCATTTCCAAGATGCAAAACACTGTCATATGGATATGATTAGCCAATATGATTAACCAATTAATCATTAACCATTAACCAATATGATTTTTCGCAGTATAAAATGTTATTAGGAAAACATATGCCTCATGGTATTTGTGTTCCCGTGTTTCAATGCACATTTTAGATGGATTTTTCTTTTT
>VWZF01005593.1:473648-485990 GCA_013396755.1 Sclerurus mexicanus
TTTCTTTTCTTTCTTTTCTTTTTTTCTCTTTCATAAACTTTTTTAGGTCTTAGTTGTAGAACACATACTTACCTGCTGACTGCAAGATCAGGGAAATTTGGGATGAATTTCTCTATATTATATTTGGTGCTTCATCATACGTGAATGTGAGAGAAATGTGTACTACTTTATCTAATTAGCACAACAAACCTTTCAAACACTGTTAAAGTTTAATTATGCTTCTTGTTAATTTGGAGTAATGTTCGTTTATTTTTATCTTACAATTTATTTATAAAAATAGTTTTCCTTAGCTCTTGATGTTTATTTCAGCAAAGAGTTCAAGAGGATTAAGGTTTCAAAAGTAGTGCCTTAAGGTATTTAGATGTATGGTTTGGGTTTTTTTTAAACAAAATCACTTTATGCTGACAGCTCAGATTAGACATTTTAAAAAGCAATCATTTGCTTGGTAACATGCCAATTTTAAGTTTTTGTTATAGATTAATGTTTCCTTGGCTTACTAAAGGAATAAATAAGTATAATTAACATTTATAATGCAATTAATTGTTATTCTTTTAAAAATAAGCCATCATTCACTGATCATATGTATCACCAAAACAGAGAGCATGAAGTGAAGGATTGGCCTGATCTTGACACAGACAAACTGACATGTCCCTGAGAACTGTAAAAATGGAGTGAGTAGTGGTGGTAATGCCTTGATGAGTTTGGTTCCTCCTTTGTTCTTTTTGAGTAAGGTAATTTCACAGAGCGTATTTTGACTCTCTGTAATCTAAACCTTTGCTGATTAAAGTTAGTTACTCTAAAAGGTAGCTTTACAAANATCCCTCTATGATATAAAAAGGTTATTGACAGATCTGATTTGCCAAGTGTTGTCTTCTCACCAGGAACAAGTCTAGTGATTGCAAAAGGAACGTCAACACATCTGATTATTGAGAGCTATGTTAGTGTGGAGATGCCTTTTGCCTTTCTTCTAATGTATAGAGGCAGAAAAGCTAGCAAAAATTCAATCCTACTTTACTGCAATTTCTTGTGCATGTATTTGTCTGTACTAAACAGAAATATTTTATGCTTAAAGGACAGAATTTTCTCTCATTAACTCTGCAGAGGTCAGCGGGATGTACAGAAACTATAGTGAGCATTATGTTTATGTCATTAACATACAGCAGTTTTATCAGGCATTTCCAAGATGCAAAACACTGTCATATGGATATGATTAGCCAATATGATTAACCAATTAATCATTAACCATTAACCAATATGATTTTTCGCAGTATAAAATGTTATTAGGAAAACATATGCCTCATGGTATTTGTGTTCCCGTGTTTCAATGCACATTTTAGATGGATTTTTCTTTTTACCCTGTTATTTTACTCTTTTGTTTTTAAAAGTTGATTTACTGTCATTAAAGAAAATCAAAAACGTGAAGAAAACAACATGTGGCAGCTCTTTTTGTTGCTATCATCTTGTTTTATTGTTTGTATGTCTCAGAAGGTGTTTATTGCACTTTTACTGATCAAGGCATAGAATCCCTTTAAAATCTGGGTGTTGACCACTTTTTTATCAGACTTTCCACAAACAACAAAGAGTTTTTTCTATCCATATCTGCTTTCTTGTGAAAATCCAACTGAGCCTTGCAAATATGTTAATCCAGGTCTGCAAAATCTTCAAACTCTTGATTTGATTTGTGCATGCTAGCAAGGGTCAAACTGAGGGGAAATAGTAAAGCAACATTTCCTCTGAGGTGATTATTTTGTTCATGCCTTTGTATATTGCTACCAGTGCAGAATGGTGGCAGGTTTTCACTGCTGAGGATTAAAACTAATTTAATGTTTCAGAACTAAACATGCCTAGGATGCAAAGTTCAGACCCAAATTGCAGATTTATCAAATTAGGTGTTCAGAAAATGAGATTGCAATTTTCTTCAAATATAAAAAGCTTTCAGATCTAGCTTTTTCAATTGTTCTCATATTTGCTAAGCACTGACTTTTGAGCATACTGTGAGCCTGAAAAAGAGTCATATTCTGAAAACAGCCCTCCTATTTTCTACCTCTCCTTATCGCAGTCCCACTTGCCAAGGCAATGAATTCCAGATGAAAAAAAGGGGATTTTGGATACCCAATGGTAGTTTTCTGCTTCTAGGAACCTCTCTTTCTGTAAAATATTATTTTATATGTTTCTTTATTTAATTTGCAATACTTACATAAATATATATAAGGTACACATAAAAAAGAGAATGCTGAAACAAAACACTGTAAAAAATACGCATTTTTAAAATATGGAATAAATGAACAAACATTGTAGGTCTTAAACTTGGATGTTTGTAATAATAAGAATCATGATTTAACAAATTATTAACCCTCCTAAAGTATGTCATTGTTTCTTTTTTCTTAGATATGTTGGCAAGTTAATACCTTTACAAAAACTTTCTTTCTTTCTTTTTCTTTCTTTTTCTTTCTTTCTTTCTTTTTCTTTCTTTCTTTCTTTCTTTCTTTCTTTCTTTCTTTCTTTCTTTCTTTCTTTCTTTCTTTCTTTCTTTCTTTCTTTCTTTCTTTCTTTCTTNAGGATTAAGGTTTCAAAAGTAGTGCCTTAAGGTATTTAGATGTATGGTTTGGGTTTTTTTTAAACAAAATCACTTTATGCTGACAGCTCAGATTAGACATTTTAAAAAGCAATCATTTGCTTGGTAACATGCCAATTTTAAGTTTTTGTTATAGATTAATGTTTCCTTGGCTTACTAAAGGAATAAATAAGTATAATTAACATTTATAATGCAATTAATTGTTATTCTTTTAAAAATAAGCCATCATTCACTGATCATATGTATCACCAAAACAGAGAGCATGAAGTGAAGGATTGGCCTGATCTTGACACAGACAAACTGACATGTCCCTGAGAACTGTAAAAATGGAGTGAGTAGTGGTGGTAATGCCTTGATGAGTTTGGTTCCTCCTTTGTTCTTTTTGAGTAAGGTAATTTCACAGAGCGTATTTTGACTCTCTGTAATCTAAACCTTTGCTGATTAAAGTTAGTTACTCTAAAAGGTAGCTTTACAAATAACCTTTTCCATACAGGCAACATTGAATAATTGAAGAAGAAATTGTTGTTATTCTTTTTTATTTTGGTCAGGTTAATTATGAACACAGAAGGCTTTGAATTAAAAAGTAGAATTAATGTTTTTTTATCTATGGTGTTATGTCCTCACTTCTGAAAAAAAGTAATATTTTCTACAAATAAGCAACAGGCTCATGGCCTGTTGGATCAGGTTACATCAGGTTATGTTGTGTTGCATGATATGACATGCCCTGTAGTGACCTGAGGCAATGTCATCTTGTGTTACCTTGGGAAGGAAATACTGTTCTTTATTAAGCAAGTGAAGAGGAGGCTAATCATCTCTAGCCATGAGGAATTTCTTAGTAGGTAAAAGCAGTTAATGACAAGTGGTATGTTCTTTTGATTTTCTTTTAGCTAATTCTAGGCAGTCTAAACCCCACATGAATCATGTCTTGCTATTATTTACTAGTTGGCATATATTTTACAACCCTAATTTTATATATTCCAGAGTACACACTGAAAAGAAATTCCTGTAGTGCTACAAAAAAAGTTATAATACTTGGAGAGTGGATAAACAATAGCACTTATTTGGTTATGGAAATGAGAAATTTTGCAAAAGGGATATTAAGTAATCTACTTAGATGGAAATGCTTAGTTGTGTAAGTCTAACTATTTATACATTTCTATGAGCAGACTGATCATTATTACTCTTCTACAGTTCTTATAAGCTTCTTGCTTAAATAGTGCATTATGAAAATGAGCTATTGCGACTGCAAAGTATGATAAAACTGAGTCTATAGTGTGACCCTACCCGTGACTCTATCAGGACAGGTAGTCTCAATAAGTAAGTCTTGAGTTATTGTGTTACGGGATATTATCAAAAGAACCCATTGTACTTGGTCATTCAGTGTAATGATCTTTTATATTATTTCCTATTGATACATTCAGCATGTAAGTTCGCTTTTAAAAAATTTGCACAAAGAAGTGAACACTATTACACAGGTACAGCTATCTACTGATTTTACAGTAAATTACCGGTGCATGGTACAGAATGTAACCTTTTAGTTATATTCTGCAGTGAAAGGAATGGGTTAGAGAGGTTTTTATGCAAATTAGTAATGCTCTGTGTTGGAAGCCTAATTGTACTTTTTATTGTTGGACAAGTCAATACTGCTTTAATATACATTTTATAAGCTTCTTGCTAAAATTGTATATGAAAGGGATTAGTTCCCATAGATGAAAAGCATAATCTTAACAATGAGGCCACGTAAGCAGAATGGTTGAAGTACTGATAAAGGATTTGTTAGCTCCAACATAGAATAAGTCTTATTAGGGTTATTAGTCACCACTCTTTGACCCACTACAGTTCATTGTACAAGTCATATGTACTCAGTGATGGAATGAACATCCAGATACAGTCCAGATACAATACATAGAAATGTGTGAAGTACTTTGCTGTAAATCAAAACCAACATAAATTCATTTTTCTTTAGTTATTTTTGAATGGGGAAAGCAAATAAAATCATTTAAAAATGAGCTGTTTTATAAAAACTACTAGGTAGCACATCTTGAAGGAGGCTGGAAGACAAGGTCAAGGTTCAGGTTTTGCTTGCTGTCTCACTTGATCTAAATCTTCCCACATGCTCAACAGTGCTCATTATTACAAATAATAAAATTCAGATGTTGAAGAACAAGAGTTCAGTTCATCAGAGGAAAATCTGAAGAAAATTATCTTCAAAATGGAGGTTTCACATTAGAAAAAAATGTCTTGTGTGTTTTCTTGGACAATCCTTTTTTAACTTAAAACCTGTACAAGGTTGGGTTGGGGTTTTTTTTCCTTTTTTTTTTTCCTTTCTTATGGTTGCAACAACAATGGTGACAGAGGTAGAGAAGAAAAATGGAAGTATAGAAGTCAACTTTTAACTAAGGCCTTCCAAGAAAAAAGAACCCAGTCTTAGAAAACCAGAAGATACTTAACAAGATCTTTTGGTATTCCCCAGCTTTAAAGAATTCATTGAAATATATCAGAATGACTGAATTATGATAGCATAAAAATAGAGACAAGTGCAAAGTGCAACTGCAAATTTGATGAGGTTTGTGTGGTCTTCAGTTACACCATTTTTGTTCCGCATATACTGCATCATGGATTACCAATAGGAGAATTAACAGATTCTTAATCCTTACCCCCTCCACCAGAACTATGCCTAAAAAAATATATTGTTATATTAATATTTCTAGTAAATCCAAACTACAGATTATATACATTATATACATCTCTGCAATGTATTTCTTCTTTGCTACTCTTCTCTGTATAACCTTGTGCGGCAGAAACTCTTAGCTGCCAATATCTAGAATACTCTTCGGACGGGTTTTTCCTTTAAAACATGCTCACCCATCTCTCCCAGCACTGCACTATGTCTGTCAGGCATATATTGCACACATTATAGTCACTCCTTTTAGACCACGAGAGTGTCTGTCTTATTTCTAGTGATGTTACTCAGAATTTTCAGGTTTGTAAGTAGTACACCTGCACATTTGGAGTTTCTTTCTCTCTTGAAAGAGTCCTATCTGTGAAGCTCTAGTCTAAATTGCTTATTAGTTTGCCTTGTCTTAAAAGGTGCCCTAGGTAGACAGGCATCCTTCTGTCCTGTGCTGATAATAAAACTTACAGTTCAAGACTCAAGAGTTTCAGAGCAACAATTGCAGTATGTTGTGCAATATGAAATTTTGGCAAACCAGAAGATAAGATGACATCAAATTGTCAGAGAAATTGAAGGCATTTTCCACTCTTTTTAAAAATATCAATAAAGCAGTCAGCAAAGCAAGTGTTTATGAGGATGAGATAGAGGAGAACAAAGAAGAAGAGCAGTGGAGCTTGCTTAAGCCCTATGTCTCTTCCTCATAATGCAAACAATCATTCATTTTATCTAACTTTAGGAGTTAAAAAGGCAGGCATCCAGGTTAAGCAAATGAGCCAGGTTTCCCCTAGGGTCAATGGATTTAGGCTCTTCCAGAGCTACCTTTGAAAATACTGAAGCTGGAATAATTGTTTCAGTGTTTTAAAGCATGCTAAATTTTATGGATCTTGAACTAGTGTCCGAAAGTCCCACAGCAGTGTTTAACTTGGCTCAGTTTCTGGTATTCAATACTTCATTTGGTTAGCTGTATTTTTTTTAATAGATACAGCATACTAGTAATAATTACATTACTTATTCTTGTGGCAACTAGTTGGAGTAACTAAGCCTTTTGCTCATATTTCTTTTGTAAAAAAGGGTGGTTTTCTATGGTTCTGTTTTGCTTTCTCCTGATTCTTACTTTTTTAGTTAAAAGCTGCATATTAAAAAAGGGTTTGTGCCTAAAACTAGCTTAATTTTCTGATTATAGAGAAAAAAAGCTTTATAGAGCAAAATTACTATGTTGGTCTTGAAATTCTTCATCTTGTGAATGCACAGAACTTATCAAACAACAGGCAGATTTGGGAGGAAGAAGCCTCCCATTACAGAGCATGCTACTGACCACACGATTAACAACTAGAAGCTAACAGGTTCCTCCACTCCTGTGATATTTGTATCCATCACAGTCTCCAGAGATGGTGATGTGAGGTCTTCCTTTGGTCCTCCTCCCTTACACAGTTTAAAAATCCTGCTTTGAAGGCTTTGCCTTTAGTGAAAGGTCAGTGTTTGTGCCCTTGTTTGACATAATTGATGGTGTAGTTAATTAGAATTATACTGTACTTAAAATAGCTTGTGCTTCTAACATCTATAGTGGAAGAGCTACCTCCTGCAGAGTTTCTGAGATCTAAAGAAGGGCAGCTTCCTCAAGCACTGTTTACTAGCTCCTTTAACATGATTGTAGCATTTACAATCTGTAGCAGAAAGACTCCCTCCTGTGGAACTAATAATACCCACAGAAGAATACTGTTGATTTTCATTTGCCTGTAAGAATTTCAGACAGTTACAGCCATCTTTAGATGTGAAGCTATTAAGATCCATCACATCTGTTTCAGGTCTACAAACATGGGTCCATGTTATCATTGTGTTACTTCACTTCTGAGATGGTATAGCTTTTATGACTTGGGCAGTAACACCTAAAACCTCAACATTTATTCGAGTCTGCTTAATGCACATACCAAAAAATATCTTCAAATACCCCTGAGTATTCTAAGCAGAAAAAACAGGAGTATTCTGGAGACAATACTTTTTAAAATAACCACTGCTGAAAGAACCCTGCTATCAACTTTAAAAAACTTTACATCATAAAACAGATTGATAATACTACAGAAACAGCAGATTAGCATATATACTATAATAGTTCCCATAGACCCACACCCACTTTGTTAAAAATTGTTTGCAAGACCAAATGTTTAGTGTATAACATATTTAATATATGCCTTATCTATTCCAAATCCCTCCAAACCAAAATAGTTTTGGACGAGTGGTATTCAGAGAATGTGTCTGATGGTGCTAAAATTAGAGATTACTTTTATGACTTGACTTTCAATGAATTTAATTTTTCTTTTTTAGTATATAATGGAAGACAAATAAAACGTCACCCAAAGACAGCCATTTCTATAACATAGCATTTTTTTGTTTATGTCTTCTAAGAAAAAAAATATGGATTTTAGATTATGTTGGTATAAACTGTGGCTGACAGAACAGTAACTTAGATCCTTCTCCTTTAAGGATAACAGACTTTAAAATAAAATTACTGTATCTTCTGGAATGCATAAAATTCATTACTAGGTTTTGTAGTTTCAATGCCATCTTAGCTTCAGAATCACAGATATCTTCATGCATAAAATGTATTAATTTAGGAATGAAAAAAAAAATACAGTAGAAAGCAGAGTCTTCTTTCAGTTCTTTTCTTCTGAGCAGACTGCTTACTTGAGCCAGTACAAAAAGCTAGTGTGAGTTTCATTGTCTTGATTTTAAAAAAAAACCAGTTAATCAAAGAATAATGGATAGGATGTCTTCATCTGACAACATCTGTTGATCTTAAACAGGAGAATAGCCAGTGTGACAGTGAAGGTGTTCTTTACCTTTTTTCCCAAGCTGAAAAAATGGGGCATAGAGCTGTACAACCCATAGCAATGTGCATGTCTTTATATGATGTTGTTCACCAGAGACTTGTCAACAGACTGAGCCATATTGGTTCTGGCAGTCTTTCTATTGGGACAATATTTGCCTTGAAGTACTATCTTTTCTCTTTTTCAATGTCAGCCTGAAGGCTCTTAGACAGCATATGTTCATTTCATGTCTTAGAGATATTGCTTCTGGTATTGCAAATGCATTACCACATTGAGCTTTTTTTTGTAAAACAGATGGTACATATTAAGGTCTCTGTTTCTTAGACAATTTCTGCAACAATTGTACTGCATTCTTCACGTTGACAAAAACATCATCAGCATCATGCAGTGAAGCAGTAGATTATGTCAGAATGGTAAATGAAAGCCCACAACAGAAAGAGTTATAAAGGTGAATCAGTTCCCTTAGAGAAATGAGGAAGGGTGTGTTATATTTGGTAGGTATTCAGTTAAAACTTAATGCCCTGATCCTGCAAGTGATTTCTTTGGGTGTAACTTAGCTTGCAAGGAGTGTTGCTGATATTCAGGAATCACATTTGGAACAGATGTTATCTTTTGTAAGCCTGAGTCCTTAGACACGATGAAGAACACAAAGATTTGAGAACAAGGTGAGCACGTGGGACAGGACAAAGTGGTCACTGAGGGATTATAAGAATGACAGTGAAGCAGAGGTTCACAGGCCAGCAGGCTGTAATACAGAACTGGGCCAAATTAGAAAGCCATCTAGGACAGGCTGTCAGAAATCTGTGTGCACAGTGAACAGGCAATGAACAAGAAGGAAATTAGTTAGACTCCTGGAGACAGTGTAGAAGGTACTCTCTGGCAACATGAAGGTGCCTTTAGGCAAAACTAGAGAGATTGGTCCAACCCCAGCTGTGGTAGAAAAGAAAGGGAATGGTGAATTAGCATCAGGAGCCTACTTTTGGGGTATTGTGTCTTTATCTGCCACTGCAGCATCAGCTTTGTTGAAAAGGCACTATCTTAGTGACTTAAATGTAAACTGGATTTCTTTGTCCTCATTTCAAGCATCAGATCAAGTACAGATGAGTGGAAAGTGGGACTTCAGTAAAAATAACATTTGGGGTCAGAAGTGAAATTAGTTGGCATAACTGGATGTCAAGACATACTCAGAAAGGCCTGAGTTTGCCCTATGGTCATTATTTCTTTTAGGAAGATTGCTGAAAATACAAGACTGCTTTACCATGCTCCTACCCCATAAAGAATAGGAATATTGGTTCTTTCACATAAACGGATCACGTTCAGATGAAATCTACATGACTTTCTTCTGAGTGCAAGATTTGAAGAATGTCAGGTCAAACAAAAGAGGTGGAAAACAACATTTGAGCCACTGATTATTGTGGTAGGTGTGTATCGCAAAAGCTGTGTACACATGTACATACCTTGAGGACATAACCGAAGTTTCAGAAGTGGTTGGTCCCCTCCATTCAATTTGAAAATACAGTTTAAGAACTCATGACAAAGTAATGTCATAGTGTGTCAAGACAGAAGAGTCTTACAAGCCACAATGCTATTGTGCACATTACTTTTTACAGGAACAACAGGTCAACCTGAAATGACACAGATGGTAAGCACCATTTTTGGGGGATAATGCTGTTCTGAGACTGAGTTTGCTAACAATCAGTGATGTCTATGAATAATTCAGAATGCCGGAGTCTAGGCAAGTAAATTTTGCATTTGCTTCTATAAAGTGATGGCGTTTGCTGTAGCTTGTAAAAAATTCTACATGAGTTTAGGCCAGTATTTCCAGTGTTCTTTTGAACTGTCATACTAATTTATCTCAGGAATTAAGCACCTTCTTTACTTAAGTACTTTCTTCATCAACACCCACCATCCTCCTTGTTTGTTTTTCCTATGCTCCTCTAGTCATCATATGTTTTTTCCTGTGTTGCACTTCTTCTAGTCAAAGAGAAATGGGATCTCAGATTTTGAATGTGGTATTTTCTCATTGTAAAATTTTTACCACCACATGTTGATATAGCATCATCATTTTTAATCAAAACACTCCAAATATAAAGTGTACCTGTCTTAAAAAGAAGTTAGACAAACTCAAATGACTGCATATTGTATTAAACGAATGAACAAATAAAAGATTTCAAGGCATAGTTAAAAACTCCCTGTATTTCTAAGAGGCAAAATTATATGATTGTATGCATGATCATAATCTGCTTTTGCAGAAATAAGAACTTGTACTTTCTGTGTTGGTGAGAACAGCAAAGTCAGTGAAGGAGAGAGTAAGATGTATGATATTTTGCCTCTTTATTCCCTTGAGATTGCTTTCTACCTAAATAGGTAGGGTCAAATTTTTGACCTTTTTCATATATTATCAGACTGACTTACTTGTTCAATTCAGTGTCAAAGGCATTTGAAAACTATTAATTGTGCTGGTGGCCCATATTGAAATAGCTTAAAATTACCTTGTTTTAAAAGGTAGCTTACACTACCGAGTATTCTGAAGATTTTTAGTTAATCTTTTCCTTGAAGACTAATCAAAAACCCTATCCACAGACTTAAAACACATCTTCAAATTCTTCTGAGTGTGATCTGACTAAAGACCATAAATTTAGATTCCTGAACCTAGAGAGGGCCTGAAACAGCAGCTCTGATGCTTCCCAGTAATTACACAGGGATCTAGGTAGCCGCACTAAGCTCTAGGGAGAAGTTCTAAAAGCCAATGTATCTTCTTGCAAAATGGCATGGACTCCAACAAACTGCTGAACAAATAAAAATATTTCAATTGCTAAAAAAGAGTGTGATTCACACCAAAGTCTAATCTGCTGAGCACAGAGAACAAAATCTAGACATGCATCCGCCTTATCAGGTAGTAGATTTTGACATTTAATACAGGGTTTGCAAGAATTTTCAGTTTACTGGGACAGATGAATTTCCATGAACCTATTGTGTTACAAATGAATGATGGCACCTTGTTTTCCTAGTTCTTATGCCCATTAGGGAAATGTACAATTCATTCTAAAGATGTGCATGGATTGAGGTACTTGTGTTTGTGATCAGCTTTTACAAACAGGAAAGAAATGTCCACTTTATGTAAACAGCTTTCGAAGCAGAATGTATATTTAGTTTTCCCATTTCATTTTAGCCTTGTTGATTCACTCTTATTCCACAGTTTTACAGGTCCTGAGGAAAAGCTATACAGAAGACTTAATATTCAGCATGAAGGGCAAGGTACATATTTTTGAGCTGAAAAATAATAATTAATTTTAATAACTCTCTACATGCAGATAAGTAAGAGAAAAAAACATCTCTGATGTTAGTGGAAATATCACAAACAGCAATTTAAGGTATGTGTTCAATGGTTAAATTAACAAGAAAGCCATTCTGGCAAATTTCCAGTTTTCACAAATTAAAGATATTTTACTGATAAATCCTTTGTCTTTCAGCAATTCAGTGTATGCACTGTGTTTATATGTTCTGATAATAGTGTACAAAATTTATTTTTCTTTCCTTGTCCTTCAGCTAAACCTGGGCATGAGGTGAAATCCTGCGAAAAGAAAACAAAGGATGTATTTTTTGAAACCAAAAGAAATTCCTCACATATCACTTGGCCCTATGAGCAGAAGGTGTGAAGGAAGGGGCTGAAATGCTAGACACATCAAATACTTTAAAAGCCAGCACTGGAGTGTTTAAAAAATAGACTGTCAGCTGAAATGTTTCAATGTGTGTGAGAGAGAGAAGGAGAGGCTCAAAGGTGTTTAGAAGGGCCGCTGGTGAGGCTTGTACCAGGAGCAGTAATAGTGAGAAATTCATTGGTGCTGATGATGGGGAGGGCAGTATCAGAGATGACTGAGTCGCTGAAGGTGCTGGCACTGGAGCTGTAAATGGTGACACTTGTGGTTGTGGGAGGGGTGGAGGTGACAGCTTTGTTAGCAGCCTTGTGTCTGATGAAGAGGAGAATGTTTCAGAGTGCTCACTTCACCTTCATGTTAAAAATAGCACTCGATAAGCTATTTATGGGGATTTGGGGGATTCTAGTTCTCCTTTGCTATACGGGTGGCTGCTGACATCAGATTGGGCATTTCCGTTCCCTTCTGAACTGCAATATTGCAAAGCAAAGGGAATGAATTTCACTGGCACGATTTCACTGTGCAATTTCATTTGTGATGGAGCTTTGTCAGAAAGTTCCTTTCCCTTCCCTTCCCTTCCCTTCCCTTCCCTTCCCTTCCCTTCCCTTCCCT
>VWZF01005593.1:486034-525859 GCA_013396755.1 Sclerurus mexicanus
CCTTCCCTTCCTTCTACATCAAATCAAGTGAAAAAAAGATCTGGTTTCTAGAGTTTGGGGGTTTGTGGATATTTTTGTGTTGTTGGGGTCTTTCATAATCACCTTCATCATCACCATTGTTATTATTAGCAAATATTATAGTGTATTAATAAACATATAAACTTGACAGAAACTTTACTGTGGTGACACCGTTTTGTTTCAGTTTATGAAACATTGCAATTCACTTCAGATCTTTTGCTCAAATTTTCTGCTGCTGTAATTGCAGTGGATGTTGAGAAATATTTTGTTTAGTCACTAATAGGTTTCTTTTTTCTCTATATCACACAATTTCTTTAAAAAATGAGACCAAGTGCTATGTCTTTAGGACGTTTTCCAGAACATTTTAGAAGCTAAATTCCGGAGTTGCTGCTTTAGGGATAAATATTGGTAATGTATTTGAAACAGCGTCAAATTAGAATACCATTCCATTTGTTAACAAATATGGTTTAACTGTGCACTTTTTGTATAGTTTTAAATGTGTTTTTGAAAAAACAACCAAAGCAAAACTAGGCAGCAAATCTCTAAATGTTTTTTATGTGGGCTTTTCTAATATTGTTGCCTTTCCTTATGTAAATAAATAAGTGAAAGGTACTAATATGCTGTGCATTTTAAAACACAGATGTGAGGACTTCCCCCAGTAATTTTTTTTCCATACTGCTTCTAAATTTTGCTAGCAGTGCTCCAATATATACAAGTGTGACACCAGAGTTTTTAGAGCTGCAGTGAATGGCACCATTTCAGAGGCTTGTTGGCAAATACAAGTCTGAAGATATTTATGGTTAGTAGCATTTCAGCCTCTGAATAAATAGTTGACTAGTCTTTTCAACTCCTGGCTAAATAGGAAATGTTACGATTGTTTCCAGTGGGGCACAGGTGTTCATAGCAGGCACATCTTTATCTTGTTTCAATTCTCTGCAGAGTCCAAAGAGCAGTTTTTAATTGTTATATGAATTTATAGCCTTTCAGCTTAGACCTTGGATTGGCTCAGGACTCAATGCCAACTGAACATGGAATCAGCAAGTCACCTTATTTTCAACAATTTTGTTGTTTGTTTGTTTTTTCTTTTAAATTTACTAACACAGCTCTTTTTAACAGTGTTTCTCTAGGCTGCTCCCCAGAAGTATATGGACACACAATATATTTAGACTGTTCATGGTTTTTATCCTACTGCTCTTCTTTTTTCTCTCTCTTTTTTCTTCTCTTTGATCAATGTTGTCTTATGCAGGTTGCAAATGCTTTCTTTTTTTGAGCCAAAATGGAGGATGATGTTAGAGAACATTGTGTTCACTGATATGTGTCCAAGTATGTGTTTCAAAGATTTACAAAACTACCAAGATTTCCAGTGCGTAGCAGTTTTCTAAGCTGCCATTACTGAAAGGTTGGCCAAGTTTGTCTAAAGTGAGTTCTTTTTCCTTTACACCAATGGTTTAGCTATCTCATTGCAAATCACTAAACCATGTAGGCTGAAATGTTATCAGGCACTCTAAATTGTGCCTACCTGGCAGCAGCAAGAGTTGCAACTTGAGCAGTGCTGGTTTATGACTCCTTTCCCTGGCTGACTAAAAAAACCCACAAAACCAAACCAGAGCAACAGGAAGAGAGGGGATTTTTCTCATTATGGTTACTTTTGGGAGGAGTGATTTATGGGGAAGATTTATTTATGTCCATTTCATGATGCCACAGGGTAGGTGCCTAAAAGAAGACAAGAAAATGAAAGGTTGAAGAAAGGTAAGAAAATAAGAAAAGGTAAGAAAAAATGATGTGGACACCATCAAGGTACCAGAAAGTTCACTGACAAAAAGAAAAGATGTTGTTCAACCATGTGTGGTTAATTATGTTTCCTACTTTATTATTTTTGTAGTGTTTTGGTTTGGATTTTTTTTCTGTCTTTGCTGATTGACTTTTTAATCACCTCATGATGAATTTAGAGAAAATAACCAGCAATACACAAAGCATTTGGACAATTAACAGTGAATAACAGTATATCCCATTTTGTCCCTGCTTCCTATACTGCTTCAAATTCTTCCTAACTGCCTGCCTACTGGTACCCCCAGCTTAATTGTTGCTTCTCAGCTGTCCTTCAGACCACAGACCACAACATGTTGCAGTGTCCTGTTTTGCTCAGAAAAGCTCATTACGATGAATACAAATTTCATTTAGTCAGTTCAAAACATTTCTGAGCAAACTACCTTAAAATCCTCATGCAAACATTGTATAATAGATCTCTAAGGTCCTTATCTTCCCACTGCATGTAAAAAAAATTGTGCAGTGTGTCTGGAAGTTGGGGAGAGCACAGACAAGGAGGTTCATCTCAGAGGATCTGCAGCTTTTAAGCTCTTTCCAAGTTGTCACGTGGGCCCTTTGTCAGAAAGGTCGGCATCATACTGGGCTGGCTGGGGGTGTTGCCAAGAGCCCTCACGGAAGAAGTCTTAGAAACAACAGGGCTCCTGTCTGCAGATCTTTGCCCATATATGTCTGAAGTATCAACTAAGCAAAGTTTATCACAGCTGCTTTACAGAGTGTTTTCAGATTTTATTCACTGTCATAGAGTTTCTGATAGATTTCAAAAAGTGCAACTCCTTGCAAGAAGTATAATACTCTGCACCGGGTCTCTCAGCAGCTTCTGAGAATGTATTTTTTGACCTACTTGTATTCAGAAACGCAAGTTCCTACCTATCCTCTGCACAGACCTCAGGTCTGCCTTTATCCACTCTTTCTTTAGCGTCAATTCAGTTGTGAACAGGCCTGCAGAAAACTGGAAAGTTACCGAACACAAAGGAAAAGAGGCCAATTACAAGTGACCTGGGGGAAGTAAAGTACATGTACATGTGAGGGGTTATGATGGAATGGCTGGTGTGAGTCAAAGGTAATTTTGTACTAAAACTCTAAAAGCTTCTATCAAAGGGAAAAAATTATACGTAGTGGATTTTAACCAAACAGACACACCTAATTCATTAGTGTGTGCACATATTTATTTTTATCTTATTCAATTGCAGGAGAGAGGAAGCTGAGATTGGAAGGCTTGCTGGGTGTAGATCCGGTTCAGAAGTATTTCAGATAGGACCTACAACTTAAAATGTACATTTGAAAGAAAGCCTTCAAGTTTTATATCGTTATATGCAGTTGTTACACTAAAAGTTGGAAGGAAAAATGCAATAAAAGAAGAAATGGTATCTCTAAGAAAAAAACTTAAAATACATTGTGCCATCTACCAAGGCACATTTCAAAGTATTATTAGTGAAAATCAAAACATATATAAGACAAATCTGGTCAGCCAGTGATTACTGATTTTTTGGTCTCAGAATATAAAACTTCAAATATTTTCAGAAATTCATATATATGTATGTTCATAGTTCTATTCCAAAACATATATTGTATATTATTGTCACATAATTTTGTAGTTCTTTCTGGTGTGAAAAAGAATCAAAATATTATTCAGCCTTTGAAAGCCAGCAGACTATTGGATCAGTAACAATATTACAGTGAGCCTATCATAATTGTGACAGGACTTCCTCACATGATTTTCCTACATCTGCAAAGCAATCTCAGGGGGCCAGGCCACCTTGGCATTTGATGCCAGGTTTCCCAACCATCTGCTTTCCTACTGCCACAGAGAGGGAGGTATTTTGTAAGCTTTAGTCCCTTTGCTCAACACTTTCTGCTTCATGTCAGGTATCTCAAAGAGTGGGCTCTACACTCGTAACTCCAAGGGAGCCATGATAACTTTGAAGATCTCAGTGAATGTGTGTTAATATTATAAAAGGTAGTTTTTCTTCTTTCCTGAGGGCCCTATTGGTTCTGCTATATTCCACTTTGCAGTTGGGAAGATACTACTGGGATTCCTTACCCCCTGGCATGACTGTATGGATAAATGAATAAAACTGGGTTCAAGATCAAAGTCTGATTCAGAAGTGTCTCTGCTTTCATGTTGGATGGCAGGCAGTCAAAATGAGCTAGCATAAAACTGGCTCTGGATATTGCTGTGGGTTTAGCCAGACCTCAGTCTGGCCTCTGCAACATCTACTCCCACTGCAGTATTCCCTACACAGCTCAAGCAACACTTCGTCCTTCCATGAATTGTGCTTTGCTGGCAACCAGTCATCACTGAATAAAGCATAAGATAACTGCACATCCAGTTCTCTGGAACCAGCAGGGAAATAAAAAAAGGAAATTTCATGCAGATCCATACCCAAGCTGGGAGGGACCTGAAAAATTCTTGCTGGAGGAAATGGGGAAGTGGTCAGAAATACTTCCTAACTTCCTGGACAAACACCTTAGGTAGCTGTGGATCTGTTTTCTCACAGTTACTGCCAGTTCCATGCAGGCAACTTCACAGGTTGTTCTTAGTATTACAAAAAGTCCATCTTGGTCTGGAGTCATGGTACAATCTCCAAAGCAGCTTACTAGTCTTGTTAGTCTGGACTTCTAGCATCCATATGAATGCAAGATCAAACTGTTTGCAAGGCTTTTGAGCTTCCCCTACAAAATCCAGCTACAATGAACACTCTCAGCATTCACTAAGCCACCCCTTTGGAGAAAAACTGCTAAGGAGAACAGCTGTTCTCAGGCAAAGTAAAATGACCAGTGGCTATAGCCAGGACAGCTAGTTTTGTGGAAACAACGATACAGCCTGTGGCACCTTAGAAAACTTACAAATCACACAGTCATGAGGTCGCAGACAAATCTGGGGCATTCTGAGGTTAAGCCATCTTTTCATACTGTACAGAGCTATGGTTTCTGACTGCATGGGTATTTTGTTTGTTCATTCCCTTTCATTGAATAGTAACATGATATATAGCAGTATCATGATACTTGTTTTCATCTCAAGACATTGAAAAATACAAATTATATTGGCCATCACTACCCACTGAGTGGCCAGATAATCAGTGGAGGCAGAGTAGATTCTCCTCAGAGTGATTTAGAGTGGGAAACTACTTCTGAGTGCTGTGACTCCTTCTCAGTGGAGCTTATCTACCAAAACTGAGTATGGAGGAATTTATGAAAATTAGTCCTTGTAAAACAAACTCAGCTTTTGTGCATTCTCATGCTTCCAGGTAGTTATTTTGTAATAATGATGTTCAGAGGTAAGAAAGGGTACTCAGTGAAGAACTTTTGCAAAAGTGCAAACTGGAGATATACCATGAAGTTCCACATTTTCAGCACACTTTCACTGATAGATAAACACTGTAAATACCTGTTCTTCCCCCTTGAGCATACAGGTTTGTAACAGATGAAAAAGAACAGATTCCATTTTGAAGTCAATTTGTATATGTACGAAGTATTCCTTCCACAAGGTACAAGGCAGATGAAGATGCTCAGAATTTAATATTTTAATAATAGATATGAGATTATTTTATTACATCTCTTTCTATCTCTCTTCTACTATCCTACTCAGAATTCATGATGAGTCACTGAAAACTTATTTCAAGGACTGACAAACAACTGCTTATCTCTGGGTGTTTAATATTACTTGGTTTTGTGTTGTTTTTTTATTTTTATTTTTCTTCAGCAGAAAGACAATTGTCTTCTCCTTTGGAAAAATGTGATAGTCATCCCTTGATTGGTAGGAAGAGGAGATATTCAGTGAACTATTCTTTCACAGTATGACAGTGTGGTATTATTTTCTTATGCTGGCCAGACAGAGTGATTTTCATATGGACAGGGCACCTTTTAGACTGACCCATCATGCATATAGGCAGGACTTTTATAGCTGCATTAAGCAAACCTACATTTAAATGCACAGTCTTCAGTGTGAAATTAATTTTTTTTCTGTAGTGTCTATTCACACAAACCTTTCGTGTAATTTGATATAATTTGAAGGGACTAAAAACAACTGATAATTGTAGGGGTAAAATTTACCCCTAAAGAAAAGAACTTTAATAGGTGAAGGTTAGGATCCTACATCCAGCTGTGTTGTCCAAAGTGATATTAGTTTAATAACGTGTAAACTGTGCTAGAAAAATGTAATTGTCCTGCATTACAAGGGTACTCCTTTAACTGCACAGTTTATTCAAATGTATAATCTAAATAATTGAGTACCTATGCATACAATAGAACATTGCTTCATATGCAAACACTATTAAATAGACAGTTATATCCAAACAGATGGATAAAAAAAAAGATGCCTGAATATAATTGGTTTGCTTTTGATTATTCCACAGATACAAATTTACTTAAACAATAAGTCTAGACACGGTAGGGTTTATTGTCAGACAAAATTCAGTTTGGTAGAGTGAAGCTGAGGGATTTATGAGGCACTTAAGGGGACTGTTTTTTAATCTACTTCTCACCTTGCTGTTTAATAAGGGTAATATGAGAAAGGAAGCAGACTTGTGTCTTCTGACCCTCAATTTATTTATTGCTTTGAAGGGGATACAAAAAATGTTATCAGTTGTATCATAAAGTTATGCTAAATAAGTGTGCACATGGATACAAATATCTATATGACTGAATTATAAAAATATAACAAGAGAGTTTGAATCAGAAAATAGTAATAGGGCAACCATATAAGACAGCTGAGTTTCAAAAGCTCTGGGTACTCTGAAAGGTACTCAAAAATCAGACTCTGCAATTGGTATTAGGTGCAATTTTGGAATTTCTCTAGGAACTTCAGACTTGCAGAAAAGTCCTATTGAAAGCAGTACTCTGAGTATAGGAGAAAGTCTGTGCCATAAGTAGCATTCAAATAGTTATCAGAATCTGCAGTTACAAATGAACCTCTTGACGTCCATCTCTGAAGACTATGACTGTGTAAGTTCATGGGCCATACTAAATTCTAGCCAAGTCTACTTTACTGTTTCTTAAGCAAAGCCTTAGGAGAAGCCTTAGACCAGGCAAATAAGGAGCACTACATAAAGAGACTGCAGTGAAATTTCTGCTCTACAATATTTTGCTGTTTGGGATTTATGCTGTGTATAAACATACCTGTGGAATTACATACATAGGTATATGTACAGATACGTATAATATACATATGTGTGTCTATGATGATGGATATCATACATGCACTCAACACACATCTAAGAGACAATGAAAAATAAAGAGCTTTTGCTTAAATCTAATCTTCTGAGACACTGAACTTTACTAGTGTCAGAAAAGATTGACTAATAATCCCCAAATGATTGGCCACTGTAATATCTAGAAGTCGTCTTGAGACAGAATTTAGACTGCCTTCACTGGTGCCTAATTTACCCATTACTAATGTAATGTTTTAGTTCAAGTGAGAATGAGCAATTCAGACTACCTCGCATGTAGGGCTATTATATTATTGTTCCCTAAACTGAAAGAAAGGAAGTAATGCCAGTGCCTAATTTAGGCACCTGTGCTATGTGATTTGAACACAGCCTTTAATCACTTACAAATAATTTACATTTATTGCCACTGTAGTCAAATGTCCAGATGATGTTCTGTTAATAACTCCTTTCGTATCTTCTATTGCTTATAATAAAATTAAGTCAACAATAGCCTGTCTCAGTAAATATATTTTTGACAGTTTGTCTTTCCTTTTTTTCCAATATTATCTCCTTTCTTTTTAATTCAGAAAAGCTCTAGGTGTGTAGGGTTTTTTTTAAAAAATCACTCTTTCACCAAATTGAAATAAGGCATTTCCACAGAATGCTGCCAACTTTGTAATAAGATTTAGTAGCTTTCCAGAGAGTTACTTGTGGTTCTAATAATAATTTTCTTAACGTGTTCTGCTTTAGAAAATGTATTCTTTGTTACTGAAGTTGCCATATGTACTTATGGACTTTTTTTTTTTCCCTGAAAATATTCCTGGGATTTTATTACCATTAATCATTTCTGAGGGTGTATATAATTTATCTCACCAGCCATCAGAATTCCCAGAGGGTAAATTACTCTAGAGGTCTCTGTGCCCTCATACTGTATCAAATTGACCTGCTTCTTGTTTGCCATTTTTGTGTACTACATTGCTTATTTAACAAGAAACAGAATGATTGTGATTCTGAGAAGGTCCTTTGATAGTAGTTTTGACACTCTGCCTGAATAATGACCCTCATTATGGAACCCATGACAGGCTCTGAAAGTACTGATTTATGAATACATCACAGGTTCAGCATTAGAGCTCCCCCTACTCACTCCTGATATAGGACTAGATATAGATACGGCCTCTTGAAATACAGTGAAGATGAGATAATTGCATGATTATGACCATTCAAATAATCTCTTTTTCTGATTTAACAGAGCACTGTCAGTTAATTTTGATTGTTCTACCAAGTTTTTAAAAGACTTTGACAAAATGTTTGTTAGAAAAATATTTCATGTAGTGTTGCCAGCCATGTCTTAAAGAACAGTAAGGCAGAAGTTAGACATCGTCCTTTTTTTTTTGCTAGAAATGCTTTTCTATAGCAAACATTCATTACCAGTTGATATGATAATAGACTGTTAGCAGCAAACTTAGCTAAGAGCTAGAAGTCTGTGTCCTTGCTAAAACAAATTATAAGATACTTTGTAAACACATTTTTGTGAGGATTCTTGTTGATTTATTGTTTCCTCCATAGCAGTTATTTAAATAAATGTAGCTAATTTAGTTCATATGCTGCACTGTATAATTTTGTTCTTTGTGTGATGGGGTTATATGTAAAAGCCTGAAGGAATCACATCCCCATTAATCTCTTTACAAGTGCAATAAATAAATAAAGAGACATGGTTTCATTTTGCTAGTTAGGAGATTTTAAAAGGCAGTGCTAACAAACTGATTTCTTCCTGTTCTCGTTGCTCTCCACATCCTTGTCTTGAAGACATAGTACATATTCTTACTTAATGGAGTAATAGTTCTTGGTAGGAAAGTATGCACATGGATTACTAAATCTATCCTTGAAGATGAGTATTTGAATGCACACCTAGAAATGTTTTTTCTCTCCAGTGTTCATTCTGGAATGTGTTTGTTCCCACCTACCCTGGAACATGGTGGAGTTACCTTCTCAGACATGAAGGCTGGTGTGGTGCAGAAGGTTCCCAGGCTTGCACAGGACATCAGTGTGCCAGAGGAAAGAGCTTCCACAAGGCTGAGTGAGTCTTTGCCACCTCAGGTGTAGAGTTAGGTATCAGCAATTGAAGTGGAATCAGAGAGAGGTACACTCAAGCATATATCTGAGAAGAAGGGGTAGAAGCAGTGCAGCATGGGTGTGCAGTGTGCCATGTGGCAGATTGGTTGACAAAGGGAGGTGACCTCTGTAGTCTCAAACCCTGCCTAAGGGAGCACCTGTTCATCTGCATATACGGATGCTAATCCAGAGCTTGAGGGGAGAAAGTGACTAATCTGAGTGTGCTGAATTAAAAATGCAAGCCAGAGTAAGACAGCTGCACTGGCATTCTGAATTAACACTAAAAATGCAGAGATTCAGTGGTGGTTAATGCTGTTTGGATGAGTGCAAACACATATGCAGGTGCAGGGGCTGACAGGCTTCTGTGCTTGAACTGAAATGAATGAGGCTACCTGAACCTGAGCTGCCTTCAGATTTGTATTTTCTAAAAGAGGAAGAAATTGGTTGGATCTGACAATTAGTCCATTGGAACAAACAACAATGTAGGAGCAGCACATTATGTCATGAAACTGAGTCATCCATGTTAACAGCGTTGTTGTCACCATCTATATGTAGAGTACCTTATAACTCCGCAGCAATCTCCTACCCTGTTTTATTCTCTGTTCACTATGTAATTTCTATTCATAAGAAATCCTGAGAAGGGACATTTGCTTGGAAGCTGCTTTTATAGTTAATTGTTAATTAGATAAAATTCAATTTTGATAATCATCTGTGTCATTTATGAAGTTTCATCATGAAAAACTGTAATCAAGAAGAGCTAGGAGTTTTTGGTGACTGCCCATTTCAAGGCCTCAAATTCACAATTATTTTTTGTAAATTTGGTCTGTTTTAAGGCAGTGGCTTGATGTCTTGTTACCTGGTTGGCCTGGTTCAGAAAGTCTGGTGATTAAATTTATTAAAATGTGTTGCTTCATAAAGTCTGGAAAAATATTTTTTTGAAAACTTTGAATATCTCTTTCAAGGACGGCAAAGTTAGTTGTTGACTTTATTGCTTCCCTGATTCGTAAAGCTTATACCAGACTATTGTAGTTCTATAAAAGTATTTCAGAGCATAACAAAACCTTCTAGACTTTAATAACTATACATGACTGATCTGTCCTCTCTGGCAAGGTTAACTGTTTCTCCCAAGGAGTTAAGTGGCATATAAACTATTGTTCACACCATTTGTGCTAACAGCCTAGCATGACCTCAAATACTGTAGTGGTCATACAAGGTATCCTGTACAACACATTTATCAACAAAGGTAAAAGGACCACAGGGGCAGTGCTGACTTTAAGTGTATTAGGGATCTATAAGGATAAATGCCTAACCTCACTCCACAGCAAAAAGTAATTACTGAACCATTGTTTCTATAGTGTTAGAATTTTTTCATGGTTCTTTAGAAATATAAGCTATTTAGTTCTTAGGTTGACATCTGTACTGCATTATATTTTACACAATGCATCTAGACTAAAGGGTAGAGCAATCATATAACTGAGATCATTGTATTTTTACAAGAAATCATCAACAGAAATAAAGCAGAGAAAGTGAACAGATTGAATTCAGTAGTTAATTTTTAAATAGAATTAAATAATCTAATTAACAATAGCCTGAGCAGCAGAATTTTAGGGTTTCTATTTTAAAATCACATGCCCCATTTACCATGTGTATAATCTTGCATATTTATTCACACTTAATTTTTTTCCCATCCATTTGCTCTTGGATGCAACTGACTCTCAGTCCTTGGACTCCTACCCAGTTGGTGAGTGCCATATCAGAAAAGAAAGCAAAATCTACTCAAGTAAAGAATCACCACCCTTGTACTTTTTAAGAGAATTGAAGGACAGAAGGAAACAAATTTATCAAAATTCTCCATTTTTAAATAGCATTCTGGAAGCCTGCCTAAGGAAAGCCCTAACATAGGCATTTATGATTTGTAAGGTATTTGAAAGCAGCAATTATTCTTATAGTCTTGAATAATGAATAATTATCAGAACAATCACTGTCACATGGCAGAGATGTTTACAAAGGTCATGTTCCCATGGGACATGGGAACCCATGTAAAGGAGACCATGTTCACATGGGACCTTTACAAAGGTCCCATGTTCCTTACTTCAGATAAAAGCATTATAATAAAAATTTTTAAAAAAAGGAAGCTGGCTGGTAGGAGCCGGCATCAAATTACTCTGTTTGCTTTTAAGTTTGTGGGAAATCAAAGCAACTATTAATACAAGAACCTGTTGGAGCAAGTCCAGAGGAAGGCCACAAAGATGCTCAGAGAGCTGGAACACCTCTCCCATGAAGACAGGCTGAGAGAATTGGGGTTGTTAAGCCTGAAGAAGAGAATGCTCCAGGAAGATCTTAGATCACCTTCCAGTACCTAAAGGGTCCTCCAAGAGAACTGTAGAGGGACTTTTTACAAGGACATATAGTACCAGGACAAGGGGTCATGCTTTAAGGGGTAAGACTTTATGAGAGTAAGTTTAGATTAGATATTGGGAAGAAGTTCTTTACTGCAAGGGTGGTAAAGCGCTGGAACAGGTTGCCCAGAGAAGTCATAGATGCCCCATCCCTGGCAGGTAGTGATGCCTAAAATAGGTCTCTAGGCAACCTGGTCTAGTGGAAGGTGTCCCTGCCTTTGGCAGGGAAGTTAGAACTAGATGATCTTTAAGATTCCTTCCAACCCAAACCATTCTATGAGTGTTGATTAATTCTATTATTAATGGCTAACTGAAATAGTCAAGGTGTTTTGCTATCCAGTTTCCAGGAGGTGCTAATACCATATGTTTCAGAGGGATGGTCATGAAGTTCCTAACAGACAATTACAACATGAGTCCTCCGAGGGATGCTTCTGTCTCAACAGCAGTTGGGTTTTGCTCTGAAAGTCATACATGGAGTTTTCTACTCCTTGCAATGTTTTATCCATCACAATGCTACTGTGGAATATTTTGTAATTCATCTAAATGATCTGATCCTGTACATCTCTAAAAACACCTCAGGAGTCCTATGGATCCTTTTTTGAAAACTGACGTTTTATTTATTGGTTTTAAATATATGGCTTGTTCATTTCTCAGAGTTCCCCTCTTACTACTATTATATCACAGCTAAAAAGATTTGCTGATGTTTTCTTGCTTAGATACATATATATATATATGCACAACATTTATCTCCTGTACCCATTTCCCTTCTTAACTGTGTAAAACAGATCTTTCCTCTGTCTCTGCACACAGAACCTTCTCTGTCTGCTCTCACGATGCTGCATCATGTGTCAGCTGTCCCCTCCTGGGAATGGGTATGGTGGGAAGTATCAACTCCCCTCAAAAAAAAGAAAAAAAACTACTGCTACATATTTCTGGTTATTTTGTCATGCCAATAAAAACATTTTGCTTTTTACCAAGTGTCTCATAGCATTGACATCTGCCCTCAAGGTGAGGCGTCCTTTTGCTGCACTTCTGAGTATATCAAACATTTCAAATTATTGGCAGTTTCTCTTACTTAAGGAACCTACCTTTATATGTTTCCTATCTAACTGACATAATGACAGTATGAGGGCCAGAATTTTAGTCAGGTCTCTCATTTTTGAGTCCACCACCTTGGAGGCATAACATAACTAATCTGGACATTGAACATCTGGAGTGCAACAGTTATTATTTGCTCTGTTCTTTATGCCAGTATGGCCATGTGCCATTACGAGAAGGACACGAATTTAAACTGTCAGAAGGAGAGGGACCCATGCTGGGTTTTTTACTATTTTCCCATAGTGAACTTGGCATTTATTTCTTTTTTCTTTTCCTCAGTTGCTACTTCCCTTCCAAGAGCTCATGAGAAGTGTTTGCGAAATCAGAAGTATATTCTGCTTTACACAGTGAAAACAGCCTTTTTCAGTATTACAATATATTTAGTTCCAGGCAAATGGTGATTTTGCTTACATGAGAAGAACTTTCTTAAAAAATGTATTTACTCACCTATATGAAGGGTGTTGTTAACCAGTGGCCTACAAAACTCCATTAGACAGCAACATGCAAGGCAAAAGTAAAATCACAGTGTACAATGAAGGTTAATATTATCCAATATCCTTCTTATTTTGAAAGCAATACAGACTATAAAAATACTTATATGTGGTGATCAAAGTCCATCTACATTAGTAATTATCAAAAGACTGCCACAATGATGAATATATTAAAAGACTAAAGAGAAAATCTTTATGAATTAAAATCTAGTTTTTCTCTCTGGTCTACATTATTGGGCTTTTTTAAGGCATATCACAAGCTATGCCTTTTTCTTCTGTGAATTCAAAAGTGGTTGAATTTGGACCTTACATTATGTGGCATTATATGATCATCACTTCAATTGCTCACATAAAGTCCTGCCTTTCTTTTACCTTTCTTTCTGTTGTAACATTTGAGCTTGCTGCTGTGCAAAAGGTTTGTTTGGTACGTGTGCTTAATTATAGGATATATTTGCTCAGCATCACAGTTAATTCCTTAGAATTTCTCCTGTTCAGCCTCTACCTTGGCCTTTTGATTGCCTTTGGTGCTAATTTTTCTGTTGGCTGTGAAACTGCCTCTAGGGCTGCCATAGAGTCAGTTTATGGCCTATTTTTTCTTCATAGATGCCTTTGATGGAGAGTTGCTCCTACTTTAGAGAGAGGTGTGATTAGAAATCCAGGTACTGAACTTTCGAAATTTTCCCAATATGCCTCTGGAACTCCCATAAACATCTGTTGAAGAAACCCCACAGCATTCATTAAATAGATGGGGAAATTCTTTTAAGAATTTTCTTTTCCAGTACCAAACAACATAAATATCTCCAAAATATTATTTAGAAACAGACTACACAATACTGTTTTTGTCATTTATTCTCTCCATAACTTTTCCCCATGTACACATTATTGTTATTGACAGCAATTCTAAAGCCCTTTAAAAAAAGAAATTAAATAGTGAATCAATAAAGATTAGCTATTTACTGTAGATTATTACTTTATCATTCCCATAATTGCAATAATGGTTGCTGATGGAAATTCTATTTATGTGAATCATTTTATACTTGTTATTTATTATTATTAATGTTACCATTATTATCTTCTTACCCTTCAGTTCACAAGATGTATCTTCTCAGTGAATTTTAATTTCAATATCTTGCTATTATACTGTACATAATCCTATCAAAGGCTGTCCTTCATGCAACATTTTCAGTGATATATTATCACAGAGACCATTAATGAATGAGCTTCATATCTTACTAATACTGTTTTAGATACTATTTTTATTAATTTTCTAAGCTGCAATTCTTCATACAGTACCTGTGTCTGTCTTCTATTAAAGTTGTGGTTTTGATTTTAACATGATGATTTCAAAGGGAGGCATTAAATTTGTCTTTAAAAATACATTTAATTTCATACATTCTACATAATGGTATTATAAAGTCTCTGCTTTTTTTCTATCAGACTTTTTTATTAAATTATTTACATATTTTTCCCTAGGTTTTTTTTCAAGCAGATTCCTGTTAATAAATAAAATGTTTATTTTTTTTTTACAAATGTTGTTTCTTATAGCATGCCATAGGGATGAAAAAAATATAACTAAAGAAATTTTAGTTTTTTTGTGAATTATTGTAATGAAAGAAAGATAAATATTTATCATTTTTGAGTATGTACTACAAGTGATAAAAACATCTTAAAACTATATACTGTCATTTTCTATTAACTAATTTCTCAGGTAAATGACAAATTTATTTATAAGGAAGTGCTATGATGACCATTTTGTGCATTTTACTGTTTCTTTTCTTTATTCTTATGGTTTGCTGTTCACATTACTGGACGAAATGTCATTACACACGCTGTGTATGATATTCAGCTCTTCAAATATTTCAAATAGGATGTCTTCAGTGCACTGCTTTCTTAAAGTTGAAAAATAGCATTGATTTAGAATCTCAATTTAAGGGGAAAACATCCTTATTGGCATTTTGAGACTTGATTTGTCTCATCTCATACTGTTGTTTACTCTTTTTTACATATATTAAAGCATTGTGAAGTTATAGGATCAATGGCCAATATTAGAAGCTCTTTAAAGCTGCAGTATGGATTGGAAGTGTAAATAAGTCTTACAGACTTTCTGAAGAATATTAAATATACATGTACTCTGCAGTTTAGATTAATAGCTGAAGAATGATGCATAGTTACAGTAACATAAACCTATGATATATTTAGCATACAGAGTGCCATCCTTCCTAAACAAAACATAGCCTTGTGACTGCTTTGTAAATATATACATCATTAATCTTTGTGCTGGACGTATTTTATTTGACTAATTTTTAAGTGAAACACTTTGTTTCCAGAAAAATCTAAATCTGTGACCAAATAGTAACTTGTTTTTGTGGCATACTGCAAACAGTGGTATAAAACTTCATTTGCATAGCAATGTGTAAATGTGAAAAATCTTCATTTGATTTTCATTTAAAAATGCAACTTCATTAAAAACAGCAACTTATTTTAGCAAAGCTTTTTCTCTGAACAATTCTTTGCCCATTATAGCAATCTCATAGCTATGTGAGATTCTTTTTTTTTTAACATTTGACTTTTTCAGGGGGCACTTCTACAACCTTGCAGGTTTAAATGTTTGTATTGATTTTTATGTCTGGATTTACTGTGCACATATAAGCATCAGAGTAGAGCAGTTTGTCTGATATCTTAGGCAAAGCAGTGTGATTTACGAAAGCCAAAGGTTTGTACTTTATCTCACATATAAAGGGGAAGGCGTGCACTGAGGTACCAGTTCACCATGGTGTGTAAGCATGCGCCGAAATGTAAGCATAAACAGCAACGTGCTTGGAGCACATAAAGTCCTTGAGTACTGGATGAACCAAGGCTTTGATTTGATTTGTATTATTTTGGAATCCATTTTTTTAAGTACTTGGTTTTCAATATTTACTATTTTGTTAGGCATTTCTAATGGATTTTTTTTCTCCTCACAGCATACATAGCTCCACTCTTTGTGCCTCTAGTATAACTAATTTAGCTGAGACTTGTAATGCTGATAAGATAGAGGCATTGCATCTTCATTAAGATAGGGACTTGGCAAAGCATTGAAATCCATGTTTTACTTCAGGAAACTGTAGAAAATCAACTCTATAGAAGTTAATAGGGTTAAACATTCTTAAAGTTGGGCATACACTTACATGTTTTGCTGGAGTGGGGCCAAGGGTACCAGTTCAGCAAAACATTTGAGTGCATGCTTACATCCCTTTGATGTTAATGGGATTTAAGCTTGAAGATTTACATATATGCTACAGTGATTCACTGAACAGAGATACAGTGATGATTTGAGGTCTCAGACTGAAACATTCAACACAGACCTATCTCATAGTGATTTCCAGCAGATTTGGGAGAAGTCCCTAGACATGTTTGGAAATTTAACATTTTATTTATCTGTTTTCATGTGCAAACAGACCATGTAAGTCCAGATCCAATATATTTTCCCTGTCTTTCCTGTCTCAAATTTAGGTTGCTAATCTTATTATCTGGTTTTCTTCTCTAGTTGTTGGGGTTTCATCCTGTCGTAAAACAGTTTTCAGAGTGAGTTGAATTGATCTCCATTCAGAGGTACCTTCTTCCCTTGATGGACTGCAAAGAGAGCCTGAATTAGCTACATGTATGTTAGACAGCTAAATTCAGTTGATGTAAATTGTACCCTCAGTAACCAACCTTATCTCTGGAATCCAATTTTAGTGCTGTACCTTTTTTTTTTTTTTTTTCCTTCAGGATACCATTTAAAATTACCTTTAAGTGTCCACAAGGAGCTTCCTAACTAACATTAAAGAGATCATCATCTATGCTGAATATACAGTAGTTACAGTATCTGAAACATGTTTCTGTTGGGATCCCACAGGAACAATATTTACTAAATATGTCATTTTTCAGCAAAAGACGTTTCTTTTTTTTTTAATCTAGGAGTGTTGGTCTGAGAAAAACAGCAGCTTTCTTTTCTGTGCTTATGGAGTAAAATTATATCTGTCAGAGATGAAAATACCATAATTATGTCTTCTTATAATTTATTCATTGCTTTATGGATCTAAAGCCTTCCAAGGAATGTCATGAATCCGCAGAAATTTCTTGAACACAGCATTTAGCAATTTGATTTCTGATCTATTTGACAGATTCAGATAAACACTTCCAGTAAGCGTATATATAGCTGGTATTTGTTCCCCTTTCCACAGGTGTTGGTGGGCTTTTCTGAGAGTGAGAAACAGATTTAAATTGCAACAGCAGCTGCACAATCACTATAAACTAGGTGAAGTTTTGTCACTTCAACAGTGGACCCTACAGTATTCTGCAATGTGAATATTCAAAATGGCAGTGTATTTAGGACTTGAACTTGACAATCCTTACAGGTCCCTTACAAACTGAGATGTTCTATGGTTAGTATTAATTTTAGTACTCCCTTTGGCATAACTTCATTGTACCTGACCTCAAGGTACTCCCAAGATACTCCTAAACTTTCATATCTCCCTTAATATGCATTAGTTTTCCTTTTCCTGCCCCTCTTTCAACCATTATTTCTTGCACAAATATTGTTTGTCGGGGGGAATTAGTGAAGGCTGATGTTTGAGATTCTTCTTGTCATCTCTTTATTTCGTAGTGTGGAAGGTTTTTTTGTTCTGATTGTATATGCTTTGCAATATTCATAATAGACTTTCTTTACTGCTAAACTTTCTTGAGGAAAACAGAGGAAGTAGCAAATTCCTTCCCACTATACCAAGCCAAAAAAGAAGACTGGTGTTTCATAGGTATGTTAGACAATAGTAAAAATTATTTTAGGATATAGTCTGCTTTCAGTATAATTTACAATCTAAAAGTATAACTTGCTGCAGCTGAGCACTTAACTGAAAAAATTGCATCCCTTATGAAAGGCACACACAAACACATGCAGTTTATACAGCCAGTTTTCAGTTTGCAGAGCAAAGTGTTAAACTAGCTGAGGGAACACCACAGCTCATATCCAAACCCTGCCCTGAGAAGATGTAGAGTTATTCAGCATGTGCTAAGGGGAAGGGTCCAGCTGTTATTGAAATCAAAATCACAAGATAACTTGTCCCCATAGAAGGGTAATCGTGATACAGAGCAGAGGTTCCTCAGGCTCAGGGGATCTGTAAATTCTGATTTGTTTGCTGCCTGAACACCAAAGGACCAAATATACCTTAACAACTTGATTCAGCTCTTCTAAAGGCAACAAAACTCCTGTTGCCATAAGAAAGCCTGGGTCTTTATAACCAGAACCTTTCATGTATCTGAGAGGATGGTGTCCTCTGTGTCAGCTCTGTTCAGTGTGTTTCGTTACTTCATCTCTTTGCCTTCACATTTGGTGCTGCGTGAAATTCAATTGTGCTAGGTGTTTCAGTGGTGCTTTACTGATGTGGTCTTCCCCCTGAAATTAATGTCTTTATAATCACACACATTTAGAGATTAAAGAGGCATTTGATGAAGTACAATGAACTCAGTTCACTTATGGCTTTAATGTCATATTCTTACCTTAAGTACAAATATTTCATGTTGTCTTTCCTTATGTCAGTGATTTTTAATGTGTCCATAAAATGACTTATTCTATGAGTTGCAAACTCATATTTGTTTTCAGTTAACTCTACTTGCATATCCCTCAGGAGCAGAATTACAGTCATGGAAGCTGATGCAGTGAATTTGGTGGTTTATAAGTAGGAAATACTTAGATTTTGGGGCATGTGCAGCCTTTCATGTACAAAGTTCTCATTTTAATATACCTCAGGCTACTGGCTTTACGATTTACAGTTAATTAGGATTCTGATTTGGGTTGAAAATTCCAATACCTATATGCTTTTATACATGCATTTCAGATCATGCTGGCTGAAGCAAATAACTGTGACTGTAGTCAATAAATGAATGTATACCACAGGGAGAAGCCCTTCCCCCGCCCTCCTCTGACAACCTGTAAGAAAATCCTACTGTGTTTCCAGTTCACAGCAATATCATCCTGACATAATTTTTAGATAGCTAGAAGATTTCCTTGCCTATCATTTAACAAAACCCCAATACCATTTTCTTACTCTTTACAAAGCCTCAAGATCCCTAATGTATCCCATATTTGCTCTCCCTGCATTTCATGCTCAAATTGAACTCTTTAGGTAACTGATTTCTAATCTGCACATGATATATTCTACTTTTATTAGCACCAGTCATCACTGCATAAGTTTGTGGAAGGGTAAGTAAAGTAACTTATAAAATAGTAAACCTGGAAAGAAACTAATAAACCACACAAGTCAGGAATTTAGTGCTAGAACTCATCAATGGGTTTTTACATATTGGGATTTAAAATAATGCTTGTATGCTTGCAAATCTAAGCATTGTATATATATAAAACAGGTAATTTCATGTGATTCAGCTACAGTTTTTAAAATACTGATCTTTTAAATAGCTTGTTATTTTCTCTTTATTGACTTGATCTCCCAAAAAAAGCTTTCATACAGTCTGTTCTCTATTAGTTTTGCCATTTTTATTTGTTAAAGAATCAATATCTTTTCAGTGTGCAAGTTATGTAGTGAAAAGAAATCACAACTAGCTTCAAACATTAAACTCAAAACTTCTCAGCAAAGTACATGATCTTAGTTTTGAAGCGACTCGTTAAGATGCCTGGGACTTGGACTGAGCTGGGGGCATGCAATTTGAACTTGGTACAGCAGGGACACAGCTAAGATACAACACAAGGACACATCTCAGATTGCTCTCTATGCGGCTCATACAGCTGCAGAAGGAATAGGAAAGGCAGGAGAAGCAACGTCTGCTGCTGGGAGATACTACTCTTATGTGAGCACTTGTCATCTCTGAGATCCCTTTCCCTGTGGAGGTGACAGCCAGAGAGGCTTCACAGTTGAGCAAAGACAACAGAGTTTTAGTTCTTTTTGTAAAACAACCACCTTGCTGCCATGAGTATCTGCATACTTTCTTATTCCTAGAACCAGGCCTTGAAAAAACTCTTCATGACAGTCAGACTTTACAATGGCAGAGAATTTACACTGGCAGGGAATTATACTTGGCACAGTATACAGTAAACATATAGTCTTGATCATGACAAAACATCATTGCTTAAGTTTTCCATTGATAATAGCTGTATAATTCTACGAAAGAGGTGATGTAACTGTTGCCATAGATACAGGATAAAACATATTTTGCAAAGGAAAAAATGGGAGGTGAAAGGGTTCAATAAGAATGCCAAGATTTTAAAAACCCATCAAGGCAATTTAGGAGCTTGTATCTTTATGTACTCATTTTCAGCAGTGTCAATATGGGTAAATGCAACAGATATGGAAACTTTAAGACAATATGCCTTACTACAGAATAAGTTTCCACTTTGGTATATAAGATGACAGAAAATCAGTGCAATTCTATCCAGTTTGTAGCAATTTATCCCTGCAGAATGACAGATTTAATAGACAAGATAGGAAAAATACAGAAAAACTGACAAGAGAACTGAAGGGCATTGCCCAGGGTCACCTGTCAGGTTAGTAACAGAGGTGGCAATGAAATTTAATACAGAAACCTTTCCTATGTCCCCATTAGCAAATCAGGCCACAGTATACCTACAAACTCCAATAAAAGGGATACACACTAGCTCTATAAACAGCTCAATTGGAGTCTTCTCCCATCCACATATTGGTAAATGAGCACCTTTACAGAAGCCAAGAGACCTGTATCTGCTGCTTTCAAATCAGTATGGCTAGAAGTGTGTTGAGAAGTGTGAAAGACAGAAACAAAAGGAAACAAAACATATGAGCAAGCTTAAGTTCCTTTTGAAAGTCAATTTAGTTTGAATAAAAGGTACTTTTGAAATAATCTGTTCTTTAATGGTAGAAAAAAACTACAATAAATCCAAAAGTAACAATGGTTAAAGCCAGAGCTTGAGCTGAGAAAAGAAAGGGAATGCAGCTACTGTTTAAAGCACAAATTGGAAGTCCAGGATTTTATCCCCATCTTTGCCACTGACCTATTGTGTGTTGTCAAGCATGTAATTTACTCCATGTGAGGTAAGTATTATTCTATGCATTAAAAAAAAAATAAATTGAGGCATATAGAAGTTAAGCACATTTTAAAAAGCTATTTCTAAATCAGATTGCCCCCATTTTTGACTGTGCATCTTAAACTACCTGTTCAGAATTTTGGTGTTCCAGCAGTGTCTTTCAAAGATTAACCCTTAACTTTAATGTGCCTCCATTTCCTCAAAAACTAATTTGCAAAAGATGCTGCAAGTCTACTTGCAGCTACAAGTCTACCAAGATCTGGATTCTGGATCACTTTATTTGAGTAGTTTTTCTGTTCTCCAAAGAGGTTTAAAAGAAAAGATTTTCTGAGAGAAAAAAAAAAAGTGGAAATAAAAAAAAGAAACTCTGATTTAATATATATTGCTCAGGTTTTTTTAAGTTTAACAGGCATATAATTGCATGCAAAATGTTCTGCTTGGCATGTCATCCAACAAGTCATTAATACACGATGTACCATGAGCCAAATGGCTTTTGCAATGTCCTGTGTGCTCTCACTGAAAGAGGCAGTGACTGCCTCAGTATTTAAAACCCTGATCCTTTTAGTTTATGTGTGTGCACCACTCAGGGTAGGATTCACAGAGGTGTGTAAAATAGGTCAGATGAACTGTACTCTAAAAGTGCCCATTCCTCTCCATTAGCTATAAATAAATCCTGAGTTCACTTATTCAGAAATGGACATCAGCCCTTTATATCTTTAAAATTAAGTCAATGAAACTCCACCACAAAGGACAGGGTCATTTATAGCTTCAGAGGACTACAAATTCTTATATTCTGGATATTCTACTAAGAATATCCATAAAATCCACTCCAATTTCTTTTTTTTTAATATATATTGCAGCATATGCAACAGGTCTGGATCACCAGAGCTATAGCTTCAGCCTGAAAGAGGTGCTGGGTCCATGGACAGGGTTAATGGGGTCCCAGGGAGGGCAGGCAGACCTTGCAGACCTTGACCATATTGAATGTTGCACCATAGAGACATCCAGGAGGAGAAACTTGGTCATCTTAGATCAGCAAGTATTTCAGTGACAACCAGAAACAAGAAAACTGCTGAGGTGACCAGTGTCACCAGGACATCAGTCCTGCAGCTTCCAGGATAGTTGGAATGTTATTGTACTACACTTTATCGATACACATTTGATACTACAGCAACACCGAATTTACTAGCATACAGGAGAAAATGTATAGACCATCTCCGCTACACTAGATTATCTCTCACCTGGAGCTTTTCCTTGTACCACAGGATTTGAAAGATCTTGCGTTATACTCACCTGCAGCCTGCTGGAGACCACTCTCTAATCAGTGTGACAGAACAAGCACATTACAGCACCTTGGTTCTTTTCCAGAAGATTGATGGAGATATGTGCAAGGCAGTTTAAACAAATAAAGTGCGGGATGGGTGTGGACAAGACATCTGGCTGCTTCTGTTACTGCTGAGAAGACAGGCAAAATACACAGCTTGGGGTATGGATGCTTCAAACTGACACTGATAATCCAGCAAGGAACACTGCCTGAAGCCACAAGTCACACATAGGCAGGTCATGTACTTGTTTCAACAATTGTATGAAACAGAGAAATCCCTAAGACTTGCTGCCTCTGTAGCTCCTTCTAGGATTCAGAGAGTCACAGAATGTTTGGGATTGAAAGGGGCCTCTGGAGATCATCTATTCCAACCTCACTGCTAAAGCAGATTCACCTAGGTTGCACAGGATCATGTCAGGGTGGGTTTTGAATATCTCCAGAGAAGGAAACTCCACAGCCACTCTGGGTAGCCTCTTCCAGTGCTCTGTCACCTTCAAAGGAAAGAAGGTTCTCCTCATATTCAGGCGGAACATTCTGTTTTAGTTTGTGCCTGTTGCCATTTGTCCTATTTCTAGGCACCACTAAAAAGAGACTGGCCCATTCTCTTGACACCCACCTTGCAGATACTTGTGTGCATTGATAGGATCTCCTCACAGTCATTTCTTCTTGAGGCTGAACAGGCCCAGCTATTTCAGCCTTTCCCATTAAGACAGATGCTCCAGTCCCATAGTTATCTTCATAGATGATTCATGTCTTTGGTAAAGACGAAAGTTTTGTTCTCCAGCCTAATGTGTTGTTGACCAATTTATACCTAATTGTTTCAGTCATACTGATTAAATAAAGTTACCCAAGTACAAAGTAGCGTGCAGAGATGAACACTAATCATTAGTCTTCATGTTTAAACTTGATTTTCAACTCTTAAATGAGTAAACTCCAATAGGCCTAATTTTGTGCTGATTTATGTTATACAAAGCAGCCTTAGGTCATCACGGGGAAGTAATTGTGTCCAACATGCATCAGGAAGATCAAACTCTATGAATCTGAATAGATTTCTGAAACAAAGCAAGTTGCTACCCAAACACACACCCCTTATTTTTTTTTTAGTATCATTACCACTTAGGCTTGGTTTATTGTAAGAGTACAAGATACTTGGGGCAGAAACCTCATCATGTACAATAATTGTCTGGAATATGCTGGATAATAGTTTTTGGGTTTTTTCCCCAATTACATAAAGGATGTGGAGGAAGAATACCAGTATAAATAGATATGTTCTAGTTGTTTCCTGGAACTAGAATGAAATGTATGAAATATCAGTTGCTTTTACAAATTTGAAATAAAATGATATTGTACCTTTTTTTCATTCATTATCAATTCCATAAGTAATTACGAGGCCTTCAAACCCACATGAAGGTGTTCAACCACACAGAAGGTAGAAGAAACAATAAGATGTGCCTGAGTCATTTCTGTTGGAAGTAAGGTCAGAACTGGGTACAGATATATGCATTGCCTATACTTCAGGAATTAGCTTGAGATAGCTTGTAATATAAAATGCATTGTTTCAATATATGAGATCTTATTTGAAGCCCATTACAGTCAATAAAAAGAGTTGGCTTTTGTTCAAGCTTTTACACTGGAGAAAAGTCGGGGATATATGACCCGCTGTCATATTATCAGAAGTTATTTAGCTGATAATGGCCTTTTCCATTAAACAATTTCTTTGAAAAAAACAATGGCTATTTTTATTGTGATCCTTTCTCCCTGTATATAATTTTTGTTAATCAAGTGTTTCTTTTATAATAAAGTCTGTATAGAAAACTGCTTTTCATAAACTGCTATCCCTTATGCATTTGAAAGTCCATTGAGTAAATGATTCTTGGAGTCTGATCAAGGACTAGAGCTCATCTCCTTTAAACTGACAAAAATTAGCCAATTAATATAAAACCATATACTCATCAGTAGCTGCTTACATAATGTTTTTGTATGGAGCAGAATGTTACCAATAGCTTGTCACAGAAATATGAGACTGCCTAACAAAGCACATTTGTCACTGAATGGGAGCTAAGTATCCACCACCAAAACATGAGTGTGGATAATAGATATTAAAGCAACTAAATGAATCCTGTTAAAGTTTAGGTCTTCTTTAAGTTACTGTTGCAGTCATGTTCACATCTTGGTAAAAGGGAAGTATAACTGGAGAGCAATTCTCAAATCCTAAAAGGGTAAAAAGATGCAGTTTGTTTATCATGAAAGACTGCTATTCCAACTACTAATCTTTCTGTCCTAGGAAGTGTCTTATTCTCTTTTCTCTGTTGGAAAGCTGCCTAACAAATGTATTTTCCAAGACAATGAAGGAAGCAGACCTCTATTCTTTCTTATCAATTTAATCTCTTTCATTCAGCTGACAATAATGTCCTCTTGTAGACTAGGCCTTTTTCCACATGAATTACTAAGTGACAAGTTACTTTTGCTTTTTCCTTTTTTTTTTCTTTTTTTTTTCCCCACACCAGAATCTTAAAATGTAATAAAAAGGATTTTTGGTACACACATTATTTTAACCATAAAATTACCTAAAAGAGACAAAAGTATTCAGCACTCTGCTATTGTAAAACTTGCATACATTGTTATTGCAATCATAATTATTCCTGGCATTTTATCATTCAGTGTTTTCATATTCCTCTTTAATTAAAAAAATTACTCAGAGCAGAATACAGAGAAACCTGGTGTCTGTTTCTCTGTAACAAATTCATGTCTGAACCCTGATTAAGTCAGAAAGAATTTAAGGTTTTGTCACTGAGCTGAATTAATTACAAAGTATATATCTCCTTCTGCCTCAGTTTCCCCTTTTGTTAGATACTTACTGTTTTGTAAGACTGTTTTTTTAAAGGACAATCCTGATGCAGCAAAAATTTGTCCTTTTTAAAATACTGTCCAGATAAATCACCTTGATAAAAAAAAAAAATTACTGTCTAAATACTGAAAATAAAATATGGCTAAGAACTCTTCGATATACCTATTTAACCACCTTATTCTTTCCATCACTAGGAAACGTGAGAAAGAGAAAATGAAAACAGCCCATTATAAGCAGCAAACATCGATGGCATGAAAAGAAAAAAAAATTAAAATTCTATGACATAGAAGTAAATTAATGACCTTCATAACACAAAACATTCCTCCCCTTTCCCCACCACCAAGCCCCCAAAACAAATCCTCATTGTGCAGAACTCAAAACCTTCTTTCTGTGGCAATGGAAGTAATTTTTTTGGTTTTGTTTTGGGTTTTTTTTTTGCAATTTTTGAAATTAATTGAGAAGTGCCTGGACTGAAAAAGTTGTATCTCCCTCTAACTATAGATACAAAGACTCAAAACGGACAGCAATTTTACATTTTTAGTTAGAAATACTTTCTTGGGAAAAACAAAACAAAGTAAAACTTTAATGTTTACATAGTGCATACAATGTCAGCTTCCTGTATTTACAGCCATGTGTTCAGATGGCATTTTGTCTGCTAGACAATGTGATAACCCTAAAGAGGCACAAGTGCCAAGAACGTGCTGACACTGTCCACACACAGAAAGACTACTTTCCCTGTAGAGATATTTACCTTTGTTATCACCAGTCCTGACTGAGACCACTGGCCTTTCCTACCAGCAGGTGCCTCTTACTCTGTACCTTGGAAAATGTCTGAGGAGAAATGGGTTAGGACTGCGCCTCTGCAATGGTTGTGCTGTGACATGATTCACATTGTCAGTCATTATGAGTTCTGCTTTCTGAGTTACTACCTGCAGAAAAGTTCAACAAAGGCAAACAAACTGCATACATCTCATGTAAAACCTCGTTTTTTAGATTTCAACAAGACTTAGATAATAGAAATAGAACTGCCTGGTAAGTAGCTTCCTGTTTAGCACAGGCAACCTCATTGCCTGAGAGCCAAGCAACTAACAGAAAGGAATGATGATGGCAAATAGTTGCACTCCCAGAAGGGAGAGTAGGATTTGTGGTTGAGGAGGGAGCCCAGGCTGTATCCATCATGTGTAATATCAGAGAGTGAAAAGATGCTCCCTTTTCCTTCCCTGCCCTAAGGTAAAATCTGCTTGCAGAATAGTCTATACCTTGGTGCATGATAAAAGAGCTTTGCCCTACATGTACTGGTTAATCAAGGAAAGCCAGTTGATGTAATCTTTTTGGATTTCAGTAAAGCTTTCAATACTGTCTGATCTCACGGGATCCTTCTGGGCAAAATGTCCAGCACACACAGCTGGATAAGCACATCATGTGGTGGGTGAGCAATTGGCTCACGGGCTGAGCACAGAAGGTAATAGTGAACGGGGGAACATCAGACTGGTGACCTGTCACTGGTGGAGTTCCACAGGGCTCCATCTTGAGCCCTGTACTCTTCAGCATCTTCATAAATGACTCAGGCACAGGACTGGAAGGCATACTAAGCAAGTTTGCAGATGACACAAAACTGGAAGCAGCTGTTGATTCCCTCAAAGGCAGAGAGGCCCTGCAGAGAGACCTCAGCGAATTAGAGGATTGGGCAATCACCAACCGTATGAAATTCAACCAGGGGAAGTGCTGGATTCTGCACACGGGATGGTGCAACCCTGGCTTTACATATAGAGACTGGGAAATTGAGATGCTGTAGAGCAATGTCATGGAAAGGGGGCTGGGGGTCCTGGTGGATGGCAAGTTGAATATGAGTCAGCAGTGCCCTGGTAGCCAGGAGGACCAACCATTTCCTGGGGGGCATCAGGCAAAGCATCGCCAGCCAGTCGAGGGAGGGGATTGTCCCGCTCTGCTCTGCATTGGAGTGGCCTCACCTTGAATATTGTGTGCAGTTTTGGGCACTGCAATATAGGAAAGATATGAAGCTACTGGAGAGTGTCCAAAGGACAGCAACAAAAATAGTGAAGGGCCTTGAGGGGAAGCCATATGAGGAGCAGCTGAGGTCACTTGGTCTGTTCAGCCTGGAGGAGACTGAGGGGAGACCTCATTGCAGTCACAACTTCTTCATGAGGGGAAGAGGAGGGGCAGACACTGATCTCTTTTCTGTGGTGACCAGTGACAGGATCTGAGGGAATGGCCTGAAATTGTGCCAAGGGAAGTTTAGGTTGGTTATTAGCAAAAGGTTCTTCACCCAGAGGTGGCTGGGCACTGGAACAGGCTCCCCAGGGAAGTGGTTGCAGCACCAAGCCTGACAGAGCTCGAGAAGAATTTGGATGATACTCAGGCACCTGGTATGACTCTTGGGGATGGTCCTGTGTCAGGTTAAGGGTTGGACTTGATGATCCTTTTAGGTCCCTTCCAGCTCAGCATATTCTGTGATTCTGTTATTCTGGTTACACAAGGAAAAAGTTTTTATATTAAAACAAGAATGAAGAAAAGGTTAAATAGCATACCATCATACTCAGTCTTTCAGCAAATGCATGAGGACAAGGCGAGTTATTATCAGCCTTGACCAGAGCCTCAGCTCTCCATTTCACTGAATTCTGTTAGCTAACACCCGAAAGCATAAAGAGTTCCTATTTACAGAAGTTAGCCAGCAGTTTGTTGTCAGAAAAGATGAGTAAGGCTTTGTGGAGGCTTCCCAAGCCATAATTCTCTTTTCATTTTGCATCAAAACTTTTCAACAATTTTGAGGGGAAAAAGAAAAAAGTTAAAGAAGAAAAGAGAGAAGTAATTTGCTCTCACTTGCCATTTGCTTGCATCAAAACTCTGGGGCATTGCCTGCGTTTTGATTCAGCTGTTCCCTTGGCAAAAAAACTTAGACAAATAGGAAATATAATGAGAAACATGCTTCCTTATGGCATTTCCAATTGGAAATAGCACAAGGAAAAAATGCTTTATCATTTTATTCCCAAACAGAAAGCTTGTCCCTCACAACATTCCCTGATTGCTTAAATAGGTGGACAAATTTTGGGGGAGCCTTTTTCTGTAAGCTTCGCTGGGATGAGAAGTGATTCAGCTGTAGTGCTAGCTCATTGCTCCTCTGGAAGTAGGTGGTACACTCAAGAAACAGCCTGAATTCACATCTAAGACAAACTATACAAACTGAAAATAAGTGAAATAAGCCTCATGACCCAAGGTCTCAGGGGGTCTACTTCAGAAAATTGTCATGATTCCAGCAGAGAGAATTAGAGGCTAGAACTGAAGAGTCAAAGAGGCAGATTTCCTGCAGCCAGTGTGTCTAAAGCTATGAGTATAGTTGAAAATCAGGGTTGAGTTTCTTCTCACACAAGCTTTATTCAGTGTAACTATTGATCTGTTTGGTGTAAGAGAAAAACAACAGGCTCGTAGTACCTTAAGAAAAGGAAATTTCTCAAATAGGTACATTTAAGATACACACCAATACAAACCAACAAGAAAAATTATAGCAACCAAATCTTTTTATTATGGGATTTAAATTAATAAAAACTGCTTGAGAGTCACTCTATTTGGGAAGCAATCTACTACATCCCATTGACTCTGAAAAAGGGTTGCTTTTCTTTCACTAAAGATATTAGGAAACTGATTTAGGATATACATCTTTGAAAATCCTCAAATATTCATTTGATTCAACAAAGTCCAGATAAAAATCACATGGCTGCAAATTTTTGGGAGGTTTTTGCACACATTTTGCTAGGCAAATCTAGTAAGTCTATCTCCCCAGTTGTCCTAAGGATAAAGTTTGGTTTGTTCTCATTATCATTTTGAATGCCACCTTTCACTATCTCCCACTTGCCCTGGAATATAGTGGAAATTAAGGAAATTCAGAGGAAGGTGATGGCTTCTGATTTTTTTGACTGGCCCTGGTAGAACTCAGGGCATCTCCAAACCCACTCAAATTCCCTCCACTGCCACAGTGCAGAAGTTACTGGAGTTAGGCTCTGCTAGACTTCTGGTGCATTGCCTTGGTAAAATATTCTTTCCCTATGTTTTGTCTTGGTATTTTTAACTAAATAGGATTATTTGGGTTTAGGTAATTAGTTGAATTTTTTAACCTTTGCAGTGCTGTGATCTAAACCCAATGTTTCCCAAACTTTTTCACATATCTTAATTACTACAGTTCAACTCCAGACATACTTAATTGTCACAAATTTCTCAAAGTCACATGAAGGTTTTTTTGACCCAGCATTTAAAAACTAAACACCACTAATTACTGTTAAATAAAGGTGGCCCCAAAATGTTCAGTGATATTATCAAAATGTCTTCCTTATGTATTAAAAATACATAGAGTGTTCTATAATACAAGCATGTGACAAAACTCTTCATTTATTCTTACTTATGGATTTAAAAAAATTTGCAGAACCAATTTGACCAAGGAATATGGAACATTAAGCTGTGGGAATTACCTCCATGTTATTATATGTGCTCTTGTTTGTCAAGTTTTCTGACAAACAGTACACATTATTAAAAAAAAATAGTTTGAAATAGTCTATTTAATTTCTTTCCTTTTTGTGAACATACATATGAACTCCAAGAAATTGTAAGATTCCCTCTTTATGTTCACAAAAGTGATTTCCTCCCCATTGCAGTGACTACTTAAACAGAGCTGGGGAAGCAAAATGCTGCAGATGTTCTGGGTGGAAACTCCATGAACAGCCGTGTCTGCTCTGCTATAGACAATTTGTGTCATCAGATGACTCCAGAGGGGCTTTCGAGTGTGAGGTTGGCCAGTGAAAGATTTTTGTTATGGAATATCTCTGCTGGAATGAGTTTGTCTTAGTGGCTCCTGCATCACAGAGCAAAGAGATGTCTTAAGATACTCAGATTTATTAGCTTTTGAAAAGCTTATTAGAAGTTAACTAAATGTTAATTTTTTACAATCTAGTATGTAACCATATACAAGTTAGTTGCAATAATCTTGTCCCCCTCTAAACCCAGTTTCATCATTGGAACAGAAATTATGGTGTTAGCACTTAGGAGAGAGAGTTGCATCTGCATGCAGCGAGAGGAAGGTTTCACATAATGGTTTGTAAGACGTATTAAATTTATTCTGTGAGGTAGATAAAGGTCTTTTAAAAGTCTTACTCCACTTGTGGAATAAATTTCTTATCATGTATAAATTCTGTGTAAAACATCTCTTTTTCCAGGATGTGGTTTGTTTTCTAAGAGGGGAGAGAGAAGCTAAATATTTCCACTTCTGTATAATAGAAAATGCTCTGATTTCAACAAGATCACACCCTGAGTCCTTAGTTAATACTGGAAACATAATAAGGTACACTGTTCTGAAGGATCATTTCACTCCAGCAAAGCTTTTCTAATCAGAAACTGAGTGAATAATATTGTGATAAAAGAATAACCAAAGAATAATGGCAATTTTTAGGGGAAAGTAAGCATGATTTTGGAAAGCAAAGTTGAAGTAAATTTGAAAATGTCAAAAACTATATTAAAAATCCCCAATAGTAAGAAGGTCTTCTGAGTTTGTTCATATCCACATTCCCTTTGCTAAAGAAATAAATATTTTGAATTATATTTCATCTAAGAAGCTTAGAGAATACAGCAAAAGGCACACCTAATTTTTTTCCAAGAAAAAGTGAAACAGATAATCTGATAAAACAGCATCAAACTTCTTCCAAGGACATCTTGGGACATTAAAGTGATTTAGTAATACCAGCCCAAACAACCATGATGTCATGAAGAGAGTTTCCATTGGCTTCAGCAGGCTTCCGGAGGGGCTCAAAATGATTAATGGAACTGCTGACAGGAGAAGTTATTCAGCTGGCAGGATTGCTGCTCTATGCCATTGCCCCTCTTCCCAAAGTGAACTGCATCCCCACACTTCAGGAAGTTTGCCCGTGTTTGACCCTCTCTGTATGTGACCACAAGGACAGGGGATCTGCAGGGTGTGAAGCCACCATTCTCAAGTGGTGAGAATGCAGAAAGCACCCTCTCCATTGTGAGTAAGGTTCTGGACATAACATAAGCCAGTGCTATAAGGCAATTTGTTAATTGTGCTGTCAAATGAATGCTGATTTCCATAGCTTCAGAGTGACTATTTTAAAGTGACTAAATGAGGTAGTTGCACTTTTCACAGCCGTTAGGAGCCAGATTCTACATCTCCTTTGGTCTTTGAGAGGAATCAGAGTTATTTTTTCCTGCCTGTTCAAGTCCTTCAACTAGCTATATACATCATTCTACATTTCCCCTTTTTAAGACAGCTATGTCACTGTTCTGTGCTACTAAAAATGCCACATTCTTCCACAGGCAAGAAGTAAAATAATTCTTGGATATCGTTTTCAAGATTTTGAAATTGTGTTCAGATTATTTTGGGGATAAGGCCACATAGTTATTGTTATCACTATGATTTTTGTTATTCAGTTATGATGTTCTTTACCAAAATGTTCTGGTTCAGTCTTCTGTGGTTGAAGAAACACGGCCACAAGTTGTTAGATCACTACTGTATTTAGGAATGCACCTGGGTTTGTCATTGACACAGAGCTATTAGCAGATGGCAAAGCAATTGAATGATGACGTGGCCTTGGCAACTCAGGACTTTATAACCTTCCAACTGGACTATAACAATGTGATCTAACTGGCATGAAATCCCAGTGTTAAGGAAATTGCAGTTAACACAGAGCACAGCAATACACATTTTCATCAAAGTGCGATACTGTGTGTGCCAGCCTTGTCCTCTGACTGCCATGCTGTTTATCCATTGAGTATTGCATACAGTTAAGATTGCATGCTTCTCTGCCAGGACTAATATGAGAGCTGTACATCTTGAAAGACATTATCTGTACTTCAGAATGTCATCCACTTTCAAATACTGCTCTCCCCAGGTAAAAGTAAATGCTATGTTATGAAAAGAAGACTTTTAGTAGTTGTTGTTTTTGTTTGGCGCAGAGCAATATTTTTTTGTGCTAATCAAGGCCACTTCCAATCCAGGTGAAAGAAAGTTTTTCAACCTTCACTAATAGACCTACAAAGCATAAATGGGCTTCCCTACTTGTTCTTCAGCATCCCTAAAAATGCAGAGAAACCACTTATGACAGTTCTTAGCAATGCTGCTTTAGGCATTATTGGATTGCTCACACAAATCTGAGCAGAACCAAATGCAATGGGGGTGTCCACAGAGCTCGTTCAAACATCAGAAACGACATGGCCACATTAATTTGATCTGCCTGGGCTAATCAGCCCCGCAGAGACATCTGTGTATTAGAGTATATGGAGCTCTGCCGTGACACGGCTCCTGGTCCCTCTTTGTGGGATCAGGTCCTTCAGAGATGGGTTGGATTTCTCTCCATTCCACTGCCTTGCACAATGCCAATATACTCAGTGGAGCCTCTGCAACAGTTTAGCAAGTAGAATTACCTCATTGAGACTCTCCCCTTGTTCTTATCATATTCATTCAAGGTTAAAAGGCATCATATGCACCCTTTATGTCAGCACACTAGAACACCAAACACCCAAATGGATCACTTATTCCTAGTAAATTGACACACTCAAAATCCCCTAGGACATGGCAAATCACTGTTACATTTGATTGGGATGCAAGCTTTCCACTTCATGGAAAATTCCAAAGCCTCTCAGCAATCATCTGTTCTAGAACAAAGTCTATATCTGAAAAAAAGGGCTGTTATGAACAAAAATACTTTCATTTTCTAGGAAACAAAAGTGTTAAAAACTGTGTAGACTATATCAAAAAGTTTTAATTCACTGTTATCTTTTATATATTTGTAGTTATGATTTATGATATGAAAAGGTAAAATTGTTCAGCAAAAAACTTTAAATCAGTTGTGCATAGTTGAAATATATTGTACATACTTTTGAATCATCTATATCCTTCCTAGAAACAATTTCTACACAAAAACTTTGCAGTTTTCCCTTGGAAAAGGACTGTATAAAAAAATTCTCATCTTGATCTAGCACCAAGTTTCCGCTGCTCCTTTATTGAAACAAGTACATAGGGTACACTTACACTGTGAGTGATCTGACCAGAAGATAGATTCCCTTCCTGTGTAATTTTGACAAAATCTGTTTACTATAGTAATTAAATTATGATCTTTCCCATTTCTTTTCTCCTCTCCTAATTGGAACTGCTAAAGTAGGACGTGAAGATAATTTATGGCTTACTTTGTTCTTGAGTTCTTGAGTCTTGCTTTTTACCCCAGGTGCAAATGTTCACTGTCTTCATAGAAAGCTTGTTGCACAGAAAGGTTGTTGCTATTTCTTTTGTTATGTCTTAGGTTACATTTATAAGAATATCTAGAATTTCCAATGATTCCTAGAAATCATATCCTCTTTTTTTTTTTTTGCCTAATTTCCTCTACGTTTTTCATTTCTTTTTTAAATCAGTGTGACATTGGTCTGATTTCTGTAGTTATTGCTAGACTCTAGCTCTTAACTTTACATAATTAGGAAAAATTGCTTCACTATTATTCTTTGATTTGATGGAGTTTTTTAAAAACAGAACTGAAGGGACAGGAGACTGCTGATAATCTCATCTTTTAGTTACAGAATAGTGTCCTTCTCTTCCAGTAACCATTCTAGAAGGACAATTTTGTCAGTTCTTAACCCTCCTCACTCCTGATGTGGTAAATTGTATGGGGAACAGATGGCCTAGAATAAAAGTAATATTAAAAAAAGGAAAAAAAGGGGTATGAGTTTTTTTTGTTTACGTTTGATTGTTTGGTTTTGTGTTGGTTTTGGCTTTTGGGTTTTTAATGTAGATCACTTCTGTGATACATTCCAACAAGTGTTTTCTTTCCTTCCCCACTATCTCAAGGCAGCCCTTGCTGGCCAGCTCACATTGATGTGCCCTGACCTATCCTATCACATATGATCACTATGTGTCAGAGCCCAAGTGGGACATAGTGGTGTGATATTCAAAGGTTCCTTGTTTCAAATGTGGAGTTAGGTACTTAATTCTTGTTTGTATTATATTCTGCACACCCCATTAGAGTAAGGACATGGGGGAGTGAACAGAAAATGTTAATTAGCTCCCTAACATGAAATCCCAAAGAGAGGGTTACTCAAGGTGGTGTCTTTGTCCAAAAATAAGGAGTTTTCTGTATGGGTGAGGTTCACATGTGAGGTGCGCATATCGTAATTTTGTAAGCAGATCAGCCTTTCAGCTATAAGTGACAGACATGTTCAATTCTTTGGAAAAATAAATAGTCTTTTTTACAATAGCCTAGTTGTTAGAGCAGTCATCTAAGAGGGGGGTAACCTGAGATGAATTCTCTGTTTCAAGGCAACTAAACTCACATCTCCTGCAAGACACAGTAAAAAAACTTCAGAGATTCTTGAACTGAAATGGCCTTAAAGGGGGAACAATTAGCTAGCTGCTGTGCTCCATCTGACAATGATAGCATTCTTGAGCCTAGCAGAATTCCTCAAACTTAATGACTGTTTCTTGAATAAAAGTGCAGGTATCTGCAACATCTCACATCTGATACCAGTTAGGTGGAAATGTTTTGGAGGTCACTCTCTTAATTGTCTGAATTTGCTCAAATTGTGGGTTTTGGTGTCTAAGTACTGTTTTGGAGCTCATCTGGTTTCACCAATAGAAATCCAGGTTTTGCCATTAGCCAAAATAACATAAGTCTCTTGATGCTTCAAAAAGTGTTTCTTTATAACAGTCAGGGGTCCTGTACAATTTTGGATGGTCCTTTAGTTAGAAATATCTGATAGTAGCCCCTAGCCCAGAGGAAAATCACATGGATATTTATCAACTGAATTTCCACACTAGATTTTCCTGTCAATAAAGAAACCCTTACTCAGATTGTTTCTCTGCTCTGTGTATATGGCATTCAGACAATGAAAAGCCCCACTGTTTTCCTATTTTGCTGTATATCAGGTGATTTGGGTGGCTACTTCATAGCTGCCTCTTGAACTGTTTTGTTTGAACTTCTTTGAATTTTAAAGTCCATGTACAATCTGTAGCTGTCACTGCCAGTCCTGGAAGATGAATTTTTTTAATGTACAGATATTTGTCCACTAAGTAGCTTATCATGGCTTCTACAAAGTGTAGAGCTCATGAGGATTGGTTTGATCACACAGGATGACCTGTTTAAAAAAGGCCGATGGGTTTTTTGAAATAATACCTATTTGAAATACACCAAATACTTAAAAAAAAATGTAAAATTATTGAAAAGTTCCTTGAAGAATCCATGGAAATCTTTGGTACATTATTCTAGTGGCTCATTATCCTCACTGTCAAAAAATGCACCTAATTTTTAGCCAAATTTTGTCAAGGTTCAGTTTCCAGCTATTGGATTTTATTACACTTTTGTTGTCTTGATTGAATAGGGTTATTATGAAATTTCTGTTTCCCATGTAGGTATTTGAAGACTGTGATTAAGTTATCTCTTGATAAATTAAGTAGATAACATCTCTTGAACCTTGCACTGGAAGATACATTTCTCAGTTCTCATTTTCCAGGCTTTTCCCTAAAACATCTATAACTTCTCAACAGATTTCCATAATTTTAGAAAGTTAAATTGGACAAATATTTAAATAGTTATGAGATGTTAAAAAAACACTACTTCTGCTTCTTAAGTTACAACATATGCAAATGAGGATTTAACTCTGTAAAAGAAAACAAAGAAACCTGAGAGCTCCGGGATGCAGATCCAATAACAGGCCAATCATTTTAGTAATTTTTTCATTTGGAGACGTTGCTCATTCTCTAGGTATGATCTGCATTTTTCTCATGTATATGACTACTAAATATGACTATATTTAGTAATTTCAAAACACATCTTTATCTGAACTATTAAGCAATGTAGTTAATTATTTTGTACCACTGACATACTCTATGCAATTTTTACCATATTTTAGGTCTTAATAATATTGTTTTTTTGACATCTAGGCCTTTGCTCATAACTTTAGAAAGTCTCAGGACACTGTGAAGATATGTCAAGTATCGTATTCAAGCTTGCATCTATTGAAATTCTTATGGTTCTCAACAAACTTCAAGCACATAAGTTTGTGAAGATCCTTTTTCCACAAATGTTTGTGGTTAGCTTTTACTGTAGTTCAATATTGTTTAATTTTATTGTACTAATTCCATGTCTGCTGTTCCATGAATTGGTACAAAGTAGAGGCTCTTCCTCTACTTCCTTGGAATGAGTTGCCTCTTGTAGGTCATTCAATGTACAGCAAATGCCAGTTTTCTAATTTATAACTTTCTTGTAAAATATTCATTTACTTTACCTATGTTTTACCCAGATATAGGCAGTCTAGTGTAAGTGGACAATGGGTAGAAAGGGCTCCCCAGCTTTGTGGTTTCAAATCTCTGTTTTCATCTCAGAAGGTCAATTGCAATAAGATCTCCTGTGAAATCCTCAGTCAATCACTTTAGAGCAAATGTCATCTTGCTTCTTGTATCCCAGGTGAAGCAGGGAAAGTTATGGAGATCCTGGAACTCAAAAACCTGCACTCTGAGCTGTTTTTAAAAGCTCACTTTAATATGCCATGCAATGTAGAGAGCTTCTGCAAGACTGAAGGAAGATTGCAAATCAGTGCATTTTCTTTCCTATAAGCTTCTCCTCTGATTTTGGCTGAACATTTCACCTTTCTGTGTGTTTTTGGGCTTGCTCTACTGCCATCCAATTGCAGTCTTGATTGGAAATAAAGTGAGTGGTATAGTTCAAGTAACTACCATTTTTCTTCCAAATATCTTGGCTTTTCTTTTTTTCCATTCAGTGGATAGAATGAGTTCTTTTTCTCATGCATTTTTAGAACCAAATCTTCCAACTAAAGACTGCATTTGGCACAAACCATCCCTGTACTTTTTATATCCTTATGGTCTGGTGTATCATGTCACTAGAAAGAATTCTGTTTCAGTGAATGCTTCTCACTTGAACATGGATCTTATTTTGTCCTATCTCAGGCTATTTTCTGAAGGCATATTTGCTATGGACTGAGGAATATTAGACTGTGGCATGACATGAAAATAGAGATTGAATGGTATTACAGAACATTGCTTCTTGTGTAGATAATTACAGAAAGATGTAGAGATTTAGCTGAAGGACTCCTATTAGTAGCAGTAAAAGCCTCATGGCTAAATGCTTGTGCAAGGATTAGGAAGTTTGCAGATTTTTAAATTTTATTGAAGGGGTGGTAATGCAGCATCACACAGCACAGCCTTCTTTTTCTACGAAATAGATATAATATAAGCAGCATTAGAGAAAATCTCTTCCCTTTTTCCCAATGAAGAACATTCATGGTGTTCTGTAGTGAACACTGAGCCAGGAGAAGGTATTCACTCCAGTCATTCAAGGCCAGCTAAAAATGGAGAAAAGATAAATATGAAGAAGCTTCTCCTGACAGGGCCCCTCCTCTCTTTCCTTCATTGCCCTTGTAAAGTGGGAAGTATGAAAGCTGAGCAGAATGAACACAAAGGTTCTTCCACTTCTCAGAGGAAAAGGCATGTGCATTATAGTCTCAGAGTGAGATCCCACCCACACAAGACTCACAGGAGCAAAAGAAGGGTCCTGAGATGGCACTTCATTGGGCTAAAATAAATTTTCAGTAAAGAATAGGAACAAATATTCACCTTCCATGTAAGCCTTCACATCCAGCTTAGGCGTTTCTACAGAGACCACAGCTCAAGGGCACAAGGAGGGGATGGAGGCAGAGTGAGAGTAAAGGTGGTCATCCTCTGTTTGTGACAAGGTATTTCAGAGAAGTGATTTCAGTGAAAGAAAAGCTCAAGATTCTGTGAACTGTGAAAGATGGGGAAATTTGTGTCTTGATAAAAGAAGCTGAAGGGAAGATCAGTGGGGTTTGTGAAGTGACGGATGTGACACGGGGAGGGAGTGCAGAAGAATAGCACTCATTCCCAGGTAGCACAAGGGCAGTGAAGGGAACTGAGCCAAGGACTGTTGGTGTATGTGGTGAAGAAGGGTTCAGCATGACCAGAGAGTTCCCACAGAGAAGAGATGAGACTGAGTTTCATTAGGAAAGTACACATGAATAATATGTAGCTGAGGTATAATAGCAAACTTCCTCATCTCTTTTGCACTTTTCAGTCCTGCAATACCTTCACAAACAGTAGCGGCAACTTGTTGCAGCAAAGATGTTGAAAAGGGCACAAATTAAAATCAAACCAAAACAACAATTTAACAATTCATAGCACAAGTTAAAGATGCATTGTTTTACTTTGTGATTATGCAAAAGATTTGCACTGAAAGCCAGAAAAAATATGCCATTATCTATTTCACAAGAAATACATAAAAATTACCTTTGAGCAATAATTGCTTTATTTAAATTCTATTTATTGGGTGTTAAGTTCTAACTGAGACTTTATAATTTAATTAAATATGAAATTATTTTAATGTTCCATTCCCAAAATTGAGGAAAGCATTGGGGAAATTGATTAGAAAACTAGAAAAGAAAAGTAAAAAGCAATGAAGACTCAAACATAAAAAGAGAAATTAAAGTGTCATATGAAATCTCATTTTGTTTGATATTGATTCCATTCATTCACAAAAGATGAAGTTTTAGGTGTTACTAATAAAATGAGGATTTTAAAAGACTATAAAATAATGAAGCATTGCTAAAATATAACAGATTGCTGAGTTTTAAAAATGCATCCGTACACTTTAAAAATAATCCATTTTTTCTCTTTTGTTTATCTTCACAGAAATGGCTGCAGTTTAAAAGTCAACAGAAATACTGAAGAGTAACTCAAGATTTTAGTCTGTAGGTCTGATAATGTCCCACATTGCTTGCTACAGTACCTGCAGCAGTACTCTGCAGTATAGGGAGCAGTAGTTTACTTGACTAAACACTACATGATTACACAAGACTTTACAAAAATCTCTATCAACTGTACTATCCACCAGAATACATTCTTTTAATGAACTTTTAAATATATTGAATACATTGAAACCCTTTTATTTTTTATATAAATATTTTATATAACATATAAAATATATAGCTATAATTATTTATATTTAGTATATTAATTTAATATAAATAATACATGAATTAAAAAATATAAAAGTAAATTTCTGCCAAACTCACCTGAATGGGTGAAACATTATTACAGCTTTTGTGAACATAATTATGCTTGAAAACATGTATATTTTATGTTGAAGTCCTGATTCTGTTAATTTCCCTTACTCAGGGTGTTTCAGCCCATGAAACCAACTAAAGTAACTAGAATTTGGCCATACACAAAACTGAAAAGCATATCACAGAGAACTGTGTTTTTAAGTCCTCACAGTTATACCACATTCTCACCTTTATGAGGCATGGCTTGCAGCCATGCAGAATGAAGAATGTATGGAAATCAGGAACCCATGGAAAAATACTTCTAAACCCATAGATCTGAGGCTAGTTGAGCATGAACATTGACATTTTAATCTGAAACATTTTACTGAAACAGTGTTCAAGTACAGCAAAAATCAGGCAGTATCTTCTTCCCTCCCTCTTTTTTTTTTTTTT
>VWZF01005593.1:530435-532935 GCA_013396755.1 Sclerurus mexicanus
TAAAGAGGGAAAAACATTAACTATACTGTGGTTGGAATTCAGATCGACGGTCTACACTATAGGCCTGTTGTGTTCAGCCTACTTACCCACTAAATGTCGCTAAGATGCTCAGGACTTTCAAGTATACCCACCCACGAGATAAGACCATAAGTACTGTACTTGGGAATGTTGAATTTGCAACCGGTTAATTGTATACAGCATCTGTGAAGCCTCAGCACATTCCTGCAGAAACTCCAATGTTTGTTCACGGTAGTGGGAAATCAAGTAGTTAAAATACAAAGCAAAACCAGGAACAAACCCTGATGGTTCAATCCAAGTCAGTAAGTGAGTAGCCCCGGTGATAAAAGGCTCAGGAGAGGATGCCAGGGCTCGTACCAAGTTTTATAGTAAGAGGCTTTGTGGAACCGTAGCTACTTATTCCTCGGATCACCCCCTGGGAGAGCGACAGAGACCTGAGCGAAGCTCCGCCGCGGGTGGTACTTCTGTGCTGCTGGCTCCGAGCAGAGCCCCTCGGCCCCTTCTCACGAACACGCCCGCACCCCACGCCACAAACTTGCGGGGCTGGCCGGCAGTGGCCGGTGTAGCCGTGTGTGGGGTTGCGGGGATGGCCGCTCGCAGAGGCGCCGTGCGCGGTCGCCGCCGGCCGCGGGGCGACGGTGCGCGGCCGGGGAGTCGCCGCCCGTCCGCATCGGGCCCTGGGGCCGCGCTCCTCCCGGCTGCTCGGCCAGGCCCAGCGGGGAAAAACCCCTATTCTCCTCTCCCTCTGCGAGGGCCGAGGGCGGCGATTGCCCGTCCGGGCTGCTTAAAGCGCGACACGTTCGTCCCTTCCAGGTGCTCGGTAACCGGCCACACACAGGGTTAACAGCATCGCCGGTCGGACAGTATGTGTTTAATATGCGAGCGTATTTGATGTTCATTGACAGAGCAACAATAGGAATGATCTTGCTTTATGTACCAGTTACAAGGTTTAATATCATTATATTGCATGCAATATTAGTTTTTATTAGTCGCCATTAACAAGATGTTTTCTACTCGAATTCTCATTTACTTGTTCAATGCAAAAATTATCTTTGTAAAAGAGAAAAACACATCTTCAAGTGTCAGCTATATTAAATTAAAGAACTGTTTACCCTTCCTAAGGAAAGCATATGTATCTAAATAGGCATCTTTTTCCGTTTGCATAGTAGATTGGAAATTAGCATTTTTGTTCATTTTCCCATGTATGCACAGCGCCTGAAAGAGTAATACTCCATGCATATCAGATCAGCCAGCCTACAATTTTTGTGCAATATATTATTTGGCAATCTAAAATTTGTAATTTGCATGAAATTGCTTAATTAAAATACAGTCACTCAGGGTATTAATTTCTCTGTCTGGCAGTTCAACGTACTAAAGGCGGGCTACAGAAAATGTGAAATCCTGTCAGATGTAACAGTAAAATATTAGAAAAAAAAAAAAGAAAAAAAACCACTTCTGGCAACAAAGTGACAGAGTGATAATGCTTTTGCCCTGATTCCGGGTTCAAATACGAGCTTGGGTTGACATTGAAACCGGCGAGAAAATTTACAATAGCAACTCTGGCTTTTTGCCAATAAATCTGCATCACGGACCTTTCCTGGCGAGACCCTTTTCCCACTCCCCACCCCCTTTACATTTTCCCCTACTAGCTAAGACGGAGAAGAAAAAAAAAATCCCTTTTTTAAGCCCAAGTCCCTTACTATTTTCGGCAGTTCGCTTTTGAAATCAGCAACCCTACTGATAAAATGATCCAATCAGTCCTTCCCAGTTGTCAAGACAACAGTTCATAATTGTACCAGCTCTTTTCATTGCAGCTAGACATTTCATAAATAGATAATTCTCTAATTGATCCAGCCAATCCTACTTTGCATGCCCTGCCAAACTAGGTAAGCCCGAGTTCTGTTCTAGTACGGCAGCAACTTTCCGCAAAGACATGCAAATGAGCTTTATTTACCGTTCGAGAGAGGGGAGTGAGGAAAAAAATTGGAGGGGGGGGCAACTGTAATTCTGAATAAACCTGCGCTGGGGAGGAGAGGGCGGAAGAGGAGCTGATTTTGTGTCGCTAGCTCCCACACGTGTGCGGCATGCTCCGAGCTCCGTGGGCAGCGGCTCGGGCACTCCGCAATTCCGAGTGGCCCGGCCGGGCGGAGCGGAGGGAGCGGAGAGCGGGCCGGGCAGGGGACAGCGGGCCCGGCCGCCGCGGGGCAGAGCGGCGGAGAGAGGCATAGCGTGGTCGGGGCTTCCCGAGGCTTCACGTTGGCAAATTGCTTTCCTGTGTTTCTGAAATGAATTAAACATACAAGTTACTGATCTCTAGCACTTGGGGGAAATCCTGTCTCCGGGAGGGGGGAAAAGAACAGGGTTGAAAAGGAACTGGTCTCAGGAGTTGGCACACAAGGGTTTGCCACAGCACATGTGGCTTCAGGAGGGGTTGGCTGTCTCTTTCCCCGGACAGTGTCTGGGTAACAACCGCGGGAATCAA
>VWZF01005593.1:537935-545435 GCA_013396755.1 Sclerurus mexicanus
TCACCCCATACTACAAATGTGTTCTAGGAGGGATCTCAAAACTAAAGACAGAAAGGAGAATCTGAAGTATTTCTGAAGCAGCCACAACATAGCATTCATCAAATGTCCAGCCAGATGCACTGATGGCATCTCTAGGGCACAAAGACATAAAACTTCCAATCATTTCCATATTGTCAGGAGTCTGCAGGTGTTAGATTGGACTTCTGAGGTGCTGAAAGACTTTGACACTCTATTCATCCTTATTCTGATCATTGTAAACAGAAATTGAATCTTAGGGTGTAATGTTAGGATTCAATGCTTCCTTATCACATACAGCCCAACCTGAAATAAAAAATTCTTTATTGGTTCAGTGCTGGAAGATGACCACTGAGTTTAAATGTAGCACAAAGGCAGTTCTTCCTGGAAGATCTATCATCTACTATGATTTCATCCTCAGGCAATAAATTTGAGGGTTCATGTTCTGTGGTGCATGTGTTTTTATAGATGTACGTGTAAGGGAGCAAAATCAACATGTATTCAGTAAAGGATACATCTAATCCTTTTAATACACTTGAAGCTGTCTATTTCAAATTTTAAGTACTTACTGCCTATCTTCTCAAACTTTCTCTGCTTTTCTTCAAGAGTTCTGGAAAATCTGCTAGAAACATAGGCCTAAAAGTACCTCCCTCATGGTTCAGCTGAAAGTAGTCCTTTCCCCAGGCACCCTGTCTGCTTGTGGTAGCTCCTTTTGTTCTGATGAAGTTGTCACTCTGAGGTCTTCACCCATGCAGGGACTACAGACTTGGAACTGGCCAATAGTCACAATAAATTGCATATAGATCCCTCCTGAAAGTGTATTCTAAAGCTCTGAATATCTGTATTTGCAAAAATGAACATAATCAACTCTAAATTATACCATAGACCATAGCATATGAGCCTTTATGTATGTCTCAAGTAGTTCACCAACTGGTCATTCTGGTTACCTTAAATGACAGGGACTCAGTGGCAGCAAAAGTAGTACTGTATTCTCTTAGAAAGGTTATCAGGCAAAATAAAATTAGTTACTCAGTTCTAGTAATCCCAACTATTAATTTTTCAAATTTGGCAAAAAAATTTTGGCTCTGGCATATGCACATACAACTACCTTGTTAGTGTTCTGCTCTTAACACATCTTTCAATATCTGCATTTTATTATATAATTAGCTGTAGTTCTCACTTCATCACAAAATTCCCATTAACACAGGTGGGAGTTTTGCACAGAGACAAAGGACCAGGTATTGCTGTGTCTTTTAACTTTTAACCACTGCACCATTCCAGAAAGAACCACATACATTTTCAAAACACACCTCCTGGTAAAATAAATGTGTGGAAAATGCAACAACATAAAAATGATATATTGTTAAATACAATGTAAAATATAAAAATATATAAACAAAAATAATGTATGCTGTGTTGGCTCATTCCAGCTGCTAAGCATTAAGCATTTCTCCTTATTTACTACAGATTTCTGAAAATCCCGGTGTATAGTAAGCTTTTAAAAGGAAACCATGAACACTACAGACATATAAAAAATGTTTAAAAAATTGTGCAGGATAGGTCTGGAGAAAATTTTCAAGAAAGAAGTCTCACAATACATGTGAAGATTAGTAGACAGGTTTCATTATTACTAGTAATAGTAGTTGGGAGGGTAAAGTGGGGAAGCAAGACTTTACTGAAATGTCTCTATAATGGAGAAGCTCTACTTTATCTGCTGTCTGCGTATGTCCTCTGGACTTTACAAACAGAGGCTGCTGCTTCTGTTTCAGGAGACAGGGGTGGGTTCATGAGGAGAAGTGATGGTAACAGGCCACAACTGCCCACTACCAGCATCTGGCATGGTGTCTTTTTTACTGTGTCACCTGGTTATCAAGCTGTATTTACTTTGATTGTGTTCTCCTGTGCACAATTAAAAAAGGTACCATACTCTATAAAATGTATTTACACTAAGATCATAGATTATAGAGTATGCCTTACTTTCCTTCAGGGGAAGGGGACTTTAATAGAAGATAAATTCAGTGAAAGGATGGGGACTTTTAAATAAACAAATCAATCTATATGAAGGAACTTATATTCTCTATTAGTTCAAAGGAACATGGTATCTTTTCCAACCATAGTACATTTAATTTTGAAGACCTTAGGTTAAAAAGTTTTTATACAAATATTTACAGAACTGAAGACAATGTCCTTAAAAAGGGAATTTTAATTAAAAGAAATTTAGATCCCTATAGCACTTAGAAGTTTTAATATCTTGATTCTTCATTTTTCCCAAATTCCCAAGTTTCCCAACCAAGCTTGGGAAAAGTTTGGAGCTCTGTTTTTCAGAGGTATTTAGAAACTAGAATGACAACTAGTAAAAGAACGGCAATTCAGTGCCTGAGATTCCCAGTACTTAAAATCTTAGATTCCTAGAGTATCCTGAGTTGGGAGACCCATAAGGATCACTGATTCCAAATCCTATCTCCACATGGGGCAAACTAAAAGTTAAACTATATTAAAAAAAATTACAACATAAGGCTGGGCGTTGTTCAAACACTTCTTGACCTCCAACTGGAGTCTTGGTACCGTGACCACTTTCCTCGAGAGCTTGTTCCAGTGTATGATCACCCTCCTAGGGAAGAACTTTTTCATAATACCCAGTCTGAATTTCCCCTTAGATAGCTTTAATCCATTCCCCCACTGGACACCAAAAAGAGGAGATCAGCACCTCCCTCTCTGCTCCCCTTCATGAGGAGGTTGTAGACAGCGATGAGATCACCCTTCAGCCTCCTTTTCTCTGAGCTGAATAAACAAAATATCCTCATCTGCTTATCCTTATAAGTCATGCCTTCTAGTCCTTTTTCCGTCTTTGTTGTCCTCCTTTGAACACTCTGTTGAGCCATATTGAGCTTATCATGAACTACACAGTCACTTTGGAATTTCAGGCACTGAAACACTTGTCTGACTGTGAGAACTGAACCAAAGACATGGAGAGAGCACTGGCCTTGGCCTCAGCTTCTCCCTGTCTCTGAGGTCTGTCTGAGGGGCAGGGTATTCACACAGGCTTCCCTGTCACACCCACCTTCTGATGCCTATCACTGTCCAGTGTGAGTCAGGACCAAAGGGAAAGGGTTTGGGCAGTAGAAATAAGGGGCAAATCTGATAATGAAAGTACCACTATAACGAGCATCATACCTTCTGGAAGACAATAAGACTCATCAAGTTGTCTTGCAGCTTGAATCTTCACGTGTAAACCTCATCCCTGCATAAAATGCTGTCAACTCACTGTGCTGGGTGGAAAGCAAGCTCCTACTGCTCCCATATCATTTTTGGAGCAGTTACCTAAAAAACATTTCTAATGTTGAAATGTAAAATGTAAAGGTATTGTAATTACATCACAATGTTTAAACACAAATGGTCGAATCTTTCATAGATAGCTCATAGACTAACAATCACATTCCTCTGAAATAAGAATTTCTTATGTAAGTAAGGGGAGAAGATTTGGACTGTCATCAACATCTGTAAGTTGTGGAAAGCTCTGAATGTCACTGTCCTATATTTCCATATGTAAAATGACTTTGCCAGGACCTTTTGAAGGAGTATGTTCATTTACACATAAGTGTCTAATGGAATAATGCTTCTTTGCCTTGCATTCAAAGTGTTCTCTTTGTGAAGGATCTTCACCGATTAATTTCTGAAATTACTAGTTTTATGGCAAACACTTTAGAGTGCAATGCAGAATCGTATTCAGGGTTCCTTGTGCAAAAAACCTGAAAAGAAACATTTCAGCAAGTCTCACTGAACTATACTGTCTTGTATCTATATCAAAATATATAAATCTTTATTGTTCTGCTGTGAGTACATATAAAAATGCCATAGGCAGTCTCACATGCTTTTTCCTACAAGCTATTAACATAAAAATATATCTTATTCATTAATGAAATTTGTATAGTAGAAGTTTTCATCCTTATCTCAGAGCATTGCACAACAAGGTAAGGAGAAGCTGAGTAACTTATTCAGAGATATACTTTATTCAGAGATATACTAGGCAAATAAAACTATAGAATTTGAATATGTATACCATAGTTACCTGTCTGCTGTTCTAGTCAAAAAAACCCCACTGCAGAAAATTAACACTTAGTACTTTGAAAAAAATACTTTTCATTTACTGAACGTATCTGAGACTGAATGTGTCAATATAGTTTTATAACAAAAAAAATAAAATAATTACAATGCAGGAAAAAAAACATACTGGAATAGTTTTCTGCAACGGGGAAAAAAGGGGGTTTGAACAGTTATTCCATTTTCCAGTTTCCAAAGGCTCTACATTAAATGAAAAACCTCACTCAGTAGCTCCTGCATTTGCCTGTTTCTGGTGTTAATTATCTTTTGTTTGCCCTTGATAATCCTGAGGTTGGTATGCAGATAATGAAGGCTGCAGATTCATCTCAAAGTGTAAAAAACAATGGCATTGTCAATTCTGCATCACAACACTTCATAAATTATGAATGTTATCCACATTAAGGAGAATGTTAGACTTTTAAAATTACTTTCATGAATAGATTAAATTACAAGTATTATTACATTTCATTTTATTAAGTGCATCTTAGTAGTTATTAGGGCAAATGAACATGTTCTCTCAATTACATAATAACATTAGAACTAAAAATTATGCATTGACACTCCCAAATGCATAATACTGAATTGTATATTAATCATCCCAAACAATATTTTTGGTTTATATGAAGACAATTATTACCTATTGAAAAAATAACAGTCTTACTGATTTATTGCAATTCAGCTCAAATAATGATTTTTCATATAAAAGATTTGATTCTTTTCTGGATAGTTAATAATTTCTAGCTCTTAGAAAAAATGTAAGAATCTTTTAATTACTTTCTATTATTAATCTAATTACAATAAGACAAAGTTTATCATATATTTCATTTTTAAATATCCTGGACAAGACAATGTAGCACACATTCAGCATATACCAATTAATTTAAGAGAAGATTTGTTAATTATTGATTTTAGCAAATTGTAATTATTTACATGATATGGGTTTTAAGTTACATTTAAATTCCCTCAGATGATTCTAATGGTCAGATATGTGGATTGCCATGCTATTTCTCATTCCAAGAAAAAACTTTCAGGTAAGTTTAGGGTATTTCTTAAGAAGAATAGGAAAAGCACCTGACACTATTTTGCAGACCTGCGTGGCAACATTTGGACTCACAAAAGTGGAAGAAAGATTGAGACCTGCACAGTGCAAAGATGTGTTGCAGCAAAGCATTTTAGACACCTGCAGAGCAACTGAAAACACCAATACTTTCAGATACTTTTACAGTATCTAATTTTTATTTGCCTGTGACATATGCATTGTTTGCACCCCTTGTAAATGCATTTTCTTTATTTAAATTGTCGAGATAACCATGTCTCGTTGTTTCCAATATTTCTAAAACTTTGCGTGAATTAGATCTCTTCACTTTGTTATTTACCTTGACACAACTGACAAATTTTTCAGCGTGATTACTTAAGGGATAATAATTCAATCATTAAAAAAGCAATTTTTACAGTGTCAGCAATTTTTTCTTTAGACAAGGAAAAGTTTGTTCTAATTTATTGCCTTTTTCTATTTTGATTTGAATCTGAGGTTAACAAACATGCTGTCAATATCATTGTCAGATTTTGTCACTCCATGAAACTGGTACATGCTGGACTGCTGTTTTCAGAGGACAGTTATTGACTCACTGAAGTAACAAAAATAAATAAGAGATTATTCTGGTATTATTTATGCCAGATAAAGATTGCAGTCAATAAATCAGCTTTGTAAGTGAATACAAATCACTCTAAATTTGTTGGTCTAAATATTAAAATGCTAACACATGACTTCTTTATCATACGAGTCTTAAACACACTGTATGATCCGTTCAATTCAGCAAGAAGTGCAATATTCCATACTCCTAGGGAATACCAAAAAGTGCATTTTAATTTGCTATATTTTTGCATGGAAATTCTGTCTGAGAATTTAAATGTCGTTTGTGCTGCTTAAAACCAACTTTTTCTTCACATATTCTGCTCTTATGCTTCCTATGGGCTGGGGTAGAATTTATGAATGTGACCCACAGAAAGCCTGTGGAAATGTCTGTAACAGTGAACATTCAGAATCAGCAAATGTTCTAATTGGCCATTTCATGGGAGTATGTAGTCACTGTAATTAGACATTGTTTCTATTAGCAATGTATTGGGTAACATGAAATGACTAGGTGATCCTTTCTGGCCTAATGTTATTAACTAAACAAAGTAAGTTAGAATCTTTATCATCATTACATCAGATTAAAAATGACTGGAACTAATACATGTGCAGTTGACAAAATAACTAGCCTTCTTAGTTCCAATTAGTCCTCAATTAAATTGTATCAGCAGTGGTGTCAGATTTCAGATAGATTAAAATTGTCTTTGAGTCTGTCTGATTCCTTTAGTTCTCCCTTGTGCCAGTAAGGAAGTTTCAGAAATGAAAGTGTTAACAGCTCCTTCGAAATTACTCCTATTTAAGAAATCATATTACTTTCTTAATCTTTCTAATTCTATTCTGATAAGATGATCTTGGATTTGTTCCTTTAACACAGATTCTTTAGTGCAGTCCTGATTTCTGTATTAATGAATTGAGAAGATGACATCAGGCTCTTAGGTAAGTGCTATAAACTCAGTCATATGATTTTTATAGTAATATATCATGTGTAAAAAAACCCCAATATTTTGTCCTTTCTTACATCAATGTTTCTTTGAAAAGTAATAATAGAGTGTTATATAGGTAGCACACAAAAGACCATGTAGTAGTTTGTAATTTACCTTTTGATCATCACAAGAAAAATTTCTACTGGGAAATGAAAGCCAAACATAATTCTCTAAAATTACACTGAATGCCTTCTAATCAATACAGATAAATCTAGAGTTTGTTGTTAAATCGATCCTCTCCTTTATAGAGATATACTGTCTTGATTGTTTTAGGGATAATTATTTCACAGGGAATTTTTACAATGATTAGTAGAAATGAGACAACAGTAAACTTGACTTGGAGCCATTGAATTACTGTGCTTCAGAGTGCATTTGTCTCTTCTAGTTTGAAGCTTACTGATATCAATACTGATTTATATCATTTCATGCAATGATGTTTTCCTGAGCGAAATGAAGTGAAGCTGATTTCATTTCAAAAATGAACAGTCTGTGTGCTTGTTTTTCTTTTATAAAATTGTCAGCTCTTGCCAATATAAATACTCACTGATGCAGACTTTTCCTTCTTGCTTTTATCACTTAGGGTGATTCCTTGACATGCGTCATATTGAAAAAGTCCAGATAAACTTTGGAAAAATTAAAAAAATGTTTAGACTAGAAGACAAAGGTTGAACTACAGGATTACTTGAAATATTGTTACTGAACTCTTTCTATACATATGAATATGCAATTTAAATATCTGAGATTTAAAAAGTCAGAAGTTTTCCACTT